>JAMAGW010000023.1:0-510485 GCA_023626355.1 Penicillium sp. S1602 | reverse complement strand
ATATATTAAATATTACGTTGTTTTGATTATATTACGTTGAATTGAATTATTGATATTTGATGGGGTGTCCCGCTCGCTAGGGAATTACGTTAAGTAATTATGTCGGCCATAAGTAATGCCGATATCCGATAATTATTGATCTAGATTATATAACTAAGTTTTGCTGTACAATTAAGTTCGAGGACTCGTTAAAAGAAGCGAACTAGGTTAGAGAGCACCACATCAAAGTATATTAACCCGTGATATGACGGTGGTGAAGAGATATTTGGAGCTCAAATGGCCAGATAGCAAACTCCGTTCCGCAGGAAATGATTGGGGTTTTAGAAATAAGGGGAACTACTTAATAGGTCAAATTCATCCAATTATAGGCTTTTAAGCATGCTGACTGTAGCTTCCCCTCTTTATTAGGCGCAGGGCCCGGGCGCGTAGTAGTTGGCCAAACAAGCATCACCTATCTTAATTCCGCAGTAATCCTTTCGCCGTATCAGACGGCATCCGAGTTCAGATTGACTCAAGATAACTCGCTATAAAGAGAATAGCTTCGATATTCACAAAGTACGTCTTACCCTATACTTATAATTAGTAATTTACTCAACCCCAATTTAGCATGTGTACCGTTGACGTCTCTATAAAGATTTACGAGTGTGGCGATAGGATTACGGAAGACGTTAAGTTCAAGACTTACCCTAGCGTCGGTACTCCCGCTTATCCTAGTCGCAAGGAAAACCCCTTAGGTTCAAGCCGGGTGAAAGGAAAATGTGGAAGCCACGGCTGTAGGAACCCCTGATTTGGACGATACTGTTTTCGCAAGAGGATTGATAAGACTTAAGATAGAAGCGCGAGGACAGTGCATGGATTTCATTTGAAGCCAAGGTACCGAGAGGCCAGGTTACCCAGAGGTTGTGGAGTTTTTTCCCATCATAGAAATGAAAGCTTGATCTTGGATAAGTGCCCCCACGTCACTATATCTATCTGTCCAATATCCTTGTATCACAGTGCCACCAGATAGACCATCAATTAGAGGGTATATTTAAGATGCAAAAAGGTCGTCTACCATTTGTTCGTAGTCGGTTTTCTCTACCATGGATTTGAACGGCCCAGGGGACTTATAGGGCCAATAACCGGTCATTATCGTGTAGAAAATTGACCCAAGACTAAATATGTCCACTTCCTCTGTCGAGACCCATGGCTTGCATAGGTTAAAAAAGCCCGAGTCAGGAAGATGTCCACCGTCGATGTCACCACTTATTGATCCTCCAAAATCGCAGAGTAGAAGATCGAGTTTACTTTTAGAGTCAGAATATAATAAGAAATTCTCTAGCCGCAGGTCAGAATGAATGACGCCTTTTCGGTGAATATAGTGGACGGCTTCCGCTGCCTAGAAACACCATTTCAATCGAAGAGATAGATCGATATCATCATGTTAGTCAATGTAAGTCTGTAGATTACCATCGCTAGCTTCTCTAAAGAGCAGTCCACGAGGTTCCCACGAGATACCAATATAACTGTAGTAGAACTCAAATTAGTATACTAGATCGCATGACCTTGGGCGGACATACCGTATGATTCGAGGGTATGCCCCTAATATGTTCACAATTTATTCTTCCACCTCAAAACTTCGTTTGACGTCCTTTACAAAGGGGTAAAGCTCCGATACTTCAGACTGCCACCACGAGTACCTAGGGCATTTCAGGACAACACCTGGTCTCATTCTTACTATCAATGAAGTCGAGCCTTGCCCTAGAGTCTCATCAAAATAAGGCTCATAAGCAACTAGATCAGCTATCTCGCTGGATAAGACAGTTTGATCTTCTGGCTCCAGAACTTCCTTCCTGGCGGTATTTAAGCAGTCATTTTTTGATAGGGGCTGTCTGCGCCGCTTAAGATCGTCAGGCTCTTCACGAGTAAATAAAGATTTCCCGATGAACGGAAGTACCAGGCGATATACATAGCTAGATACACTATGAAGAGAGTAGCATAGTATATCCCGGACAAATGAGCAGCCTCTCCATAGGTGCAACAACATAGTAGAGAGCCTGAAGGGTACTAGAACAGCGACGGGAGGCTTCTCTAAGGGGTCGTTTGTCATATGACATAGTTAGTAAAGCAAACACACCAAATATGCCACGTGATGACGGGCTATTCGACTAACCTTAAAATTATACTGGCTAAGTAAGGTGCATTAAGCTGGTTTAAAATGAAATGAACAACTAAATTCGCTAGGGAGATAGGAGGCTGGACTATGAGGTAGTAATGAAGTATTTCAATCTCGGAGTAGTAACGTTACATTATGCCTAGTCACTAAAAGATATCTTGGAAATTTGGTACTCGTATTGATATTCATTTTGTGCCCCTTGATCCCATATCCCATTAACCATAAGGTGGTCGGTCAGATCAAACCAAATTCTTCTTCTGGGTTAATTCTCGTAGTTCAAGGAGGATTCGACTTCGTGGGCTGAAGTGCTTCCTATGGAATTCACCGTCAAGCTTTAGATCTTTTCGTCAATCGCGCTGATCGTCTGGGCTTAGAAGAGACGTTTTCGCCATGCGATAGTCTGCGTTTCGTTAATCGCATATAACAGAAAGCACATAATATCCCAAGGGGAGGATCGGCTTGGTCTGCTGTTTCTTGTGGACAGGCGTCACGGGCCATGCGAACTTCCTCGGCCTAGTAAGCATTGCCGGTACTTTGCTCACGTTCTAAAAGAAGTCAATATCATAGCGGCTAAGAGCTGTCGATCAAGCTTACCTACTTGGCAATTAATAGCATTCCCACGCCCTGATGCCTAAGGGTTAGAGCAATCCTCTAACAAGTCGAATGAAGTCTCGGTCACCTTTAGTGCCTTGTCATCCAAATTCAAATAGAAATAGCTCGCGGGGGATTGCTTATAGGGTCCAAGGTCTTCCGAGTCCTCACAGACTAACGATCTGCTTAGCGCACGGACAGGGGACTGAACGAACGCCTCGCCCTTGGTGGCTAGGGCAGTGGGAGTTATACGGTGCGAAGAATTCTGCGTTTCTTAAGTGACATTAGTCTCTACGTCAGCATAGTAAATCTTATCACAATCTATATTAATATGAATCGCCCTGGGGTTAGAAGCCGAGCTAAATATGGCAAGATCATCTCCGATCACTTTCAGTACTTCGTTATCTAAATAAGAACGGTTCGATTGCCTAAAGGGTTGAAGGTCTTCCGGGTCCTAGCAGACTAACGAACTACTTAGCACGTGGACAGGGGACGGGGCAACAGCTTCACCCTTAATAGTTAGGGCAGTAGGGCTTTCGTGAGTCTAAGCCTCCTAAAATTCTAGAGTTGCTATGATCTCTATATCGGTATTAGAACTAAGCTGATCTATCTCACCGCGACACTAATACTCGTTAATATAGATCACGATAGGATTAGAAGCCGAGCCTAGTGGAGCTAGATTATCCCTGATCACTATGGGATTGGCCTACGTGCCTAAGTTAGGGGTAACGACGAAGTCGCGTACGATAATTTCAGGCTATTTATTTAGCCTAGGGGGAATTAAAGCTTCGCTAAATCAGATTAGTGAAATTAATCACACTTATAAAGGTCTCTTACTTAAGGCTTCGTGTTTATTCTTAGCGAAAGAGGTTATATTAACTTAGACTAGTATTAAATATAGAGATAAAGGAGCATGAAATAGAAGGCGAAGTTAGAGTTTTAGCTACTTTTCACTAAGACGGCGTGCGAGATATATAACTTTATACCTATCGTTAGATGATCACGCCTTGCTCAGCCTAGTTAAGGCGGATCTATTCGGAGACGTTTTAAGCTCAGAGGGTAAAAGCTCCGTTAGGATTATATTAAGGCGAGACCTACCTACTAATAGAATTCGTAACTAATGCATCGCGCAGGGTACTACCGCACGAACGACTCGCCTTCTTATCCGTTTAAACGAATAGCCATATCACGAAGCGCTATTACTATTTCTAGAAGACCGCGTATCTGCGTATTACCTACGTCTAGTTAGTACTATCTAGTAGATAGAGCACTATTTGCTAGTCGTTGCCTAGCCTAGGACCGAAGATAAAATATATAGGACGCACTAATATAGAGATAATAGCTCCCTAGTCATCTCTAGTCCGCGTGACGCTTATAGTCCACGAGTAAACCCCTGTTTTTTAATATATCTATCTCGTCCTCTCCGCCAATCGATCATAAAGTCAATAGGGCTCTAGTAGCAGAGCGCACTCGGTGATAGGGGGCTAAGAGAAGCTCTAGGATATAGAATAGGAAAGTAAAATCGCATAGGTGAACTAGAATAGACGTAGCCTAATAAGGTCTCCCGGCGGAGTCTTTAGGGTCAGAGGCCGTTCTCGAATCTTAAAATAAAGCTATACGAACATTATAGAAAGGACGGTCGCTATCTTATCTAACTTTATAATATTAGCAACCTCTAGCTAGTGCGGAATGGCGACTAAGACAGTCCGCTTATTCACGTATACTAACCGGTTTAAGGCTGGTATATTCTTTATCCTTATCGTGCGCCCGAAGGCACCCTAACACAGAATTAAAGCCCCGTTTTAAACGGAATATTATCTAGAGAGAGCGGTTAGATAGTAGAGATATTCTTTAGGGGCTATATATATATAATACACGAATATTTGAGCTAGCTAATATATCTTATAGACCGAATTGCACGATAACCCTCTTATAGAAACCAAATTTCTCGACATTAATATTATATAAGGAAAAGATTAAATCATCTATATCATCATCTATATCATCAGCGAAAAGGAACTTAATTAATTTAAGTGAAGAGATTATATAACTTAAATAAGCTAAGTAGCGAAAAAGGTCTATCCTAAGAGGCTCTCGCAGAGTAATAAATAATTCTTTAAGATAATCAGGTAGTATCGCTTCGCCGGATAGAAGATCTTAATCGACCGATAGATATCTTAGAGAAGAGAAATCTATAAGTAGACTAAGGCACTAATCAGAGGAGAAGCCTGTAAGTAGACTTAGGTACTTATTAGTAGTGACTTACTTAGTGCTTATATTCGGGTGCTTATAAAAGCCATCATAATCATTAGGGTATTTAGAATCACAAGGAATACTTAAGCTAAGTACTTTAAGACTATCTCTCGACGAGTAAAGAGACTTAGTAATCTAAGCCGGATTAAAGTAGGTCCCTTTCCGAGATCTATTAATTATAGGCTGGGTATATATAAAAGACGGTAGGTATGGGTGGTGCTCCAAAATTATGCGAATAGCTTTATACTTTAAATAACTCTACGTGAAGCTAATATCGCGGAGGTTTAGCGTACTAGGTATCTCGAGCACTTCGTGTTCCTTTAGGCCACATAAATAAATTAACTTTAACGCTAGACTGAGCATAAATAGCCTTCTTTAATATAGCTCTCTCTCCTATGAGCGTAAGCGGCGAATAAAACCTATGCCCTTAAACTTCTAAAGGTCTAGGAGCACGGCATACTATAGAGATTCCAGGATATGTTCGTTAATCGGTAGAGCAAGGATGCGGAGTTTTGAAGCTTTAGCGAATATTAGACCGAGAAGGCGTATAATCTCGACGGTATCAGGCATATTATACTGATTTAGATAATAAAGGGTGATTTCGATCGTGCGGATCGCTCTATAAAGAGAGGGATGTCTTTTAAGAGTATTCGTAAATGCTTTTAGCCTAGGTAATACTCTATCTTAGGAGTCGGGGGATTCCAGTTGGAAGTGTCTGAAAAGAAGGGGTTATGCCTGAAGTCGAAAGTACCGAGAGACGCAATAAAGTGATTTTAAAGCGTCGTAGTCGTAATCGAGAGTATGAATTATTATTAATTTTATTTCTAATAGTAACGACTCTATTATGGCCATTTTGCGTGTTATGGTCGTAGAAAATACCTTAATGCCAATAAGATCAGGAACATTTAACAATAAAGCCTTAAAAAGGCTTTTAAGCAACTTTTCGAGGGGGAAAGTATATTTATGTGCCTAGGTGTGGGATCATAAGCTCCGCTAGTAATAAAAGGTAGTAACAAAAGTCTACCTTACCATTAAAGTCTGCCTTACTGTAAAAGTTGCTGTAAAAGGCTTCAGGGCATCTATTCATAGATGCTCGCCCCACATCCATATGATCAATACAAATCATCGAGTTCACTTATAGGTGGGTCTATAGTACCAACGGCTGATCAGATTAGCGTGTACCAACTTCCGTTGGTCCAAATAGAGTGATTAGCATCTACGCAGGAATATTAAATCGACCAGAGCCAAAACACTCAGATCAAGCGCAGCGCGCTCAATGCCTCAAAAGTTTAAGCACCTAATCGAGAATAGGGTGAGCGCAGGGGAGGGGCGAGGGGAAGTCGGAAGTCATAGCCACGTAAAATGAGGGGGTGGCGTAGTTCAGGAGCTCGGTGATCCGGATCAATAGCGAAAATGCCTCACCTGCACGGTAAAAGAGGGGAGGGGAAAAAGAAATTGTGCGTTTTTCGAGTGGAGGGGGAGGACAGGGGACTATATACCACCACGCACGGCGAGGTGTAAGGACACATGACGCTAAACCAAAAGGGAACAAACTAAACCTAACGGAGTAATTCGCTGTCCCCCTCCGATATGGTGTAGTGGCTAACATCGTCGTCTCTCACACGACAGCCGGGGGTTCGATTCCCCCTATCGGAGTTTCTTTTTTCACATTTTTCTTTCCAGCTTCACGGCATGCGGGAATTGTTTCCTTGTTCTAGTCTCAAATCGGTGATTTTTTGGTATGAAGATCATGGAAGGGTCGAGAAAAGCACTTACCCAGAATGTCTAATTTTTGTGAATCAAAGCCAGGGCCCCGTTCATCCTGTCCTATAGTCGCCGCCGCCGCTTACAATGGTCCCGGACTACCGCTGTCGTCGCACCATCAAACCTCCTTGGCTCGTCGAACGAAGTCAATGTCAGATCAACAAGTAAAACAGGACCCGCCATCGCCTCTACCGAGTGTTTGATGTTGGCGAGCAGACGGCCCATAAAATCTGTCCCAGGCTGCGCTACTCTCGTATGTGGTGACGTGGAAAAAGTTCCTGTACAGGGGAAATCGTGCTGATGGCCGTGTATGTCTTGTCATTTTGCTCTTTGCTAATATAGTTGACAAGGAGAAAGTTTGACGGGGGAGGTGTAAATGTCAGCTTTTTTTTGTCTACAACTGTACGTGTGCAACG
This sequence comes from Penicillium sp. S1602, assembly GCA_023626355.1. Classification (NCBI taxonomy): domain Eukaryota; kingdom Fungi; phylum Ascomycota; class Eurotiomycetes; order Eurotiales; family Aspergillaceae; genus Penicillium; species Penicillium sp. S1602. Next base: position 503,306 of record JAMAGW010000023.1, on the reverse strand, counting down.
CGACGGGTAAGATGGGGTTGAAGTTCCGAAATATTCGCCTGGGTGGGCTCTAAGGAGTAAGACTAGTTCTGCGCGATGTGCGAAAAGGATTAGGAGTGGTGAAGGATTCCAGATAGGAATGAAGAAAGATGAACGAAAAGAGTAGAGTTCGCAAGGGACTTGGTTTAAGAAGGCAAGATCCAGGATAGTCTATGGAGAGCTATAATTGAACACCTCACTAACGGCATTCGCCTAGCGCTTCAAATCTAAATTAGAGGCAAATGCTGCTTGGTTGCTAGGAAATTGATTAACCAAGGGTCCTGTTTATATGACCTCGCTCTGGATGTCACCTTCTTTGGTGCCTTTCACAATTTCGACTGCTTCCTCATCATGAACCATCTTCTTGACCTGCTTGCGAACGTGAAGCGACATGAGGTCTGGGCGACTATAATGGCCGGTAGCATCCGCGAAAATCTTGGTGGCCACGATTTGATCCATATCCAAATCGGCATAAATGATCTTCTCCGTTGTACTATCAGCTGGCTCTGTCAATCTTCTACCATCTGGGCCAAAGATGGCCGAGCTACCTCCTCCAGGAGATGACATCAGCGCTCCCCCAGACGTGTTTAATCTTTCGATGCCCTTTTGGGTAATCAGTGCAGTGCAATGGAGCACGAAACTCTGCGACTCTATGGCATATGTTTGGGAAAGACCATGGCAGCCTAGAATGGTCTTAGTGTTTGTCTTTATGGAGAGGCTGAAATGAACCCACCTTCTGCCGACATAGACCACAGATTTGAACCACCACTGTGAGGAGTGAGACTAGGCCATGCTGAAACATGGATATCTTCCTGCTGCGATAAGGTGTGATATTTCAGCAGAGGCTGAATATGCTCCCAGCATGACAGTGCACCGACTCGTGCAAATGGAAGCTGTACAACACTTGCGAAGCATTCACCTGAGGCATCACCGAATATTGTTCGCTCCATGTGCGTGGGCTTCATCTTGCGGCGATGAGCCTTGATCTCTCCATCCGGTCCAATCATTACCTGAGCGATATAAATCGAGTCATTGGAATTTTCCGAGAAGCCCAAAGACACAGCGATCGCATTGGCGCTTGCGCAAAGCTGAATCTCCTGCATCTCGGGAGAATCCAGACGGATTGAGTTCTTGATATAGGCTACATTGAGCTCAACGTCGAGTAGTCGGGTCCTATGAAAACTGTTATTACTAGTGGTGTTCTTGTCATCATTTCAATCTTACCATATCCAACAGGGATACCCGGGTATCCAACATTCGGGAAAGGCAATTAACTTCGCCCTGTTCTTTGAAGCCTCTGTAATCAATTCACAGGTCTTTGCCACCCCGGCTGCGAGATTCAACCAGACTGGTTCAGCTTGGGTGACGGCAACACGAACAGTTTGGGTCGACATGATGAATAAGGTTCAATGATATGGATATGAAGTCGGGAAATTTTGAGAAAGACAGAATCATGGAGACGAATGCCACATTTATACTAAATCTCAGGGCAGTACCTACTTCGCGTCCTGTGACTTTTCGCCAAGTGCGGAATAAAAGTTTCCGCAATCTAAAAGTATATCTTTATCTCCTTATCTTCCTATCAGGGTACACTGATAAGGTTAATCGTTCTACTCAGGGTTCAGGTAGTTATGGGGCTGCGGAGGTTACACCGCAGTGCGGGGAACCCTGTCACTGGCACCGATCACCTCAAATCATTCAAATCATTTGCACATATTTACTCCAGGAAGGGCTACGCTGCCTGATGTCTATCTATTCCCATTGTTCTCCCGTGGATCAAGCTATGCTGGAAGCTGCGGAAGGATAATGTCCGCAAACTTAATGCTGTTCATATTCTGATAAGCCGAATCTTAAATATCGCGGGGATTTCCAGCAACGTTATCGAATTACAAATCCTTGTTTCAAAGCATCATTCCTATTTACGTCCATTAAGCTATGTGGGGAGTCAAATTGTCACAAGATGGGCCATTCGTTTACTCCATCTTTGGCCTTCAATACCGTGATGGCGAACCAACCACCGAAGAAGAGTCTATGAGAAGCAACTTTGATGCTCTTATTACCGCCAAAGCCACTCACATCGATCGCGTCATTCAAGAGAGTTCCATTACCACAAACCATGGCAAAACCTTTGTCTGGCTTGGGTATTGGAAATCCCGCACAGAATACCTCAACTGGTGGATGAGCCAACCGGTATCCCACTTCTGGTCATCGCTGCCCCTAAACGCGGGAATGTGGAGAGAAGTTATGATGCCAGATGCATCCCGCACACAGTATGGTACCAACAGGACAGATCAGATTGGACTTGGTACTCTCGGATCACGAGTGTCAGTTGCCGACAAATCAGGATACTGGGGCTGTTATCGGCAACGAATGGATGCATCAACCAGAGATAAATTCGCGACGTTCCTTGCAAACGACATGAGACCCCGCCCTTCCATAAGCCTCCCACAGGAGCAAGTTTCTATCCGCTCTGAACGGGTTCTCTTGACCCATTTTCCAGACAACATATGTTTCGTCGTCGAGGGCCAAGACCACTCCGCAATCTCACCGGAAGAAAAAGCATACTGGTTTCAAAATTTTCACGATTCCGTCGAAACCTGGATGAAGGATCTCATGTCTGCAGAGACAGATTCGGAGATCCTGGATGGCCGTTTATGCTGTGACACGGAAAGTGGAGCCTTCGGAAATTCCAAGATTTCGGCGCTGAATTATAACAAAAAGATGCAGCTGTTCTATTTCAGGGACATGCGGCACATGGAGCGTATTGGTCGCAGTAACAAAGGGCATGTGCAGCTGCGGGACCGCTTTATGGCGGCATATGGGCCAGGTGGTGATATGAGTGCCGGGAAGATTGGATTGTGGGTTGAGACGACGGTGCTTAAAGCAGGAGAAATGGAATGTGAATATGTCGGTTGCTTGGAAGGGACGGGATGGATGGCGTGGGCAGGTCGTGGATTCGAGACTGTGTAGATGGTGAGATTTGGATAATCAAAATGGAACCAAGAAAGAGAACTCCGTTTTTGAGTGGAATTTCATTGGGAACATTTGCAGTTTACAGGGACCCTCTTGTCTAAATTCACCAATCTCTTCGACAATACGTTTTTATTCTCAATGAATTTACACTGCTCATTTGCAAATCCACATTGGCTCAACTGTGTATTAAGAACCATGAAATTTGTGTGGGCATTTGTGATTGTCGTACAGCGGTGGTTCTTTGTTGATCATTGGCTTCCGGAAGGTTGAGCTTCTTTGATCTAGACCTTTCATTTTTGTCACTGTATCTTTGTTATCGACTAAAAATCTTAAGATTGCATTTTTGCTTGATCTCGATCCTAACTGACCTAACATTGTTCTAGAAAGCCGACTGAGAAATCAAAATGTCTCCCTCAGTTCCTCCCACGGCGACTGCCCAGTCACCACGTTAGTTGAAAGTGATTCTAAGAAGATCCGTGTGGGATTTAGTAGAAGAATATATCCCTAACATTATACTCCGTAGTCAGTTCTGTTTTTGTAGGTCTAGCCCCGGGTAAATAATTACCCCACATTAGCCAGTCTGACTCATTATGCCTCATTATTACAACACATCCTGATTGGCTGTACGGCTCAAGAAACTCTTTCTCTATAAATGATCTATAAAAGATACAAGAGACACAACACCCAGTCCATGTCATTTGGTACATCTCGAGATGCTTGTATCTAACGTAAAATCGACTACGACTGCCACTTCCACAATGAATGACCTTCTTCCGCCTGGGATGCATGTCATCCCCTCTGAGTTGCTCGACACACGCCCCGACGCAGATATCGACTTTGACCTGGCTCAACCCCCGCCAGTGATTGGCGTCAAAAATATTTGGTTTTTCTGGCACTCTGGCTATGCCAGCATGCACCCATACACGCAGCGGACCGTGCGCGCATGGCACCGTCGATTCGCCAAGCAAGGATGGACTGTACGCATTATCGACCGACAACCTGGTTCAAAAAGCAATATCAACGAATTTCTGGACGTCAATGATCCAGAACTATTCCCGCGTGCTTTCACCAACGAGACACTTACTGGTGCATACGCGCTACAGCACACTTCAGACCTTGTGCGTTGGCCGCTTCTCCTACGATATGGCGGGGTCTACGCCGATGTAGGGTTGATGCAAATTGGAGATTTGGATAAGCTGTGGAATGATTTTATCGCAAACCCGGACTCTCCCTATGAGGTTCTGTCGTACACCTCTACTGGCAGCGATTATTACAACTTGTGTAACTATTTCCTCGCCGCGCTGCCAAATAACGCGCTCTTTGCGCGCTGCCACTCTCTACTTCTGGCGCTCTGGGGAGCAGATGGTGACAAGACCTCGACCGAAGGGATGCATGCTAGCCCCTTGTTGCGAGGTGCTCCGCTGATGGGAGGCAAATTTACGATCACAGAAAAAGATGGAACTTTCATCGGACCCGACGAAGTCAGCCGCATGTTAACCGATTATATCATCCAAGGCCAGGTGGCTACAGCGGTAATGGGACTAGTCGACGCCGAGGACAATTGGGATGGACCGTCCTATTGCATGGAACATTTTTATGCGATCGATTTTATGGAAGGGTCACAGCTCATCAATGAGCTAACAGACTGGGACGGACAGAGAGCATTCGATCTATTGTCACTATCTTTGCCGAAAGAGGGCGAAGTAGAGTCCAATGAACAAGAAAAGGCTCGCGAGATTGTCGAGGCTTGTCTTTCACGCAGCTTTGGGTTCAAACTTGCACACGGCCTTATACTACGCGTTTACAAAGCCACTCTTGGTTCGCTATGGCGGCAGAACCCTGACTCCGATATTGTGACTGGCACATACGCTGCTTGGCTTCGACATGGAATTGCGTACTGGAACCAAGATACGGTCCCCGATCGAGTAGTGCTTCCGCCGATTTCGCCGCCAAAAGTGGGGAGATTACTCGAAAATTCGGAATAGAAATAGAAAATCGGGTTTGCGATACAGGGCCATCTCACGAATGTAACTATAATAATCACTAATGCAGGGACTTTCATACTAGAATTATGTGTCCGTGGCCAGTTGGCGGAATAGCAATAACAAGTAGCCAAACTTAGATTCGGTATTCTGTTATCGGCGCTAGAAGTTCAAATTGGATCGAACTGTTTCCTATATAGACTTCCTCATAACCCAACTTAGGTCGAAAGTCTCGACTCCCAAAAACCCAAACCCACGCTGTTCCCGGGTTGAACTTCTCTAACCCGGAACCAACCCGGATCTAATGCTGCACCAACAAAATCCATCTTAACCCAATTCGACCTAATTTTTGCATAATTCTGGTTTATATAACATAGCACTAGGCCTTTGTCGTCTAGTTCTCTAGATATCTGGGAAATACCTCCCTAATAATTAAGAGTACATTTAGCTAGTAATAACTTATGCTTGATTCTGTGAATTCTCATTGGAGGGGAAGAAAGGGTCTTTATAATATGATACGCCACGAACCTTGGCTTAAAGGGACGAGGCGAGCTAGATACCAGCGCTAAACTTTCAAGCCTACCCAGGCGGGAAGGACACTGAGCTGGACGGCAAATGCGTTCAGTTGGAGCCAGAATCTGAACGGTGAACGGCGGTGACGCCTGATTCCTTGGGGATGGTAGCGGCGACACTCCCAGTGCCGACAGCTGCCTCTGTGTCAAAGGACACTGTATTATCACCAGCTTGCTTGTCTTCAAACCGTTTCTCCACATTCTGGCGTACTTCCTGCAGCTTTACCAGTTGTCTCTTGGCCTCTTTAGCAAACTTGGATTTAGCGCGCAATTTCGAGCCAACCCGGAAAAAGATAAAAGGCAAAGGCGTGAATGCCAAAGACAGGAAGGCAGGAATAGATGAGGCCCACTGTGTGCCGAGATTGTTATACATGTACGTGGTGAAAAGGGGGCTGTTTAAGATTGATGGCCGATCAGCTGCATTCATAAAGAGTAAAAGGGGTAACAGACATTCGCAAAACGTACAATGCAAAGCCGAAGAGGGCGCGAGCCATAGCGTTGGTAGCCGCTGCCGTGGCAGCAAACAAGCTATATGTATCAATAAGGTAGTTTGTCATGGAGATGAAGACAAGAACATTGCCCAACCCAAAGAAAATAGTGCCCACAAGGCCCACTGCCCAGTGAATACTAGTGTATGATGTCCACGCGAACCAAAACAGGCTGACAGGGAGCATCACAGCTCCATAGAAGGCCGGCTCAAGACGCATCTCAGGGTTCGGCACAACAGCTGGGCAGGCGATTTTCTTGCGGTACTTAATCTCAAGGACAACATAGAAGGGAACAGCAAGAATCTGACCGATCATGATGCCAATATAGGATAAGCCCGACACACCTTGGCTCCAGTGGCGCTCAGTGATGAAAACAATAGGGAAGGCGGCGAAAATGAGGTAGAGAATACCATAGATGATAGCAGCATACAAAGCCATAGCAGTCGATATTGGTTCCCATATTGCCATGATGATAGGCCTCGTGATGGCCGTGCTCAATGTAGCGCTAAGAGTCTTTGGCGGGAGGCCAATGTCGAGTTTGCTAACATAGACTTTGCCGGTCTCCTTGCTCATTATCTTTGCCCGACGTCGTAAGATATAGGGCGCGTAAGTCTCAGGCATAAAGGCCAGACCGAGGACAAACATCAAGGCGAAAAAGATGGTGCATAGCACATTAACCCAACGCCATCCAGCACCAGCCGCGAGGAAGTTACCGCAGACGGGACCTAAGGTTGGGCCAAGGAAAGGAAACATAGAGTATACCATAACGGCGAGCCCACGCTCCGCCGGTACGAAGATATCGGCAACCACACCAGGTGAGTTAGAAATTGCTGCCGAGCTAAATGAACCCACCAGAAAACGAAGCACAATTAACGCAGCAACTTGATCTGGCTTACTAGCAGTCGCCGCGCCCTCGAACAAGACCGAAGCGCCCATAGTAATAAGGTAGATAGATTGGCGACCGTAGAGTTCAGAGAGCGGGCCCCAAAGAACGGGCCCAAGGGCGAATCCCAGTACATAGAGGCAAACACTCAGGATTGCTATCTCCTCTCTCACATGGAAGAAATCTTCAATCTGAATGATTGCGCCAGCGAAGATAGTCGAAGACAAAGAGCAGGCAAGCGTACTGAAGGCACAGATCAAGACAATGGTCCACTTTACAGCTGGAGGCAAGTTGAAGCCATTCTTGGGGTCGTTGGGAAGCCAGTCAACCATATATGGATCTTCAGTCGTCCCGCTGCCTGGGTAGTCATAGTCACGAACTTGACTGGTGATCAAGGTCTGGTCTAAGACTAGCTTGATATAGCTGGGGCGGCTGGGCTGATGCGCTACCTCTCTTGCAACACCACTCGATGAGTTTGAAATTGCCATGTTGGACCAAGACTGAGTTTGATGCCAATGGTGAGAAAATATATGTAGAATAAACTGGCAAGTCGGAGAGTCGGGGATTTGTGAAAATCAAATAAAGCCAATTAGGCAAGAAAGAGGTGACAAATAGGCTTCCAAAAGAAGACCTCCATGGAATGCAAAGTGTGAGCGATCGAAGTATTAATGGGACATCTGATCTAAATATTGTCTAAATATTACAGCAGATGTATGGTAGTCGAAAACAATGGCGACACGAAAGCTTGGCGGAGATAGCGGAGGTAAAGATGGCTCGGAGATATTCCTCTAAATTCCCTCGACAGGGGTGCCCTACAACGAACAAACTGCCACTCGCGCACAAGAGCTGCTTTTCGCAGGGCTGCCAGATGCAACAGACACCTTTTCTCGTTCAAGGAATTATTTGGCTACTACTTACGGTGTTGTATGCTTCCTTCATGTTTTATCCTGCATACTTTTAGCGTATTTTACGACTGAGCCGCCCACCCCCACCCCCGAACACTTAATAAATGCTGTGAATTACAGGACCATCTTTCAACGCCTAAGGCTCAAAGTCAGGTCTTGGTGTATTCTAACAGACCCGAAGTTAGAACCTTGGAGTTCTGCTTGTATAGCTGAGTGGCTTAGCCCAGCTTGTGGATGAAGCCGATTTTGCTTGGGAAAAAGGTGCTCAGCAACCAAACCCTGCTAGGTAGAAAACCTGGCTGATTGGTCGGAAACGGAGACCACTAATCCAAATCAGCCCTGGATGAGGAGCTTTGTTGTTCCTTTGTTTCTGTTCCCCCTTTACTTCCTTTTCATTTCTCCAGCTTTGGTAACTTGATTGGGTTGGACAGATTTTTTTGACCCTCCTTGCCCTGTTACATCCGTGATATATCCCAGTACCAAATACTATATAGTAATGCATGGTTTGCCCGAGTGTTTATTACGTCCTTTAGGATAAGTGGCTCGGCCCGTAAATCCAGGTATTTACAAGGCTATACAAAACTTCGACACCACGTAAGTCAAGCCTGTCAAGGAAACCTCCGGTGACAAAGTACAGCACTTAAGTATTAGACATGCCTAGACTGAAGGCAATATATGAGACTTTGTATAGTTAGCACATGCTAACTATGAGCCCTGGCAGGACAATTAGTACAGAGCAATCAACGGACACATGTGGTAACGCCGGGCTGGTAACTCCGAGTCCGGAGTTAATTGAATTGATGTCACATAGGTCCTGCACATCGAGGGATTCACTATATACATACCGGGCCACGAGCTGGCCACAGACGGTGCATATAGGATAGAAAAGAAAATAAAAACAAAAAACGCGCCCGGTCAATTTCAAGGTAGCTTCGCTGGTTTGAGTTGTGAGCAGTTGGAAAATAGCCGCCGGCGGTTTTGTTAGGGTGTTTTCTGTGTATCGAATCGATGCTGATAGAGCGCCTTCAGTAGGTACATTCCTCATCCTTGCTGACTATTCTGCACATAATATCCCGGTGAAAGTAACAATTGTCCAGAAACCAAATAGCTTGCCGCTCCGATGCAGAAAGTGTGCCAGAAAATCGGGTTGAATGTCAGAGAAATATTTTTGTCTGGCGTAGAAATGCCGATCCAACTTGTGTTAAGTGAGACCAGTGCAGGGAAACCCCTAGACAGAGTAAAAAAACGAGACCTATGGGATTTCGGTCAATTCCTTGGGATGCTAGATAAATTGAAGAATCTTGTTTGATAACTTCAACTGCAGGCCTCTTCGACACTGTGGATATTGATGACTTGATGAGTTTGGAATCTTCAAGCACCATAGTGGACTGCCTGATATGTCATTCGCGATAGTCTACGCCTCCTAATATTAGCGAGACCGTTCTATAAAGTGCAAATGTAATAGCTCTGTCCGTAGTACCCAGATTACCTGCCTTCCCGACAATTCTTCTCATAAAAGAGCCCTTCAATCTCCAGGCATGCGCCATCATTAGGAAGCAATAATATCCTAATCACTTACTTGGATCCAGCATTTGGTAGTCACCTCAAACCACGTGCCCTAACTTTCTAGCCCCATTTTCCACAGCGGAACATGGAGATATATAAGCAATCTACGCATGTGTAATGTTAAGACTTGCATGATTTGAGGGCAGTTTAATATCCTTTTATTTGTTTGCAGCGGCTGTCTGGACCAACCGGCCTTTTTGAGAGCGACCAAGGGAGCTCGACACGCCGCGTCAGGCGAAATGAGAAATCAAAGATGCTCTCATGTCTCATAATTCCTGAACAGCCCTTTGTAGTAGCTTTAAATGCCCAACGAGAGACACTTCGATTCCGAGATTCTTTCCTCGAGATGCTCTATCTATCCGGTGTCTTTGAATCTAATTTTTGAGACTGGTGCCCAAGTAGCGTATACTGCGACCTTGCCCGTGACTTCCAAATGAGGTCTCCCTCTCTCTCTCCCTCACTCTTTCTCTCACTTTCTCCCCTTCGTTCATTCACCTCAACCTCGACTCATCATACTAAAAGAACTCTTTCAATCGGTTATAAAACAATTGAGGATGAACGCTGCTGCAGGAATCATGACCCCTGCGTTTCTTCGAGAATGCGAAGAATACCATGAGTACGTGGAGCGCGGGCGCGCTGGAACTCTATGTCTTCCGGAGTATGAGAACGTAAGGCGCCCTTCCCAAAGAACAACACAAAATGTCCCTAGTGATGGATTACTGAGGATTTACACTCACAGAATGCTGCCGGTGAAGTCTTCATTCAACGGGGTGAAGTGTTTTGCCGTGTTCGCTCTTGCGAGCACCGGAGGGTGAGTAGACTTACATTTTTGAGCCATTTGCTCAATCAATAGTTAATCAGTTGCAGGCTCCAATGTCGAGCACCTCGAATCTCCGTGCGCACCTGCTGCGCCATGGCCTGCAATGCCAGGTCACTCCTAGTGGCCGAATCACCCAGACGAAGAAGACCGCTGCAATCCTGTGGTATGCAGCGGTGATCAGGGCGTCCGGATCTGCTGGCGATGAGGATGAGGATGAAGACGAGGAAGAGAACCAGGTTAACGAGCAGGAGAATGATGAGTAAAGGCTTCGGGCAGGATTATAAGAATTCAGTCCATGTAATCATAGTAAACGAATACGAACTATGCTATCGCCGCCACAAACACTCGTAGACAATAGCAACCCTTTCAGGATAATAGCTTCACACTATAGCCAGCCGCTATATATGACAGTCCGGGGCGATTTAGTACATAGGCCTCGCGTACATTCTGGAATTGTGGTGCTAGCTTCTGCACGCTATTTGGAGAAGTCCGTAACCAGATTCCCGACTGGCAATGAGAAATCTGCAATGCTAGCAGAATCCAACACCAGGATGGCAATATAAATAGTAGGTAACGAACAACATCTTGGAGGCGTGTTCCGAATCAAATCAATGCGTCTTTTACAGAAGGTGAGTAATCATGTCTCCTGAAGTGTCACGGCATCAAATATCAATTGATAAGCAAAGCCCTAATCATGGAGCCCTACCTTCTTTTTCTGGCAGTCTCATCGCGCGTTCGACACGTCTGCGGGTCAGAACCCCTGCATCTTTTGGGACCCTTTATTTCGGCATCTGCCAGTTTTGCAGACCTTATTGTCAACAATGCAGAATCTACAAGACCTCCCAGTGGAGCTTCTCAAGACTATTCTGTCTTTCTTGCTCCCGCGTGAGGCGCCTCAGTGGGAGTACTGGGCGGACGTACGCCGGATTGGGAAGAGTACAAACACCAACGCAGTGATCGATGGCGATCTTGATGAAGATGGTTCTCAGAGTCTATACAATATGTGTCTAGTTTCAAAGAGGTTCCGCGATATCGCCCAACCTCTTCTCTTTTGGGACTTCCTCGATGATGGCGTGCTTGGCAACATAGGGGTCACTGTTCAATTTGCAAAAATCCTCTCTCGCCGTCCAGAGCTCGGCCAATTCGTTCAGGATATCACTTTCGAGGTGCCATTGTTGCTCGCTGAATATAACGACCTTGAATTGGAACTCTCCGGAGAAGAAATCGAGCTTTTCACCAAAGAAATCAAAGATCTCAAGCTAGGCGAGATGGAAGATGCGTGGATTCGTCTGATGAGGAGCAAGAATCTCGAGATTTTTGCCGCTTTGATTCTGAACAAAACTCCCAATGTTCGTCGTCTAATTATCCCGGGCGGCACACTTCCCATGAACTTTTTAACGGGCCTTTTCCGTCAAAAGTCTTCGTTCTTGCACAAGCTTGAGAATGTTGGTATAATGGGTCAGGACGATTGCAGCTTCGACATTGGAGCCTATCAAGAGTTTCTCACCCTGCCCAATCTCAAACTCGCCATTGTCCAGTATGGTGATCTCCAGAGCCCAAGTACACCAGGGGAACCAAAACTCGAACCTGGATCATTGAATGTAGAGCAGCTCGTTTTTCGCGGTTGTGGGATCGACGCTGCGTCCCTCAAAACACTCACGCGTGCATGCACGAAGTTGAAATCGTTTTCGTTGGACAACTTTACTGTGCAAGCTTTCGCACAACGAGCTGGCGATCCATCCAGAGGATCACAGTTCAACGCAGCACATGCACACGAAGCTCTCATGAAACATAAAGGCACTCTTGAGTGCTTGCGGCTGGACTTTGCAAGAGATGCTACCGATCTCGGGGACTGGCAGCGTTTCCTTTCGAGCCGTGCCAAAATGGCGTCTCTGCGCGAATTCCCGGTGCTTGAAGACATCCGGCTTCAGCAAGCGATAGTTCCAGTTCACCCCCAATTACCAGCCGCACTGAAGAGACTGACTATCACCGACTGCAACTCTTCTGTCATCAACCTGGTCAAAAATATCGCGAAAGATTGCAAGAAGGGCCTGTACCCGGATTTTGTCGACTTCACAATGCTTGCAATCGATATCACACAACCTATCCAGCTCCCTGGTCAGATTATTCCAAAGGGCAAAACCCCAGAACAAGCTCATCAGGCTCTCATGGATCTTTTCCAGGGCACCAAAGTTGACTTCTTGATATGCCCGTTCCGAATGCCTGGCATAGATCCGATGATGCACGGCCTTGGCGATGATTATGATGAGGACTATGACGATGACGATGATTCTTTTGATGATGATGACTTGGCCTATGATTCCGAGGGATATGAAATTGAAGATTCGATTATGGATGCACTGAGGGCTGCGCGTTCAGGCGGAGGTGGGCCCAACGGGCCTATGCCTGAAGCGCTTCTTAATTATTTCATGCAGCGCGCTATGCAGGACCCTGACTTTGCACCATTTCATCCACCTCCAGCTGCGGGGCGTCCTCGGTAGACTCCCCAGCAGGCACCGCGGGCATCGCGAGATGCTGATGAGAAGTGGCAAACTGATGACAGCGAATGAACGAATGAACGAGCTAGTCCTTCCAAAGGCCGAGGAATGGTTGTAGCTTCTGCTCTAGTCAACCTTACAATCTTTCTTACCAAATACTACATTAGCTACTTACTGTAGAGGGGAACCCCCTGTTACTTGATATTACGGATTAGACCGGAGAAGGTTTACCTACCTATATTGTGACATCTGTTTTCAGTGCGCTGGCATGCTGGGCACCGGTGGTAATGGATATCTAGCACCTCATAGATAGTTTTGAATGACACGCTTCTACACCTCTCTCGTCTGATCCCTACGAGTGTATGCGGGTGTACGCCTCGGATTCCTCGTACGATCGTGTTGTTTTGTGTTGCCGAATCGATCCGCACATCACCGAGTGTGCTGCCAACGAGCGTGTCCATCTTAATACATATTGTACACAGAACCTACGCCTATCCCTATTTTGCTACGCCAGACCTAGGATTTTCCAACCACTTGCCAAAGAGGCGGAAGCGCAAGCAATGAGCGATTCTGCTTATCCTATGATGGCCTGTACGCCATATCGATTTGATAGACCAGCAAAGGCATTTATGTGTGCTTGCAATAAAAATTGTGATGAGAGGCTCTCCCAAGAAACGCGTGGCTTAGCTGCAGCTGCAGGGATGTAAGTCAGCCTTAAGCCGCACCACGGATGTTTATTTAATACGAGAACCCCTCGCCCCTCATTCAGATCCTCGCCCCTCACTCAGATCACCGGACCTCTGAGAGATCATCCAGTGGCCTAAGCAATGGTCCTCGATCCACTGACAGCACTCAGCATCGCATCCTCCGTTATCCAGTTTGTGGATTTTGGCACGAAACTCATCTCCAAAGGCAGAGAAATATACAAAAGTGCCGATGGCGTTCTCGCCGATCACGCCGAGCAAGTTGCGGTCGCATCCAAGCTGGCCGATTTGACGAAGGGACTTTCGAAATCTGCAGATGTCTTCAATGCCTTAGTAAATCCAGTACCTGAGGACACGGCTTTGGCGACGGTTGCGTCAGATTGTCTTGAGGTTGCTGAGGATTTCTCAGCGGCTATCGACGAGTTAGCCGTTACTGGCGACCGAACGAAATGGAAGAGCTTTCGACAAGCACTGAAAAGCATATGGAAGAAGGAAAAGCTGGAGCAGAAAATGGCCAAAATGGATGCCTTGCGACAGTTGGTTATCATTCACCTGCTCGTGGTGGTCCAGTATGATGTTTTCTGCTCATAGGTTGTTTACCGAGATTTCATCGCTAATGATTCTCTAGCAAGAACCAACAGAAAGCTTTCGCATGTATGACGACCGATGTCAGTCGCATGGAGCATAAGATCATGTCCGCAGTAGCTCCAAACATGGAACAGATACGACAAAGAGTGGATGAACTCAATAAAAACATTTCGAAGCTTGTTGACCAGCAGTCGCAACCACCGAATAACTCTGATCTGGACAAAAGGCAACTACTGATTGACCAATGGCGCACTGTTAATCAAAGTTCGCTCTTGGGTATCGTGAACAGCCTACATGAACGTGATGTGGAAATGAAAAAGCGGTCTTATCGTCAAAAGATCTTTGACAGTCTTTATTTTCAAAAGAATGACGACAGGCTCAACATGATCGGCTCAAAGGCTTATGACACTTTGAATTGGGTTTTTGATCCACCCTCAACCATTCAGACTGTGTGGACAAAGATTCCTTCCTGGTTAGAGGCTAGCGACGGCGTGTATTGGATTTCAGGTAAAGCAGGTTCTGGCAAGTCAACGTTGATGAAATGGCTTCTCCGCGAAGATCGGACAACCCAGCTTCTCGAATCATGGGCTGGATCAAAAGTGCTTTTAAAGGCGCATTATTTCTTCTGGGGCTCAGGCACTAATGAGCAAAAGACCTTATCTGGCCTTCTGCGTTCGCTTCTGTATGACCTGCTCAGACAACGGTCAGATCCAATATTCAGAATCTCAGCACCAAAATGGCGTTCCTACGACCTAGAACTGGGACATTTCCCGTCATGGTCATGTAGTGACTTGGTGAATGCTCTCCGAATTTTCCTTCAGAGTGCAGCAGAGCATGCAAAGGTTTGCCTTTTCATTGACGGACTTGACGAGCTTGCCGGCGATGATGATGATCGTCGGGAAGTACTCGGGCTGTTGAAGGAGCTTTCAAAGCGAGTTCATGTCAAAATATGCGTTTCGAGTCGGCCCTGGCAGATTTTTGACCAAGCCTTCGCCGATTGTCCTCAACTCCGCCTTGAAGACTTGACTCGCAAGGATATTAGGGACTATGTTACTGAGACGTTTGAGGCTGATGAGAGATGTCAGTATCTTAGACGAAAAGATGAAAAAATCTATTCCCAGCTGATTTTCGAGGTCACAGACAAGGCCAAAGGCGTGTGGCTTTGGGTGATACTTGTGACCCGCTCCCTCCTCCGAGGGCTTAGAAATGAGGATACAGTGATGGATCTGCTGAACCGACTGAGACAGATCCCAGAAAAGCTGGAATCCTACTTCTTCCAAATGTTTTCTAATATCGAGCACGACTATCGCTTGAAGGGCCTGGCCCTTATTAAGATTGCATTGAGCAGCCCCAGCACTTTATCTCTTATGACGTGTTCATTTTTTGATGAGCAGATGATATTGGGAGAACAAAGCCACGAGCTTCCTCACAATATCTCACCACAAGCTCTGTCTCAGTTTGAACTCTCTGAAAGATTGGGTCGAGCCCAGAGACGTGTCAATGTGATATGTATGGGTCTACTAGAGACTGTACAACGAACAGGTCATAGGCACCCTTTTTACAAACACGAGGTCGAGTTTCTCCATCGCACAGCGCGAGACTTTCTTCTCGAGAATAACACGCAAAGGATTGTGAA
This sequence comes from Penicillium sp. S1602, assembly GCA_023626355.1. Taxonomy (NCBI): domain Eukaryota; kingdom Fungi; phylum Ascomycota; class Eurotiomycetes; order Eurotiales; family Aspergillaceae; genus Penicillium; species Penicillium sp. S1602. The sequence continues at coordinate 487,673 of JAMAGW010000023.1, read as the reverse complement.
CATGGATCTGGTCGCTTCTTTCAACGTCCAAGAATTCATGTGCAAGGCCTTACTCGCACAGATGAAAATGTTAGACCATCCAACTGACCTTCTCCTGGCCGACTTTATGCATTCCGCAGCTTTGCTCGAGCAGGAATCGTCGGCCGTTCTTCCATCCTTGCTCAATAACCTCAATGATTTCCTGGTCACTCAACGTTTAACCGAATGGTCAAATGATTTGAAGACAAAGTCTCCAGTTCAGGGGTGGGGACTTCAGCAACGAATGTTGGTGCCGCTTCTAGGGTCTGTGCCGCTTCTCCCTTTGGCTATTCAATATGGCCTCGGCCGGTTTGCCAGAAGTCATATACAATCAATGCCACATCTGGTCACTGAAAAGCATGAACGGCCGCTGCTAGACTATGCATTGCGACGCAGGATATACTCTATTGACCTTGGCCAGAGTGAGCAACTAGACCTTCCTGTAGGAGGGCTCAACGACCAACCCGATGTCGAGCTTGTTCGGATGATACTAGATCGAGGCGGCGATCCGAACGGAAGGCTTGGGGACCTGACAGTTTGGAAGTACTTTATGGGGTTTCTCGACTGTTTCAGCAGGGATCTGCAGAGCCTTGACAAGGAGAGCATGCAATCCTGGCTCGAAGTGACAGAAATGCTCATTCGACATGGTGCTGTGCGGGTAATTGAATCGGAAACAATTGTGCCCAGACAATCTTCAGGACGGACTCGAGTGAAGCTTGGTAGACGCGAGGTACTTGCTTACAAAAGTATCGAAGCGGTTTTTGGAAAGGAGGAGGCTGACAGGTTAGATTCGCTTGCCTGGCGGTTAAGTTTCACAGGACAGAATCTGTATACGAATTTGACTAGGAATATGCGGTCCTCCATTCAAAGCATATATAGCTAATGCTACTTGGGTACGATATAATGAGTGTCTACTGCCGTTTCACTGAGAAGATGAATTTCAAGCTGTCCATGTCTCATTCTCCGTCTCATTTTCCTGCGAGTATCAAATCTATCTCTAGGGTGTATCCCGTAAATACGACTACAAGGTGTGGAGAACAAGGCTTCCCGTCTGCTCAGCCGTTCGTAAGTTACTTAAGCATAGGTACGCCGAAGGGTCATGTTTGTCAATTATTTAGCCTAGCCTTGTAGAGAACCAGTCGCTCGCCACTTTGAACTCGCGCGGTTACTTAATGACCGGGTTCTTCCATCTCAGACGTGAGAAAGCGTTTTCTTGGGCAAGATCACGCCCTTGATCTATCTTCTCTCAACGATCTCTCTAAGGTCTCCTGTGCTCAACGATTCCTACGTAATGCCGTCGAAATACACAGCCCCCGAGAAAAAGAGAGCAAGGGTCCCCTGAACAGTTGACGGTGGATCACCCGAACAGTTGGCTAAGCCAAATTGGCAAAGTATACCGTCCAACTGTTCCGCTGAGGTCATTTTATTAACCGAGATGACCTTACAATTACACATTTTAATATAATTAATACACACATAGATACTTCTGCTAGTAATAATATTAGCAAATAAGAAAACCAGTCATTGAACTCCTTGACGGTGGAGAAAGGCCCGGCTTTCAGGTACGATTGGAAGACATAATCTTGAACTTTCTGGTGGTGCAGGGAACCTGGAATGAGTCCGGCAGATGCAAGTCACGACCATTTACATTTTGGTCTCGGGGGTACCGATATACTGGTCAGAAGGATCTTGTTCGTGTCGGCGTAGAGTTTTCATGATCTGAGATAGATGATTGCGGAGAGAGCTTTTATCCAGGTTAGTGAGCTCATTCCAGCGATCCAACAATGTCCGTCCTTGGATAAGCTCCATATAGATAAAAAAATAGTTCTCGTCAACTCGCCACCCAAAAATCTCGGGGACTGGAACCTCGTCACCAAAGGCCCGTTTGATCATCCAAAGACACTGTTCTTCGGCGGTTGTGACATAAGGGCCAAGATTGACGAGGAGTTCGGAAGCTTTGAATATAACGGGCTGTGGTTGAGGGTTCGTGTGAACGTCCTTTGACAAAGCTTTTACTTGCGCTGGGGTCGGGAGGTGTTTGCCTGGCTCTTTGAGGAAGGAAGAGTCGTAGAAATTCATTTCTCGTGTCGACCCGTTAGGTAGCTGATCTGAGAATGCAGCTATTTTTGACATTATGGCTTGCGGGTCTCTCCAGAGAGAGGCATAGTGATGTGTAAGCGCTTTGGATCTTATGAGGGGGGAGGATGGAGAATTGAAAGAGATGAAGTCAAACGGGGCGAGGACGAGTCTTTTATGTCGGTGCCGCCAAAGGGTGTACATGAGAGTCGGAAAACCCACTGCATTCCTATTGGTGGCTGACTGCTAATATAAGGGAGAATCCTAACAAAGGGGACCCGCGTCGGAAGCGGCAAAACTAACCATAATTAGGAAGACAACGTAAATCCCTAGCGAGTTCCCCCGCACTCTCGATAAGGTCTCGCTCATTAGCTTTGTTTCTTTCGATTGGCATTTGACGAAGATATTTTACGAAATGAATTCATCAAGAAAGCCAACCATTATGCTTTTGCATGGCGCTTTTCATTGGTCAGATTGTTTTGACTCGATTACTCCGCTCTTGAAGAACGCTGGATACAGTGTGCATAACACCACACAGTTTCCAAGCACAGGCCATGGGTCTTCCAGCAGCCTACAGATGGATATCGATGCTGTCCGGGCTGCTCTCCTGCGAATCCTCGGGGGCGACCCGGGTCAGAACAATGGCAACGATTGTGTTTTAGTGATGCACTCCTATGGTGCCGTCCCCGCGGTCCAGGCTCTTCAAGGCCTCAGCAGTAAGGCTAGAGGCGCTGGTCGAACTGCTGTGGTGAAGTTGGTGTACCTTACGTGCAATATTCCTCGTGTTGGGGAGTCGCATTTGCAACAATATGGAGACTGGGCGACCCAGACAGGATGGATTGCTGAGGAATCGGAGTCGCCTGTGAGCATCAATGTAGGTAATTCAGAATGATGTACCAAAATTGTCCCAGCTTGTTATTTTACTGATTATTACGGTCCAGGATGATGTCGCCAAGTTCATTGGTAGTCCAGACGCACTATATAATGGCCTGGGTGAAGAACAACAATTGACCTTGTATCACGACCTGAAAACTCAATCTGCGTTGTGAGTGCTTCTTTCATTATTAGTACTGTCCTACTCTTTGAGATTTTACATCCACTTACTTGTGTATTCTTTCAGGGCGCTTTTGACTCCTTTGGAATATGCTGGCTATAGAGAAATACCGGGTTGGTATCTGATCACTCTAAAGGATAAGTTGATGCCTCCCGAATTTCAAAGATTATGCATTGAAGCTGTTGGAGATCGAATGGAGCATGTAGAGGAAATTAGCACGGGCCATTGCAGCTTTCTCGTCGAACCGGCTGCTGTCACTGATTTTATCATCAGAGCTGCAACTAGTACGGTAGTGTGAACGACAAGTTGTGAGGGTTCAGAAGTTCTTGGAAAGTTTCGGGAAGGGCTGAGAATTGGCTTTCGAAAACTACTATAACACGTTTTTTTATTTCAAATTGAACATGCCCTCCAGAGAGTGAGTGGATTTGCTCTAATCAGGGTTTAATCAAGCTTGTTTCTTGACAAGCACACTCTGAATTCTAGGCAGCAAACTAAACGGTTCTTCAGGCTCTTTGATCTCGTGCGGATTTTCCCACTCTCCACTATTGAGAATGTCCGCCAACACACTCCGCGTCAAATAACACCCGATAAATATGCTCCATACAGGATTCCAGCAAGCTAAGGTTTCTTAATGTTAGCCGGTCTACACCGCTCGTCGGTCCCTCCACTAGAAACAAACATCTATAGAGTCCACCCAAAAAAGAAGTAGAGATGGATATACCTTACGCTATAGTCGTCAAACGGTATCAATCTATACTACATTAGCTCTAACCTAAGTTGAGTTTCACAAAGCGACCCCTGTCACGTGCGGCTTAGAGCTCATGTAGCGTACGGGGTCGGTCAACAGTATACATAGTGGAGCGCGTCGAATAGATTGAGGCGATGTGAGGCTCATTTGCACCTCGATGATCTGCTAATGAGGGCTTATGGCGCCATCTCGCCTATTACGCAGAGGTAAGGTTAGCAAGACCTAAACGCTGAAATGGTGTATTGAATACCTGGCCTACTGGCGGTATCTCCCTTTAGGATATCAGATTCACCCATCAGTCCAATTTTAGGCTCTACCTGACTCAAGGGCGCTCTACTTGTGTAGAGTTTAGTGCTCCTTGGCACTCAGCATGCCCTTAATGATTTCTTTTGCATGTTCAATGCAATATTACTACTTGTACTTGGCCTTCCTAGTGCACTATCGGTGTGACTCGCTTTTATGCGTCTGTTTGACCGTCACTGCTCTAGTATCGTGGCTTGGTTGCCTAGTAACTGTAGGTGATATTCTTTATTTCACGTAGCTACGGCAAAATACCTCACCAATAATTATTTTAAGCTCATGCTTCAACCTGACCACCTAGGGCTTATGGTCTTTGCTAATTAGTATTCGTAAGTTCTTGACCGAGATGGATGTGGCGCGTAGGACAGATGCACCCTAAACCATGCCTAATTGGCGGCACCACCACTTCGGGATTACCTAACGAAGCCTTTTTCTCCACATTCTTTTCCCCACGTTGGCGGCGAAGTCGTCCTAAGCATTCTCACTTCATTTCTTACTTCCTTACCAAGTGTTTCGGGCTTCGTCGAGAGAATATGAATCGCCGACAGCAAAAAATGAATGGAAAAGAGTCGCGAGTGGAGAAAAATCATGCAGTTGCTGCCGCCCCGGGCCCGGCCGCCCCCGTGGCTCGTAACGGGAGCGCTCGTGTGCCCGTACGATATCGGCGGCGTAGACTCCATCAACTGCAAATGAATCAGTGTTCGGGGAGTCATCACGAGGAATTTGGAAGCCTGCTGATGGGAAATGAGGAGGCCTATATTCGTAGTAGGTTGGGAAGCTCATTCGCCGATACTGTTCGTATCCACCTTCTGGCCGCCCCTAATGTCAGCTAATAAAATATAGATTCCTCGCTATGATGGTCGTCCTGATGGACCGGAGTCAGCCAACGGATGTCTCATCGATTGGGCAAAGATTTATAATCCAGCTGCCGACCGCTCTCTGGTCTTCAGTGATGTTTTCCCAACCCCATCGCAGGCCTTTGTTCTATGGGAAGTTTTCCAAGAGAATGTGGCACCAGTTGTGCCAATTATACACAAGCCCAGTTTCCAGGCTCTTCTGATGGAAATGTCTGCCGCGCCAGAGAAACTAGACCTGAATACAAGGGTCCTTTTTCTCACAGTATTCTTGTCTTCTGTGATCAGTATGTCGGATGAAGAGTGTGTTCGAGACCTGGACGACAGCCGGACTCGACTCATGACAAGCTTTAGACAAGCGATCAAAGCCATCTTTTCACGAGCAAGAGTGCTAGAAACACGAGATTTTACTCTTTTACAAGCAGTCGTGCTCTATTTATCATGCACTCGAAAACATCTCGAGGAAACTTCATACGTCTGGGCAATGACGACAGTGATCCTGCGCCTGGCTCGAAACATCGGTCTTCACCGAGTTGAAACATCCATGCGGTTGGATCCATTTGAGGTCCAAATGCGACGACGTTTGTGGTGGCATATCTGTTTCTTGGATGTCCGGTGCTCAGAAGACCAAGGCACCGACTCCGAAGTGCTTGATATGTGTTTTGATACCTGTCTGCCGCTCAATGTTGACGACCATGACCTCATCCCTGGCTCTCAACACGCTGTGCAAGAGCGAACAGGCGTCACTGACATGACCTTTGCAAACATGCGATACGAATCAATTGCGGCGGTTCGGACGATGAGAAAATTGATGGATGGATCTCGACATTCAACGACTAATAACTGTCAGTGCAAAGGCCAATGGGTAGACGCCGTACAAAATTTGAACCAACGACTCTGGACGGGGTATCTCTCTCATTGCGATCCGACAACCTCGGCCAGCCAGCTATTCTTCGGCCTCGCGAGAATAGTTCCAAAGGTATCTTTTGTGATTCATCAACCAGTCTTTGGACCCGCGCCTGCGGATGTCTTCACTAGGGATTGGATTTTCCTTACCGCTGTGGAGGCAGTAGAGTTTTGCCACTTCATCGATTATTTTTCGGTGTCTGCAAAATGGAGGTGGCACTTCCGACAAAGTTCAGCCCGGTGGTACTTGTTGAAACTTCTCTTGATCGAACTCTGTGTGCGACCACCATCTCCATTAGTTGAACGTGCATGGCTTGCGGTTAGCTCTGCTTATCAACAATGGGGTATGAGAGGGTCGGGAGACAAGTGGCAGACAATTCATGTCCTCATGCAGCGGGCACGGTCGCGTCGGGCTGTTCACTAAATACTACAATAGTAACAAGTTGATAATCAGAAGGTTTCCGGCAGAAAGAACGCACATCGAAGGATTACAACTTGGCCTTAGAGATTAGGGGTAACTTTCGAGAAATGATCTAGCAAATAGTCATCATTGGTACCAAGTTCGGCGCCGGGGCTTCAGTCACGCGACGATGGGACAGACTGGAAGTGGATTAAATGATTTCGGCGTGTTGTGCATAAGAATACAATGCATTTTCCGCTTTTAGTTACAGTCACTCCTCGTGCTATGGCTGGTGTGAGCGACTTCACTATACTAACATCGATGGGTTTTGGCCTGGTCGCTCCGGTAAGGTCGGTACACGCTTATCTCACTACAGATAGAAATGACAGAAGTAGATCAGTGAGCTTTTCTTTCACACTAATGTACAATTTACCGACTTTTCTCTATCCTATTCTATACAATTAACATATACCACACTCCGAGCCAACTATCGTTGTTGCTCAAGTATCCTGTTTTCTGTCCTGTTGAAGCTTCTGCATGTATGCCTCCGACTCAGCAGCATATTTGCAGCGCTCCCGGATGCCCTTCCCATACTTGTAGAAAATAAAAGGGAACGGCATGCATGCTAGCGTGAGAAATGCAGGAATAGATGATGCCCAATGAATACCCAGCCCGTCATACATGTATGTTGTGAACAACGGAAATATCCCACCGAATGCTGACCGCAAGACCGCATTAGCTGCCAAGACCGAGGCAGCGAAAATCATGTAGGAATCAATGAGGTAGCTCATGACACCCAGATAAATAAGGACAATTCCAAATCCAAAGGGAACACCGGCTGCAATGCTCGCCATCCAATGAATGGAGGGATAATTGGTCCAGGCAAACCAGAACAGGCCCACCGGGATGCAAATTGCAGCAAGCATCACGGGTGGTAGGCGCGATTCAGGAGGTGCAAATCCTCCATAGCGATCCACCGTCCTTTGATATCGCATATTATCTGGAAATGTATAGAAAACAGCGATGATCATGCCTACCATGATACCCATAAAAGCAAGGCCCCCAACACCTTGATTCCACCCCCTGCCTTGTTGATACACTATCGGGAAAGCAGCAAACATCATAAACAAAGCCCCGTAAATGATGGCAATGTAGATGGATAAGATGAGTACAATCGGTTCACGGAAAAGAAGAACCCATGGTCGCAACAACGAAGTAGCGAACACATGTTGGAGTGATGCACTTGTTTCTTGCTCGATGTCTAGTTTGGTGCGGTAAACCTTTCCAGACAGTTCCGAGAGTCGCTCTGCTCGTCGACGGAGAAGAACGGGGGCATATGTTTCTGGAACAAGACATGTCATCAAAATCCACACAAGCCCTGCAAATGCAGCGAGGAAACCTTCCACCCATCTCCAGCCAGCATTCATCCCCAGAAATCCACCAATCACTGGGCCTAGGGCGGGACCCATGAAGGGAGCAGCTGCAAAGAGGCTCAAAGCTAAACCCCTCTGCTTAGCCGGAAACATGTCACTGATAACACCACCGGAGTTGGTTAACGGTGCTGAACCAAATGCGCCAGCAAAAAAGCGGAGTATCAAGAGACTCTGAATGTTCTGCACGCCGGCACAGCCAGCAAGGAAGGCAGCCATAGCACCTAAGGAGACAATAAATGGCCACTGCCGACCAACGAGCTCGCTTAACGGGGCCCAAACCAAGGGGCCCAGCGCAAAGCCTATCACAAACAGCGAAAGGCCCAGGGTGGCCACTTCATTGCCAACGCTGAAGTGATCGATCACCTGCTCAATAGATCCGGAATAGGCTGACGACGCAACAGCCACGACCAATGTCGCAATGGACACGACAAAGGTAATTCCTATCTTCGCTGTTGTGCGGAACAGCATCGGATCCCTGACGTCGTTCGGGATCCAGGAGACCACAAATGGATCCGTTTCGGTTCCCGATCCAGGATACTGATAGTCCAAAATGTCTTGTGTGATTGCCTTTTGGTCCAGGATCAAGCGCCAAAAAGGTATAGACCGCGCATGGTTGAGTCCAAGCCTTTCTGGTCTATTTTCCAAATCAATTGCGGCCATGCTAGAAACATCATTAGCAGCCAGAAATCAAGCTAGCATCCTGGAAGACATACCTGAAATCCCAAGATGTAATGTCAATTCGATCATGAGCCAGGAAATAAAGAAACGAAAGACACAGAGGCTCCCATTTTAAATAGACGTAGAGTCAAAGGATGAGGTCAATATTGTGCTCACCGATCTTCAATCGGATTATAGAAGCCGTTTTTAACAAATCAAATAAGGTTCAGCCGTGTTGGCCAATGGCAATCAGCCACAGCGGATGACCGGCACAAGTAATCTCCACCCGCCCTGACACCTCATGGCCAATAGAAAACAGAAAACACGGATTATCACAATCACTTCATAAATCGAGTAGAAACAAAGGAACGGCCGGCAGCCGCATACATTTCCACTATTTCGGTTCCAGCAGAGCCCATCTGAGGTTACATTGCACAGCCCGCGACGTGGATCTACTCGCAAACGCTCTTCCCTGGCGGCCTTTTGAATCTCTCTGTACCTAGACGATGACGATGACTTCGCACGCTCATGGCGATGATGCGAACTAATAGTGAACACACCGCAAAGGCTGGTCGGGACCCCGCTTCGCCCTGCCTTTTCATTCCTCCCATCTTGCTGCGCGCTTTTCGCCTGCCGATCCACACACTATATGGATATCTTTAACCTCGCCTAGTCTACTGTCTACCCTTTATTTTAATAGGTTTTTTAATTGAAGAAGCTCTCTCCAGCCTGGATACTTTTCAAAACTTGGACGAGGTACAGGCCGCATACCAAAATGCCAAAGATGAGCGCTCGACCAGTGAAGTCTTTGAATTCTAGATCTACGAACTCGCAAAGTGGATTGTCAAAGTTTTGCAACTTAACACTCAGCTTTTTCACACGACCCTTCAATTCCTAAGTACCCGCAATGGTTTGACACTCGGGAAACGATGGAAGCGCATGTTCCAACTTGACCATTCAAATCACGCGTTGCCGTGTTACATGTCCACGCGCTTACCGAATACGATCTCCAATTGTTGAAATATCTCCTGTCCCTACACCCCACATTATTCCCCAGAGATAACGATATGACCAAGAAAGCCCTATTCGTCATCGATACACAAGCTGAGCTTGTCTCGATTCCAAGTACCGCTATCCCCCACGCAGCACGCATTTGCGAAGTCGGTGGTGTGATCCTTGACCGCGCGCGACGCATTCCCAGCACTGAACTTGAGATCATCATAGTTCAACACTGTGAAGATGCAAGCGATCCAAATGCAACGCTGATCCCCGGCAGTAAGGAGTGGCAGCTGGCTTTGCGTCCTCAAGATGGCGCCAAGAATGAAAGGGTTGTCCGTAAAACCACTGGTTAGTAATGTCCAACGACGGTGTCTCGAGTCTATCTTGACTGCGATATAGGGGATACGTTTGAATCGAACCCTTCGTTGGCGGATGAGCTGAGGGACCAGGGGGTGGCTACTATCGTGGCCTTTGGGGTTCAGAGTGAGCAATGCGTGCGCGCTACCTGCCGAGGGGCTGTAAATGCGGGGTTTGCGGTGGTGTTGCTCCAAGGGGCACATTCCACCTACGACAATGCAGACACGGGGGAAAGTGCTGAAGAGATTGAGAAAGCAGTCGAACAGGAGCTACAGTCTATCGGCGTTCAGATCGTGCCTTGGGATCAGTATACTCTTTAGGAGATGCAGGCGTGTATGTATGATCATAACATGTATTCGTTCGTGGGTATCGAAGAACCAAGATTGCAACTATTTTACACACATAAAGCCACATCCTTCACGAGCCCGCTCGCAAGCCTTCTTCAAAGCCTGCTCCTCCACATCAGTCCACTTCACAGAGAGCTCGTCCCAAGGCTTGCTCCCTTTGAACTCTTCACGGTGCTTTTTGTGCATGGCTTGAAGCCGGCTGACCTCACGAGGGTCACCAGTGCCCGAATAAACAACAAACAATGTACACGGGGGAAGTGATTCGTAAATGCGATTAATGTCGGAGACGGTTTGAGCTACGGCATCGGCAAGAGCAGGATTGAATGAGGGTGCGGTAGAGCCATCCGCGCTGGTCGTTGGTGTCGTTTCCTCCGGCAGGGCAGTCACCTCGGTGGATTCATTGGCATTGTTCGCATCTGGGAGGCGTGTGGCCCAGCCGCGGAATTGTTCAAGGTTGCGCAGACGTGCCCAGGTGAAATCCACACCGCCGCCAGGGACAGCTGGGTTGGAGGCATCACCATTGACAGTGGCGGCAACACCTTTCACAACGGCTTCGTCATCGGTACATCCAATAGAAACAGTTGCCTGGGCGCCGAAGCCGCGTTCTGGATTTCCCCAGTCCACTACTGCTCCAGTTCGTGCTTCCTCAGAAGAATTCTTGTTGGGACGCTTGGTGCGACCGATACGGCGGAAGATACTTTCATTGGAAGCATCGCTGGTACCCCAACGCTCACCCTTCTCGCATTTCAGTTTCACTAGGTCTAGCACAGCACGGGCGTCTTCAACCGAATCGTGACCGGTAGTGCCCTGCTGGATTGCCTTGTTGAGGTATTTTTGAGTAAGCCACTTAAGGCTGCACTTCAATGGCGGACCACGTGGGTGGGGATAGATGATGCCAGTATCCACGATGAAAGGATGGGTGAGTTTCAGTGCTGTCAGATCCGAGTTCAGAGAGTGCCCAACCAAGATCGCGCGAGGTGTGAGAATAGAAAGAAGCTTCTTCTGGATATCCTCAAGCGTGGTTGTCACCGGATCTAGCATTTCCTTGGTTATGCCAGAGAAGCGAGTAAGGTAGTCGATAATCGGGCGCGGTGGCTTTACCAATTCGTCCAATACCACCTCGCCATCCCAGCGCATCATACTGATGCGAGTCAGCTCAGACTTGCCGCCTTCTGTGAGACACATTTCACAATCGAGGGCTAGCACATCCCGACCTGCAGTCATGCTGCCCTTTTCAATCTCATTATCGGGTACATCGCCAGCCTCCAAGCTAGGGACCAGAGAATCAACCCATCCATGCTCCTCAGATTCTCCACTTCGTCGTCGAGTCTCAACCTCGGTAGCCTTTTCTTCCTCCGTGATGAAGAAGGCAGGGTGTACAGTGTAGTCGTTTTCGCGGAGTTGGTCCAATGTGCTAATGAAATTTGTGATGGGTGTCCGCTGATCAACGTAGCCCTTGTCTACCCGCGCAGGGCGTGCACCCTTGCCACGAGCACCGTCATCCTTGGATTTTGGTACCTGTGACAACAGAATGGCTTGGAGAGGCGAATGCACCTTGTTATATTTGCTGTCGCCTGGGGCCCTGACAGGCCAGATGTGGGGGAACATATGGGCCAGAGGACGCAAGGGTTCAGGGAGGTCAACGGAAGAGAGAGGCCGAGGGTTGAATCGATTAGATCGGTCCTCGAGTGGGAGGCCCTGCTTCCATCGCTCGAAGTCGGCAGTCTTTTCGTCGGCGGCAGTCTTTTCGTCGGCGGCACTCTTTTCAGTCTCATTCGATGGCTCGGGATTCGGCTTGCTGTCTTCGATGGGCTGCAGTGGGATGGTACCATCAAACATACCAATCTCCAGTCCGGGTACCATTAGGGCAACCACTTTGCGCATATGTCCAGAGTGCTTAACGGAGATCCACTGTGGTGCAACACCATCCGCAAAGCAGTAGAGGAGCAGTCCTTGTAGGTCGGCGATTCGGATAGACGATTGAAGTTTTCCTTCAACGTAAGTCAAATCAGGGTACTTCGTCTTCTCGCCGTCCACACGCTTTTTTTTAGACTTGCGATTGTGCGCATCGCGATTCTGGCTGTCGTTCACATCGGCATCGGGAGCTGAAGGTGAGGTGGAGGAATTGACCTGCGACGGCGTTGAAGCAACGTCAGGTTCATGACTTGCGGTAACCACGACAGGATCATCGTCCTTCTCGCGCTTGCGCTTGTTTTCTCCCGTCATAATTGCGGGTGTAAGGTGTAAAGCCCAAGCTCCGCCGCAAGGTCAAATTGAGCAAGCCATCACGTGCCGATAGGGACCGATAAGCCCAGTGGCTGTAAGATACGGGTGCATCGTGTAAATTACCTGTTCCGGTTCAACGATCTGATAACGACGATCGCCGGTTAAAATTCGCCTCGTCACGCAATCAATCTTCGTCCTCTATAGAACCCGCTTACAACACCCTTGCTGATTCACGAGGGGCCTGATTCATCCATCGCATATCTATTCAGCATACTCCGTCATCTAATTGTCTATCTCTAGGCATTTGTTCACCTCTGGGACGCTCAGCCCAACTCCCGCACCTTCTCCGATATCCTCCTTCCATATACCCCCCTCATTCACCATGTCGGCACTCACCGAAGTCCTCACCGAGGATGACTTTGCGGCGCACTTGAGCTCGCTCTCTCCATCCGCGCTGGTTGTTCTCTACTTCCACACTCCATGGGCCGCACCCTGCGCCCAGATGAGCACCGTCCTTTCCGCTCTCGCCTCGCAGTACCCCGCTACAGCCCCGCCGACCATCTCATTTATCAGCATCAATGCCGAAGAGCTAGCCGATATCTCAGAGGAGTACGATGTGTCTGCTGTCCCCTTTGTTGTCTGTCTGCGCAGTGGCCAGATCCTGGAGTCCATTAGCGGTAGCGATGCCATCAAGGTCCGCGACGCTATTGAGCGCCACGCTGGTCGCGGAAACGGCGCCGCCCCTACGGACGGTGCCCCCCGAGCCCATATCCCCCCTCCCCTCCCTGCCACCCCTCGTGAAGATGGTCCGGTGATGGCCACTCAGTCGCCTTACGCTTCAATGGACGCCGCTGGCCCTGCCGCCAACGCCACGCCCGTCGCCGCCGCCCCTACCCTCACACCCGAGCAGTCCAAGGAAGCACTCTTCGCTCGTCTCAGCGAGTTGGTCAAGGCTGCACCGGTCATGCTGTTCATGAAGGGAACCCCTAGCTCGCCACAGTGCGGCTTCAGCAGGCAGTTGGTGGGTATCCTCCGAGAGCGGAGCGTCAAGTACGGATTTTTCAACATTCTAGCGGACGAGGACGTGCGACAGGGCTTGAAGGAGTTCGCCGAGTGGCCCACTTTCCCACAGTTGTGGGTCGGTGGAGAGCTAGTTGGTGGTTTGGATATTGTAAGTGAATCTTCTTTCTTTATCATAGTGACAATCACTAATCGTTCAATACAGGTCCGTGAAGAAATCAACAATGACGAGAACTTCTTCGCGAACTACTCTGTTAGCAAATAGGTGATTGGCTCTGGTACGATACCCATGAAATGCGTGGAGAGTTACACTTGAATGGGCCACCATGATGATATACGTTTTTCTTTGGTATGAAAAGATATTTCAAAATGCGACGTCGATATAATCAATTTATGTTAAATTCGAGTATAAATAAATGTAGCTATATCCCCCGGGTGGTAACCACCACTTTACAGGAATCGACCCTTCTTTCCCAGCCAACCAGCCATATAGTCATACGCAGTCATCATAGTATGACCGAATTCCCCAGGATACTTCTCACATTCTAGGCAAGTTGCAATCTTATGCGTAGCCCCTTCCACAAACGCGATATCGGTATCATTGCTAGCAGCATTCAGGTGAATCTTTTCCGCATTCAGATACTCCCAGTGACCAGTCATACCCATGTTGAGCAAGGGAACTGTAACACCCTTGATAGACTCAGATGGAGAGAATTGGTTAGAAGCAAAATCAATACCCTTGAATCCATCAGGCATGATTTCAAAATCCTCGCCTGCTCGAATAGCAAAAGTACCCAAGAATCGGCGAATGGTGGTCTTGAGGGCACCCTGCATATACGAAGTCGCATAGCTTTCAAAGTTCACAGGAACCCGAACGGTGTGCACGATCTGACTGGTGATCTTTCCGCCCTTGTGAAGCAGCTTCCACGGGTACGTGGTATGAGCGATGTAGTTCACATCCTGGGGAAAGAATTTGTTGTTCATGGTTCCGTATGCGGCGTCAGTAATGTACAACGGCTCATCGTCAGTCAAACCAGTCTCTCCAGACTCAATTTTGGCAAGTCGGTCCTCCGCATAGTTGATGATATCATTGTTTCGCTTCACTACACCGGCCTCGTACCTCTTCTTGAAATCGGCGGTGAAGTTGGAGGAACCGCCCTTGACAAACCCATTCGCAGGATTGAATAGGTTCAGACTCCGATTCACCGTTGTGCCATGGGGACCAGTCAGAGCAGGGTTCAAGCTCAAAAACGGCATACTTCCGAGCCCATAATTAGCATCAATGAGCATGATACCATCAGCAGGGCGAAGACCAGCAACAGCGTCGGTGCAATTATGAATCTTCTCCGGCCCCTGGCATGCACTGACGCCATTTTCGGCGACATCTTGATAAGCAGCCATCATAGCACCACCACCGCTGTGACCGAACAGCACAACTTTATCAACCCCGCTCAAGTTGCGCAGGTACCGCATTCCCTGATCAACCTGGGTGAGTTCATCTTCAAAGTAGATAGTCGACATCACGCCTGTCTTGTCTGCAGCGTTGTTTGCGCAGAAAGTGGTGAAGCCGCGCTGCGGAAGCTCTGTACAAGCGGAGAACGACAGATAGTCACTTTCGGCGTGCATCACATATACTGCAATGCTGGACCTAGGGCTATTGACGGCCGGATGATAGAGCCCTCCGACAACACCATCGTCGTCAAAGTCGATCATGGTAGGGCTAGGTAACGCGGCAGCACTGCTTGAGGTGGGTGCAGAGTAAGCTATCTGGCTTAGCGCACACAGTACTACCAGAGCCGGCGTGCCTCTAATTTTGAATAGGCGCATGGTGAAATTTAGTGGAGAGGATCAAGGCTGATTTCTGTGATTAAACTGACGGAACAATGCTCAACACAAGTGCCAATGTAAGCTTTATGTACAACCCCTCCCCTGGCGTCATGTCATCATGTTATCCCCGAGGTCTGCTAAACAATGTGGAGTCAAATGGGTGACGCGTATGGTGAAACCGGATCGAGGGGTCGTTTGGGAAATTGATCGTTGCTAATGAGCCCCTATTGAGCGCCTCCGAGGTACTGCGATGACAATGTTGACCATTCAGAAAGTGCACCCAACCGTACGCAGGATTGCAGCAAAGTGATTCTGGACCATTGATCCAGTCTCGGTGTATTATGGACCATTCAGACATACAGGAATGAACAGCTGCGCACCCTAGAGCTAGATACTGATGATCTTCCATAATTGATGCACAGCTTGTCATTCCGTGCGCCTCCTGTGCATGAGCTAGCTCTTCGAACCCCCTTGCATATTTGCATCAGACTAGGAATTGCTTCAAAAACAACACGCTAATCCCATCAAAGAGAACAAGTCCGCGGTGGATAAACTTTAATAATGTTACAACATTGATACCTAGAAATTGCGAGAATCCGGCTCTACATAAACTGAAGTTTACCTGACAATTGCAGCGTAACGCCCTTTAGTCATATCCACCAATTGTTTGGTGAATTCTCATATAGCTTATTCTCATAATTCCCGTTTAAAGTCGCAATTGAGGTAGATGGAGAGTTTTATGGGTACCTACTATCGCGTCCACTGGGCATCATCGGCTTAGTGCATCATGGTTCTCCAGTTAATTTTGGAGGTTGTGGGGTAATAAATTCTTCCACCAGTTGTATTCAGTTGATTCGTTATAAACCTTTTGTCATCTAGAAGCCGTAATTCTGTGGTGTTCAGTGAAAAAGCTCCAAGCTAAAATAAAATGGAAAGCGTATCTAGAATATCTACTCCTGCAAAGTCCTATCCATGGATATCTCTAGGGCTTCTAGCCACGCATATATCTCGGATTTGTGAAGAATTCAAGGAATTAATATTTATGAAGATTCTTGAGATTTTCCGTCTTTATCAACCACATTCACAGACAACCTCACATGATTTTCACGAATCCGACTAAAATAGACATGATCTCATCAGCCTTTACCCGTCCTGTTTTCCTAGCAAGGAACCTTGGAAATATATTAAAGGGTTGCCAAGTGACATCTCAGATTCAGACCAAGAAAAGTGGAACGCATAGAGCCAGTCTCCACTTTATCTCCGAGACCCACGCCGGTCGTCGTGCCGGAATGAGGCTAATGATTTTCAGTGTTGGGTCCTGCACGTAGATTGAGGGTCTTGGTAGAGCCGAGTAAAGGGGGATTGTTTTTTTCGATTAATCCGCTAGGTCCCGCGAATCTTCTTCAGATTCTAGTCAAATGTATATATTTTGGTTGAGCGAATTGATCCATGGATGTCCACGGGTACCTACCTATACATATTCAACTAGGCATTGTGAGACAAGGTTCTTTGAACCCTTAAGTCTGTATGATGATTCCTACTGACTGGTTCTTGAATTTTGTCACTGAATGGCTGAGGTATCTTCAATGTTCTGATCAACCTTGTAATTAATCTGCTATCCTCTCAATTCCTAGAGATCTCATGGGGGCTGCTCTGCTGAATATATCTTATGCTCAAATTACATACATTGTGCAAAAATCTGAAGTATAGGTATACAAAGTCTAGCTGATACATCGGGGAGAAGAAACGAACGGACCTGGCCTAAAACCAAATATGAAGCGAGACGATTACCACTCGGGCAAAGTCGAAGTCCACTTGTGAAGGAACTTGATGCGACGCTCATCCATCGAAATGGGTCCCATACCCCAAGAGTTACCCAGCCACATAGTCTCATGGGATGCATTTGTGGAAGGCTTGAACATAGCCTGACTGTCTCCGTTGGGGTTTCCACTCCGAATGAAGTTAGCCCAGTAGTTTGACATCTTCTCCTCCACGACAAGATCATACTCGGTCCAAGTCACATTGGAGTAGTCAGCGTAGGGAATGTTGTTAAACGTGTACCAGAGCTCAGACCCATGGTAGGCACCTTCGTCACGATTCTCAGCGGGCGCGTGGTCGAAGTAATAAGTGTAAACGTTACTCTTAGCACCTCCAGCGGCCCAATCAACCGACCAGCGCCAGGTGCCGACACGGCTGAGATCTCGGTAGAACTCCCTAGCACTCTCGGAAGCCTGTGTGGTGTTTTGACCAGGGTACAGCTCGAAGAACTCATCCGCGAGGTTACCAAACAGGTTGCCGTAGAGATCATGGTACTCAGTAGCATTGTAAGAGAGATCCGGGCTAGCGCCAGACTCATCCTTGTTGTTTCCAGTGAGAATTGGGATATCCATGTGCGAGTTGTTGCGTAGTGACTCGCCATATGAAGAGGTGAGAACATAGCCATCGATATTAGGCCGCCACATAGGTGGTTCCGCAAAGCAATCGGAGAGGTTGCTGAATGGGGTGCCCTCAAAGATGGTATCACTCAGCGAGTCATATTCGAGAAGAGCATCCATAGAAACATTCCGTAACTCAGCAATCGACGAGACGTTCATCATCTTCAAGAACTTGACACCTTGAGCTTCTGCGGCGGCTCTGGTCCGGTAGCTGGTAGCAGCCGTACCAGTCATAGGATCATGCGTTCCTCGAGCACCACTCTCAGAGATGATACCTTCGGCCAGGCCCTTGGCCAAGGGTGACCACATAACATCCAACGCACTGGCAGAGCCAGCAGATTGTCCGCCAACAGTGATCTGATCAGGGTTACCACCAAACTTCTGGATGTTCTCATTGACCCAGTGCAGCGCAGCTTGTTGATCGGTGATACCGTAGTTTCCAGACGTTTTATTACCCGTTTCAGCAGCAAGCTCAGGGTGCGCCAGGAACCCAAAGGGACCAAGACGATAGTTGATGGTCACGACAATGATATTCTTTGCCGCCAAGCCAGTTCCATCGTAGGTAATGACATCCCCAGAGCCACCGGTGAAGCGTCCACCGTAAATCCAGAAAAGAACGGGCAGATTCAGAGTGGTGAGATTGGTACCCTCCTTATACGCAGGAGTCCAAATGTTCAAGTACAGACAATCTTCGCTAGTGGTGTTTTTGCCGCTAGAGAAGATTCCCGCGTCGCTGATTGTCTGCGCACATTGAGGTCCAAACTCGGTGGCATTAAGGGCACCCCAGTAGCTCGGGCCGGATACCTTGGTCCAGCGATTCGCACCGGTCGGGGGCTGGGCGTAGGGAATGCCCTTGTAGACGTAGGCTGTGTCACCGCCGCGGAATGGAGAGACAGCACCGTGAATTGTACCATAGTGGGTGCTAATGACAGGGACCGAAAGCGAGGAGGCATTAATGGTAGGAAGGCAGGCTGCCAGGCCGGCAAATATATAACGAAAGTGCATGGCCGGTGGGGGCCTTTCAATGTGGAAAATTCAAAGATAAAGAACGAGACGAATTGTAAATAGAATGCTCAAGTGAATGGGTGGTTATGCGAATAAATAGTAGGCCGGGCATTTAGACAAAACCATTGCACCTGAAGTACGGATGGGAGTGTACGCGCGGTGACAAATGATCGTCCTTCGGGCCTTCCATATTGAAGTTTAAGAGCGAGAAGATCGTCGAGACTCACGTTAACCACGGCTTAGTACGGATTGGAAAATGTGAAATATGCAAGTTTCATCCGTACCAGGGAGTGGAGCTGGAGATCCCGGCTCCTTACCAAGAACATACAGGCGTAAGCTACTACTTAGTTCGAAGCAGTCAAAAGATGTGATTGTTGCTCGGGCGGGTCGTTCCTCGTGCCGAGAAAACAATAAAATTGGATATGCATACGTTCATTGACCCAGAGCTAAGCTGATGGCAACAAGCTTTAGGACCTTGCAATGTTTTCCTCTTGACAAGTGATGCATATGGATCGTAAATTAATGAATCAACTCAATATCTGTACCACCTAATCAGCCAAACGTTAAACGGCTGAAAGGGATTTCTCATTTGGGAAGGGTATTCGGCTTTATGTTCTACATATGGAAAGGATCAGCACGTCGCCATATTAGCCCAAGACAGGATTCTTCAGGACCTAAGACAAGATCGCCGTTATATGTATACTTGTCCGAAATTTAATATGCTATCTAAATAGTGCGTTGCATAGTATATCGTGTATTTATTGTTATTCAAAGGCTCTTATCTTTGGTTCAGTTCAAAAATCTCTAAATGGAGGCTATTAGATGCGGAGCCTCTTGGAGTGAATAAGTATAAGTTGTGGCTCGAATATATCCATGGCGAATTCAAAAGATATCATTCTGATTTTTAATAAGGAGGAAGTAGATGTAGACGTCATGGATGTTGCATGAATTTCACTAGCCAGCTCTCTGTTTTCGTACAATTACACAGTTCATGAGGAGCAGAGCCCGACTTCGCATTTCACGATATTAGAGCTTCAAGGCGGATGCCCCGATGGCTGGTATGTTCTCATGAAGCCATCTCTGCCATTCCACAGATTGGTATTTCATCGCAAGGGCGTATTTGGTGTGGGAACCTCAGCAACGTATATTGGACCCCCAATTTGCGGGGGGCCAAATTGTACAAAATCAATTACAGCTTCCGGGCTGCCATCCATGGCTTGCATATGATGTACCTGTTTGAAGGTGAGTCTTTTCGCCCATTAGATCAACCCAGCATACCACTGCATGGTAGCAGTCTTGATCGCCTGGCTCACGCGGCCAGAAGGCGTGCCCTCGCAATTGATGCCATGGCCCAGCAGGTGGGCACGGAGGTTTGCGGTACTCGACAGAGGGGCCTGTAAATGATTAATCATTGATTGGGCAATTCACTTAAAATTTTCAAGTCTACTCACGCTCCGACGCTCGCATGAGGGAACACGGCAAATAACCTCCCCGCGGTTGATGAAGGCATGCCCGGCAGCGTCCTATGAATGCAATTAGTTAGTAATTAATCACTTATCACGTATCCAGGGAATCGGAGGGTTCCAAGGACACCGCGTGCAATGTACGCTTTGTAGTCCTCGCATTCACGGAGGAACGAGGGTGTGATAATACCGGCGGAATTCATTCTCGAACGATTGGTAATTGCTGTGTAAAGAAATTGTTGTCAAGGAGAAATTGAGTTTGTGGGGTAAAAAAAGAGAGGGAGGAAGAGAGAGGAAGAGAAAGAAAGAGACAAAGGGAGACGGAGAGAGAGGGACAGAGAGGGAGATCTCACTTTGAAGCCATGCAAAGTGACCAGCGTTTATCTTCTTCACCCAATTCCATCATACGTCTATTTAAGAGCAAAGCCACACCAGCTATGGTAGCAGTGTGACGTTGAGCGAAGCAGCCTAGTCTGGAGCCCCCGGGGATCTATGCCTGGATAAACCAAGACGACTTTGTATGCCATGGAAGAGCGACAATTTCCCACTGAACTCAGTATGACTATACGAGGTATATACTGTTGATTTTGATGTAATATTATCGAGTATATACTCAGGAACCTACTTGGTCACACTACCCCGTAGACTATCCTGGACTAAGGAGGTAATTAAGGAGTGCTACCTAGTAAGCCAGTGCCTTTTAGTAAGTGCCTTTTAGTATCTGTGATTAAACTGTTATATATGTGGGTTCTTATATAGCGTTATCATATATGTTAACATCTATCAAGCGAGGTGATCTTCAGGTTTTTTGATACTAATGATATTATTTGGACTGAATGAATATTACAGCGCTATTTTGAATGGGTTACTGAGGGTGTTCAATTGATTTCATTGTGTTCAATCAAAGGGCATGTTCAAGAGATACATTCAGAGGTAAAGTTAGCATACTGGTTTTGGGGGTATGTGGCCAGCATCGCACTAGTCGAGCTCTTGACCGATCGGAAGGTTAGATCCCGTCCAAAATTGCAAGTCACCGTGTAAGTTAAATGTGATTCAAAGTAATTGGTATATAAAGTCTATGTCTGAATACCCGTATGTTATCGTCCTCGAGGCGCCCAGGTTGATCTTCCGCATAGTCGTTGCATCAAATTCAAGCCTACACCGCTGCCTGGTCCAGCTTCTCTGATAGAAAAGCTTCATCAGCAGGTCCAGCCTCCTACTTGTCGACATCCTTTTGTGCGGTCGTCTTGTCTTTATTTATTCACACTGGGAACATGTTTCATGGGATCCGCAGCCCTCCATGCATCTGGTTGTTTCTTCGACGACACGTTGAAGCGGGAGAGCACGGCGTCTGTGTCCACATACGCACCCGCTAGCCACCGCGAACCAGTCGAAGTGTTGAATTGGCGACGCGCATGAACAATGCGACGGTTATCGAAGATCACGCATTCGCCCGGGTTCAATTTCAAATCGAAGGTCATCTCCTTCGATTCTAGCATTTGGGTGAACACATCCAAGGCCTCCTTTAGGGGCTGGAATCGCAGCTTGCCCCGGATTGGAATGGCTGATTGGAAGGGAGGTGAGTAGTTGACGTGTCGGAAATGCTTGCTTGATTCGTCAAGCTCAAAAACGGGCCGTTCATTGTAATAGATTTGATCCTCGTGAACGTACTCATAGCCCATCTTCCGTTCAGTGAGTTCTTTAAACTCTTTCGGGTGGAGTCGCCTCATCTTGGAGGCGGCACGGAATGCATCAGCAAATAGCGACTCGCCCCCGTCGCAGGAGTTCTCCAGGCAGTGCAGGAACTGGTAGCCTGGGGGCTCATTCATGTACATCAGGTCCATGTGGAAGCCCAAGAACTGGTTAGTGTAGGCCACATTCCTGGCCTCAGGAATCGTGCGCACATCCCAGGTCATTCCATAGAAAGTATTGCGCAATGGGCCGATGCGCGTCGCAATCTTCGCGACCTCTTCGCGTGAATCAGGGATATCCTTGACGAAGACAAGACCCGTGCGTTGTAAGTTGCGCATCGAAGCTGCGAATTTGGCATCATTGGTCATGTAGTCTTCATATGAGACCCAATGCTGATGTTTCTCCATATTCTTCCTGTCCCAGGTCACGGGCTTATTCGAAGCATCGTGAAGATCATGGGTATCGAGCGTGGGCTTCTGAAGGTAGCTATTATGCCATCGTGAAATGTGATCTGGACTTGCACCGGGGATATCGTTGGCCCATTGGATCTCCAAATGCTCCCCATCCCACTTGATGTGACGAGGGCGAATATTGACAGGGATATCGTTTGTGCGGATATTGCGTTGTTTTGAATAGCGATCCACACATTGGGGGCATTTGCAAATATCACGAAGATAAGAGTAGTTCAATGATATAGATGGGACACCAGGAGCTGCGATAGACAGGCCGTAAGAACGGTGCGATACACTCGCTGGTTTCACGACCTCCACGGTGGCAACTGATGGGTCAATTCGCTTGTCGGTTGGATGATGCTTATTAGAAGCGCCGGGTGGCTTCAACTGGTCAGCTTTCACTGATTCTACAACGGAATCTATTTTGGAAGCGAACTCGGGTTGGGTAGGCGTGTTCGCGTTGACCTGAAACCGGGCTGAAGTGACGAAGCTCCGAGCAGGGCGCGGCAGGCCCCTCGTGAGCTGTCGAAGTAGTGGAGAACGCATTGGTAAAGAGGTGAGATTGTGCAAAGTGAGGGGAGAAATCGGGGTAGTGATGGAAACATGGGACGATCGCATCCCCGGACTTCGGCCGCACGGGCCTGTACCCCGACGAGCCGAGGTCCCAGTTACTCCCAACCTTCCATACCTTAACTATAAGATGCTGGAAACCACCTACCACGTATGCGCTTTGTTTACGAGCAGTTCTTATTGTCTTGTTCTCACTCTTCGATTGCCATACCTCGATTTTCTCACCATGCCGTTTGAGACTAAGGCTTTCATTTCAGGGGCCATCCCACCTGCAGATCCACCTGCACACCTACACACGCCCAACATGATTCCGCTTTCGTCTCCTGCATGAAGGATAGATGAAATACCAAATGACTCGAGTCCAAACAGATAACCCTGAACATAATCATCCTACACACCATTAATCTCCACAGCACTAGTGTACAACTGACACCTCAGGCACCAAATTCCAACTTACGTAAAAAAACGCCAGATTCCTTAGATTCCAAGCAATTTGCCCCCGGAAATTCCATAACAAGAAAAAATGACAACAACCCAACACGTCATGGTTTTCCCAACCAACACATAACACACCCCCAGTCTACCAAGAAATGTCGGCCGGAGGCGAACATCTCAAAGATGAGGGAACCAAGCGGCAAACAGTGCTGGCCGGCGGGATAGCAGGACTAATCTCCCGGTTCTGCATTGCGCCGCTAGACGTCGTCAAGATCCGACTGCAATTGCAGGTCCACTCGCTTTCGGATCCGGCGAGCCATGAAGCAGTCCAGGGACCTATTTATAAGGGAACCTTATCGACTATGCGGGCGATCGTCCGACAGGAAGGAATAACGGTATGCTCTAGTTACTCCGAGGGAAACCGCCTGGCAAGACCGAAGGTCAGATAGATACTAACGCTGGATACTCAGGGCCTCTGGAAAGGAAACATTCCCGCAGAAATGATGTACGTCTGCTACGGCGCGCTCCAGTTTACCGCATACCGAAGCACGACCCAAGCTCTCGCCGAACTACCCTATCGATTACCTCCGTCCGCCGAATCCTTCGTCGCGGGCGCAGCAGCCGGGGGAATGGCCACAGCAACTACCTACCCACTTGATCTCCTCCGCACACGCTTCGCTGCACAAGGCCCCGAACAGATCTATAAGTCTCTCCGCGCCTCGATAGGAGAGATAGCGCGACACGAAGGCATAGCCGGATTCTTTCGCGGAAGCTCAGCGGCCATCATACAGATAGTTCCGTACATGGGACTGTTCTTCTCTGCATACGAAGGATTCAGACCGATAATGGCTAACGTGGACCACATGCCGTTCGGAACGGGCGATGCGGCTGCGGGTATTTGTGCGAGTATACTTGCGAAGACGGGTGTCTTCCCGTTGGATCTTGTGCGGAAACGGTTGCAGGTTCAGGGTCCTACGAGGACGCGGTATGTACATCGGAATATTCCTGAGTATAAAGGCGTGTTTCGGTCTATTGGGTTGATTTTGCGTACGCAGGGCGTGCGGGGACTTTATCGGGGGTTGACGGTTAGCTTGCTCAAGGCTGCGCCGGCTAGTGCGGTCACTATGTGGACGTATGAGCGGGTCTTGCGCATCTTGCAGGATATGGAGGTGGCGGCGTTAGCCTGATGTGCTGCTTGCATTGCATTGCATTGCATTGACCGGTCTGACTTGGCATTGAATGGCGTTTTGGGGGAATGCATAGACTATATGGTAATACTTTTCTGTACTTTTATCTACAATTCAGGCTTGCGCCGAGGCACACAGGCTCAATAAAAGGTTCATTGATTTTGATATCATTAAAGACCTATCGAGGCACGAAAAAAGGAAAGTAACGCTGAAAGAGCTAGCTCGAACGGAAAGGGGTGTCGAAAAAACAAACGCAAGGGCCGGGGAGGGATATA
Source organism: Penicillium sp. S1602 (assembly GCA_023626355.1). Classification (NCBI taxonomy): domain Eukaryota; kingdom Fungi; phylum Ascomycota; class Eurotiomycetes; order Eurotiales; family Aspergillaceae; genus Penicillium; species Penicillium sp. S1602. The sequence goes on along the minus strand of JAMAGW010000023.1, from coordinate 462,937 downwards.
TTCTGACGGATGAAAGAATCACGGCAATATGTGCGAGGGAAGTTTCGGTGCGAGAAACCACTCAATCAGTACTCGCCGTGCTCATCAATTTCGTCCTCAAGGGTGTCGTCGGCGGCAACCTCCTCGTAATCCTTCTCAAGAGCAGCAAGATCCTCACGAGCCTCGGAGAACTCACCCTCCTCCATACCCTCACCAACGTACCAGTGGACGAAGGCACGCTTGGAGTACATGAGATCGAACTTGTGGTCCAGACGGCTCCAAGCCTCGGCGATGGCAGTGGTGTTGGACAACATGCTGACGCAGCGGTCGACGGGGGCAAGCTCGCTGTCGGGGACACGGACGGGCTTCTGGTAGTTGATACCCAGCTTGAATCCAGTGGGGCACCACTCGACCAAGTTGAAGGTCTCCTTAGCCTTCAGGGAAGCAACAGCAGCGTTGCACTCGCGAGGCACAACATCACCGCGGTACAGAAGAGCAACGGCCATGTACTTGCCCTTGCGGGGGTCGCAGACCACCATCTGGTTGTGGGGCTCAACACCTAGTAGAGAATTAGCATCATCAATGCATGCAGGAAAAAGTCTGGGCGGTACATACACTGAGCGGTAAGGTCCTGCACCTTGAAGCTCTCGTGGGAGCTGTTCTTAATACCGATAACAGGAGCGTAGGAAATCAGAGGGTAGTGGATACGGGGGTAGGGCACCAAGTTAGTCTGGAACTCGTTCAGGTCGACATTGAGAGCACCCTCGAAACGTAAGCTGGAGGTGATAGAGCTAACAACCTGGGCAATCAGACGGTTCAGGTGCTCGTAACCGGGGCGGGGGATGTCCAAGTGACGGCGGCAGATGTCGTAGACAGCCTCGTTGTCAACAAGGAAGGTGCAGTCGGCGTTCTCAATGGTGCTGTGGGTGGACAGGACGGCGTTGTAGGGCTCAACGACGGCAGTAGACACCTGGGGGGCGGGGTAGACGGAGAACTCAAGCTTAGACTTCTTGCCATACTCGCTGGCAAGGCGCTCAAGCAGAAGAGCGCCGAATCCAGAACCGGTACCACCACCGAAGGAGTGGAAGATCAAGAATCCCTGCAGGGAAGAGCAGTTGTCTAGAACCAAATTAGTTCGGATCAACCGTTGGAACCAGTGTCAGTTTGCGTACCAATAACCCGACGAATGCGATCCATCACATCATCAGCGTACTCCTTTCCAACGGTGTAATGACCACGAGCATCTGAGACTAGTTAGCCTATCCCTCCACATATCTTCCCATTTCTAAACCTACAGTTGTTGGCAGCATCCTCCTTGCCGCTGATCAGCTGCTCGGGGTGGAAAAGCTGGCGGTAGGTACCAGTGCGGATCTCATCAATGGGCTATCATATCCAACGAATTAGATATCCAGCTGTATTCCTTCGCTTTCGGACCAACATACCGACGGGTCCAAATCCACGAAGATGGAACGGGGAACGTATTTGCCGCCGGGAGTCTCGGTGAAGAAAGTATCGTAGGAACCCTTTGTGGTTTCGGAGTCGGCAAGGTCCTCCTTGAAGTGTCCATCAGGAGTAAGGCCGTGCTCGAGGAGGTATCTGTATAACTGATGAGAATGATGCCCGACGATGGTCAAGAAGCGGTGAAGAAACGTACAGCTCCCAACAGGCATTACCAAGCTGGATACCAGCTTGGCCGATGTGAAGGTGACAGATCTGATGAATTGACGCGGTTAGTCTATGGTTCTGGGGTTCTACTCCTGACAGTGTTTGGGCTGGCCGTGGAACTGGGTTGTTTTTTTCACGGTTCAGGAGAGGGGAACCGGCGGGGAGATGCCAAGGTAAACACAGGATGTGTTTGACGCGCCCGGGGGATGTAAACATACCTCGCCTCTCGTCATATTGAAAGATGATTGTGAATAGAGAAAGGAGAAGGGAATAGAAGAATTGAGGAAACTCTTCTGGGGGAGGAGTGGTGAGGAGAGAAAGAAAGTAGGGAATAGTGGGGCGCCAATCACCCGTGACTGTCCAAAAAGAAAACAATGGCGGTCACCAACAGAAAACTGGAAATATTGGGTTGAAATTCGTCTATTGTGTTTCTCTTCGATCCCAAGATTTATTTACAGCTTTAATTACTATACTCGAATTTTGGAATTTCGCAAACATTTTCGCTTATTTAAAGTGTAGAACTGTGTGTTGTGGAATGCGGGGTGTCAATCAAGGTGACAATCAATGCAGGCACAAACTTTCCATGTACAGCTCACCCCTTACTGGACTGAAGTACATATGCCAAATACTACCTGGCCTATTGAATACTAGTATATGAAGCATCAATGTTGCTTATCAAGAACAATCACACGCGATCGACGGAAGTGAAGATTCCCATGATAGGCCGAGATCCATAGTTCCTCCTAATGTGAGGGCCCGTGCCACATTGCATGATTTGAAACGCACATCTATAGATTACTAGATGTGCTGTTAAACTTGGAATGAAAAGCTCGTTTGAAAATGATTTCAGGGCTAACAATTAGGTACGTTCAAGACATAGACGTTTTTATTTTAATTATCAAAGATAATATATGCAAGAATAACAAGAATTCGTAGACCGAGTCTAACTATACATGAACTTGGGGATATATGAAGAAAGGGAAAAGATTAATGATGTAGAAGGAATGTAGAAACCGCTGGAAATGTCCAAAAAACCTCATCTCTAGCGAAATCATGAGAATAGGCGATCAAATCAGTCATTCTTGACTGCCGGCGGTGGAGAAGCAACACGGCCCTGCTCGATATCATCTTGATCACGACTAACGCTGCTGCGGTGACGGAAGAAGCGGTTGTGTTTAGACGAGGCACCACTCCGGTAGCTGTGAGCATCGGTGGACAAACGAGGTTCATGCGACGGGGTACTGAAGTTGGAAGGACGACGATGCTGAGATGACGACGCTCGACTGCGACGTTCTTCCTCCTCTTCCGCGACTTCTTGCATACGGCGCTCGGCAGCTTCACGGTTGGCGCTGCGGACGACACTGTCTATACGCACGCCGCGATCTTCAAAGACGTCGCCCATGACATCGTTTGAGGACATATTGGCCATACCGAGGGAAAAATCAACATGTTTGCGGGAAGTAGAAGCACCCCGAGCGCGGGCTGCAGCTGTATCCATACCCTTCCGCAAGATAGAATGCTGACGGGTAGCGCTGCCGCTGGTTGAAGCGGTGTTGTCCTGAAGCGAGCTGGAGCTTTCGCCGATAGGGATCGGCTCTGCCTCGGTTGCTTCCTCGCGTCGGGCCGAAGGGGCGTGTAGAGGTTGGGCGTGGTGGACATGGACGGGGAAGTCCCATTTGGCACCCTGGAGGTTCATGCGCGAGCCCTCGATGCCGATCTCCTGAAGGGCGATCATGAGCATGCAGATGAACTTATTGCGGCGTTGCAGACGAAGACCCTCGTTCTGCCAGTTGGATTTGTAGAAGAACACGATGTTGAGGGTAAGAGAGAAGTTGTCGGTCACCTCGCGCAACTCGGTGAGCATGTTGCTCTGGAAATCGCGCTTCTCGCTGCGCACAAATTCCAACAGACGCTGGCGTAGCGCATCAATTTGGTCAATGGTTGTGCCATACTTGATGATGATGGGGATGGCCTCGGCCAAAGCACCAGAGCGACGTTGGTTGAGAATGAACAGACCGTTGAGATAGCTGTTTGGTGCCTGGACAACATGACCCTGCATCTTCTTGAACTCGGTGTACAGCAGGGTAATCTCTTTGACGAAATAATCATCGCCAAGACCGGCATCACCGGAATTACCGTAGATAGTGACACGGTCGCCGACATCAAAGGGGTGCTTGACGAAAACGAAGATGACAGACTGCAGGAATTCCTGGGCCGTAGCCGTGAACAACCAAGACAGAGCCAGGATACTGGATCCAGCCGAAGTCAGAACACCAGCAGCAGAGGTAGAAATCAGCGACAAAAACACCACAAGAACAATGACGAAGACGAAGAACATGAACACATTGTCGAGCTTGGAGACGACCGAATCCAAATCCTTCAGTGATGCAGTGATCGATTTTCGCTCACGACCAATATCAACACAAACAGCCTCGAGCTCCTCCATGGAGATATCGCCGTTCATATCACGATCGAACATGGTAAATGCAGCCTCGGCCTCATCGCCATTCTCAAATGCCTCTTTCAAATCACCGGAGAAAACAGTGTCGAACCCATCACGCACAAAGGTACGGTAGAGACGACGTGCAAGAACCTGGCAGCCAGATGTACTCCGCAACAAGGCCAGAATGACTTGATATGGATCATTGCTTCTAGCCGCTTTGCGACCAGTAAAGTCTGCAGCAACGGCACCAGCGACATCACCAACCTTGTTACCGACCCTCTTCGCGGCACCCTTGGCCGCACCGACGGCTTTTTTGTGGGCCTTGCCGGCATAATGCAGCGGGTTCTTCGCTCCAGTTGGGGTTTCCTCAATCGGCTTCTCATGAAAAGCTTCATCAGTCTCCTCAATACGGGAGCGAGACCAATCATACAGCTTGGTCAAGCTACCGATCTGGAATTTGTTGATCTCGATACGATCCGCATAGGTCCGAAGGTGGAAGCTGATCGCAATCAGCTGGATAATAACCTTCTCGATCAAATTCAGGATCGTCCAGACAAATATCACAATAATGATCTTGTTGCAAGTGTTTTCCCAGCTCTTGGTACCTGAGCCCCCGCTCACATGGTGGTTCTTCATAGTCGGCAAGAAAGATATTTCCACACCTAGCCACCATAGGAAAAGCGCAGCATGAATCTCCAGCTGCTTAGCCATATCGCGCCATTTCTTCGCATTGTTGGTAAAGATACTAGCCCCAAGACTCACAGCCGCAGGCAAGCCTTTGCTAACAATGCGACCAGCCCAGAGAGTCAACCAGACGATTTCCAACCAAATCGAAAACCACATCAACCGCACACCACCAACATTGGCATCGGGGTAGACAAGGGCACCGATAAGAAGAGGAACCAACAGCAGGATGACAACGGGCGCAATGTAGGTAAAATAACGAACAATAAAACTGGACTGATGCAGCTTCTTAACAAACGCGGAGAGTTGGGTATTGGGACGCTCTGGCGGGGTATACACTGCGGCCTTTTCGTGTAACGGGTTGGTCGCTTCATCGAATTCATCGACTTCGGTCCGACGAGATCTCGACCGGCCAATCGACTCGCCTTCCCCTTCCTCGGGCCCTTGCGTCGACCGAGACACCACGCGCTCGGCTTGTAGGAGCAACAGATCATCTTCGAGACGGGTTGCCTGCTCGCGACGGGCAGAAGGCGTACTCATAGGTGGAGGACCATCGTCGTCGATGGATGTATCGACTCGTAACTGATTGCTTGGTTCGGCTGAAGGTTCGTGCACATAGGTATCATCATCGGAGGGCGATAGTTGGTCGGAAGTTCGTCTCTCATTTTGATCCTGGAGGTGCAAATTCTTGACTTCATCCGCAGGGCTCGACATGGTGGCACCAGGCCGATCGAAAGAATGTGGGGGGTTTACTGTCGCGCTCTACGGATCAACCAGGAAAGCACGAGGCGGAATGTAAACGTTTATTTGAGAATTCAGAGGGTATCTCGGGTCAAGAATAGGGACATTTACACCCAAAACGAAGGACGAAACCAGTAACGAATGTCGAATAAAGCACAGAAGAAAGAAAAGACAAAATTGAAGCTCCGAGGAAACAGAGAGCAGCGAAGATCGTTACGAAAAATAGGAACCCTGGGAAAGTGAGACCCAGATGTGGGCCAAGCTAGATAGTGGGTCGGTAGTCTGGACCCGTAGATTAAGGGTCAAACTGATTTAATTTATTCTGATCTCGACAGAATAAGCAAAGATCAACTACCAATGCTGATGTATACAGTAGAATGAACATTGGAACTATATAAAATTCCCCATCTGAACATGATCTTATATCTCAATCTCTGTCGAGCAGATGCCATGCACAATTCCATTATGAAATCATTCAATTGCTAATCCAACCACATCAACCCGCCAAGCCAGTCCGCGCAATTCGCATTTGTGGTCCATTCTCTGTATCGACGGGTCCACCGGGCTGATCCCCACCGGGTGGCGTAGAAGGCGCAAGCCTACACGGAGTTATTCACCCACGGCCCTTTTTATCATTTTTATCCTAAAGAGTCTCAACGATATCTTGGTTAGACCCATCGTCATAAAACGCCACAAACGCCACCGTGCAGCGACCCCTGTTTTTATAGGAAAGCCGAGCGAACTGCTGTAAAACACAGAAATTGTGGTCTGTATAACTTTATACTAAGGCACAATAGATAATCTAACGAAAAAAAGAAAACAAAAATATAACAAAATACCACAAAATAATGCCACATGTCCGGACCTATTCTGAAATAATTCTAAAATAACTATCTTCGTCGTGATATCATATCTCCCGCGTGGGTCAAACGTCGGAGCCACGGAGAGCCATGTCATCGTTCCGAACTCCATCCTCCACACAGAGTGCCAAAATTATAATCAACACGAAAAATACCAATGCACATCTCAGGGGGTCCGGGGAGAGAAGTGTGTACATGAACCCCGCGAGACAATATCCAATCAATGTTTATCGATCGCAACTGACCAACCTGATCGCATCCTCAATTCTGGACTGTGATAGCATAACCAGTCGCTAATTATGCAGGCGCTGCATCGGTTTCTTTGTGTTGCGCGTGCACCGACCGCTCTGGGCAGGACTTTTCCCCCCCCCAAATTAGTAGGATCGTCGGGTTATCGGAGGACATTGACAGCGCCAAGAAATCGCGTTATCCGAGTTCTCGGCTTAGCTGAGTCTGGCCTTCTGACTGGTGTGAGGGAGGTTCCATCTAAGTTCCGGTCCACTGGGATACGCGGTGGATGGTGGAGGGGATGGGGCTGTGGGGAGTCTAGATTCAACTGTAGATCTAGGAGTTATACCGGTGAAGAGTGGTTAATTCTATTCTTGTTTTGACTTTCAAGTTGGAAATTTGGACCATTGTAAGAAAATAATATTTTTAGTACTGTAGCCAAGTACGTTCGATAACGATAGGACAAATCGGGTATGAAACATCTGCATATGGAAACTTGAATCCAGTCAAATCACTGACATCTACTTATTTTCCGCAAAAAACAACCGTGGAAGATGATTCACAGAATGCATAAGAGAGGAAATAGAAAAGACGGAGACAAAGCAAGTCAAGTTAAATACTCGAAATGGCAAGCCAGAGCGGAAAAGAAAAATAGGTCCAGGAAGAAATTGCCCTAAGCCCATTCTTCCATCCACATCAGTTGCATGTGATAAAAGGCAAAGGGAGAAATTCGAGAAAGCAGAGAACCGGAACACCGTGCTCCAATAAGCCATGGAAACATAAGAGACGTGAGGTAACGCGTATGGTGACATGTCCGCTGGACATTGGAAATGTTCCCTGTGAATAGGGTAAAAGCGACAAGGGAAAAGTGTACATGAAGGAAGGGAAACGATAGCATATCAGAATGTTGAGCTGGGGAGAAATTCGTAAAGTAGAAATAGGGTGTGGGGGGATGAGGAAGTCGATCACAATCTTCTCTTGAATGCAGAAGATAGATCAGATCGGTACCGCTCAGGAGCGCGAGGCGTCTCCTCGGTATCCAGACTCGGAGAAGGTTGCTGAGGTCGTGGTGTGGCTTCAGAGTCAGACATGGGCCTGCCGTCGGTGTCCGTACCAGAGGATTCAGCTCCAACGTTGATCTCTGGGGTAATGGGCGACGAGTTGCCGCTCATCTCTCGCGGGGTGGACGGGCCAGGCTTTGTAGCCCGCTCCGAACCTTTGAAAGCAGCGTGAGACGTAGGTGGAAGTCCGTTGTAAATCTCAGTGTTGTGGTGAGCAAGCGATGGCCGACGCCGAGAGCTTTTAGATCCATCAAGTGGAGGTGAATCTTCAATGCTTAGGGCCTCCTCGGCCTCGGATTCTTCCGGGATACTGAGCCCTTCGAACCTTTCCTCCAGGCTAGTGCTAGCCGGGGATCCCAGAGGGCCATCGTCAGTGTCAGTGTCAACATATTCTCCGCTTCGGCGGCGCAATGCCTCCCGTTCTTTCTTGAGCAGTTCTTCACTGCCACTGACCACGCTGCCACGGCTATTGGTGCGCATCATCTCAATGCCTAGCTTTGATCCAGGGCGACGGCTACGACCGGGTGGACTCTTCCGGGCTTGAGAATTCCCAAGCTCTTCATCTTCGTCGTCTCCGGACTCAGCTCCTTCAAATCGTTTTCGCTCCAGGGATTCTCGCTTGGCTTGGATAGCTTCACTAGACCGTTGCTTGCGAGGTGTTAGTCCTCCACTTCCGTCCACAGCCGCTGGGGCTGAGACCGCGTGAAGCAACTGTGGAACAGGTACTGCTTTGGGATCAGGACTGCCTGGGTGTGCATCCTCAGAAATCCCCAGTCCACTGTGGTCCCAGTCGTCGTGGTTGCGACGGATGATGACTGGAACCTCTTCTGGCTTGATAGACTCCATGTCTCCAAACACGCTGCTACTCATTGAATCTTCACGACTTGATCCACGGTATGAACTTGGCGGGTTTGGCACAAATCCAGATGATGTCGAGCTGGGGCTATTGTCGTCGGTTGGAAGCTGTGAAGACCGCACGCTAGGCATTGGCACCGGGAGAGGTTGAGATGGGTCATAATCCTTTGGAGGTGGCTTCCACGCGCAGAACTTGCACAGTGCCTCGGTGAGCTTTGACAAAGTTAGAGGCTTTTGGACGAGACTATTGAAATGATGCGTCTCGGGCAGGTCTTTCAAATAGCCTGTGACAGCAACGATGGGAGTATTTCTGTTAGCACTGCGAGTCTCTCGTATCATGCGAGCAAGATCGGCACCGTTCACTTGTGGCAATTTATACTCTGTCATGATAATATCGTACTGGATATCACCGAGGGCATAGCGCGCAGCTTCCGCGCCGTTGGTCACTGTAATAGTGCGACAACGAAGCTTTTCAAACAGGCGCTCCATTACCAATCGTGAGACGGGGTGGTCCTCGCAAATGAGAATGTCCAGCGGCCTAAAGAAAGGCCCATCTTGAACATTGAATTGAGACTGACGACGAGAGCTTTGTCGCCGACGCTGGACTTTGAGCAGAGCTTTAGTACGTGGGTCCTCATTATCCGAAGAGGATGGTGAGATGTCAAAGAGCTGACTTCGGCGCTTGTGGTGGGAGGGCACGAATGTCTCCTTGGGGAATGAGGACAAATCGCCATCTTGAGACCCTATAGTGTGAGATCGAGCTCGACTGGCGGGGGCACTACCTTGACGCTGCATTGATGGATGCTTATCTGGAGAGTGGGCGGGTATACGGTTGGCCTTCACAGGAGAAGATGCCACTGACCCGAGCCGAAGATTGGGCATGCGGTTTTGCTCAACAGATGAGGGTTGGAAAGTACCACTGGACTGGTGAGATGCAGTGGATGAGGACCCAGATGTCTTGCGTCGCTCATGGTTGTTACCAGTGCTAAACTGAACCAAGAGTGGGGACGATGGCTGAGATGGCCGACTGGGGGATGAGTTGGCTTGACTCAAACTGGATGGAGACGATGGTCGGTTGCTGCCCTTAGTCTGAGACAGAGTACGCTGAAGGGACATCGGGAGTGGGCTTCCGTCCAAAGAAGGCTGAGAAGCAGTTAATGGTGTCTGGCCAGAAGAAGAAGAGCTTGATTGACGATGCTGGGTTTGCATAGCCTCCTGGCGCATCTTTTGAATGACGTCTTTATTGGCCTTTTCCAACATCGGCAAATTTTTGAAGTTGAAACTTCCAAAGTCATCAGCCAGTGCTGGCTCGCTCAATCTTCGGCTGCGAGAATCGCGAGCATCACGGACGTGGGGAGGGATATGCAGTGGCATCAACGGACGCTTCATTGAATTCACCTGAGAGCGAACCTTGAACAGAGCGTCATGAGGTCGATCTGGATAGGATTCTGATGCAGCGGCTTGGTGAGGGGACTGCTCATCATCCTCCATCTCCTCAGCAAAAGCCTGAAGAGTTGCTCCACGAGCATCAAAGTATTCGGTGTCTTCAGGATTCTCGAGGTTGGGAACAAACTCCGCCTTGTCCTCCAGAAGAGTGTCCCAAATGATATCAGAGAACCAAGGATGAGCACGAATCTCTGCGCCACCATTGGGGTACTTTTCTTCCGCATTGGCTCCAATACGCTCGCGAGGATTGAGTGTCATGAGCTTATTCATAAGATCCAATGCTTCCGGTGTGGTGTATTCCTCTGGGTCATCTGGCCAGTTAATCCTGCGATGCAAGATATTCTCAAACACTTCATCGGGAGTCGCAGCATTGAAAGGAGGGTATCCAAAGATAAACTCGAACATGATGCAGCCCAATGACCACCAATCACTAATTTCATCCTGTCCAACACCATTGATTGTCTCTGGTGCCAAGTAATCCGGCGTACCAACAAAACGTCGGTCATGATCTTCAGGATCGAAAAGCGCCATGACCGGCGGAAGCATGCTTTGCTGCGGGGGAGTGCTGTGTGCAGGGTTGCTAAAAGTTTGTTGCAATGGATAGAGATGGGGAGAATCGTCTGTTTCGCTTTGGGGCTCTTCCTCAGCTAAGCTGCTGGCAAGGACGCTTGGTGATGGGGCAGTTGGCTCATTCCCGTTGTCGTTGAGTGAGAACGTTCGGAACATGCCATTCAAGCTGTCGCTGCCGGCACTATCACTGCGATATCCAGAAGCTCTCCGAGAGGTCTGTCGATTGAGGCCGGTCTGATTGAGATTCGTCTGATTCAGACTGAAATAAGACGGCTGGGTTACGCCAACGGAATTGTCCGGAGTGATCAGCGGCGTGGAGCCAGGGGAGCTAGCCTGGAAATCAAAGGACGCCGAGCGCGATGAGGCGATCGATATGGCACGAGGGAATGGCCCTTGTTTCAGCAAGTCCGGAGCGGGCTCGTTCGGGCTCTTCAACACGCGCTTCTGGCGACCTACCAAACCCATTCGGGATAGACCAAAATCAGTCAACTTGAGGTGGCCGCTGTGATCAATGAGGAGGTTGTCTGGCTTCAGATCACGATGCACAATTCCTCGGTTATGCAGGTGCTCAACTCCGAGAACCACTTCGGCAACGTACTTTTTAGCCCAATCCTCGGGGAGACCACCAAGAACCTTGACAAGGGAAGCACAGTCACCGCCATTCAAGTACTCCATAACAAGGTAAAGATACTCTTTGCTGGAAAATGTCCAATAAAGCTTGGCAACAAAGTCACTTTCTCCTTGCCACATCATGATGGCTCGTTCAGCTTTGACATTGGTAACCTGGTTCTTGGCAATCATGTCTGCTTTCTTCAGGACCTTGATGGCGAAGTACTCGCCGGTAGATTTCTTCTTAGACAAGTAAACACTGCCAAATGCACCTTTGCTGATCGGTTTAATGATCTCAAAGTCTTTGATGGAAGGCGGCGCAGGGCGAGGCTGCTGACTGACCGACGGCAAACGCGGCGAAGGCGGTGGTTTTGTCACGTCGGAAGAGTTAGCTGATGACTGACGACGATGGTGACGGCAATGATGAGCCAATTCGCTAGCGTAAGTTGACGGAGATACTACCGGTGACGGTAAGCTTTCTGGCCCGTAAGAATGCCGGGGTTTGGGCATGCGCAATGGGGAGTGTGGACCAGATACTCGCGCGGGAGATGGCTGTCGGCGGGGGGAACTAGACAGCCCGGGGAGCACCAGGCTTCTCCGCTTGCGATCAAAGCTTCGTTCAGACAATGGCGAATCAGTTCGCATGACCCCCGGGAAAATGGAGGATGGCATGCTACTGTCACTGCTATCTCCGGGGTCAATATCAGCAAGAGAAAACCCCCTGCGGCTGGATTGTGAAGTTCCAAGCAGTCCAGCGGCACTTTTGTAAGATCGAGGAGTAGGACACTCCATAGGGCTGTTGGATCCCGTGGAGACGGCGAGAGATGAAGAAGAAGGCCTGCCATCTGTCTGCTGCTGCTGGTGCTGCTGCCCGAGCAGTGAGCGGTCTGGTGAATTACGCATGGACAGCGTAAGTGCCGATGTCGTCGACCTGAGTGGAGTAGGCAATGCCTGGCGTGCCGGAGACGGCAGTGATTCCTGGCTGGAAGGATCAGGGAGCAGGGATTCTTCACTGCTAACAGGCACTGGAACCATATTGTAGTCATTGAAGTTTTGTTCGGGGGTATCTTCCAAGATCTCATCATCAGAGGAGCAAGAGGAATCGCTAAGCTGGCCGGCGGCTATACGTTCTGCCTTGCTGAGCGCAGCTGTAATGCACTCTTCCACGAGAACAGTATATTCAATGCGGATCCTCTCCGCGTACTCAACGATTTTCCGATGACGAACGACAGCATCGACTTTGTTTCTTGCAAGTTGCTCCGTGTCACCTGCCAGAGCAGCGAGACCCTGTTCCTGTTCGAGAGTATTGGAGCTGGGTGATTGCCACTGGATAACCTGCGAGATTCGAGATTCAGACTGCGGTGAAAGTGTCCGAAATTCTTCAGGGTGTTCTGCACGAGACGCCTCTTTGACCATTGGCATGCTAATTTCTAGGGAGGTGTCACAAAGGTCGAGCACCAGCTCCACGATGCGGGCTAGTGGCCGCCGTACAGTGAAGGAGCGTGCACGGCCCGTCGTAGGGAGACCCGAGGCCGAGTGGTCTCTAGAGCGAGGCGGGGTGCCTGGTGCAGAGTTTCCACTAGACACGGGGGCTGAAGATGGAGATGAGCTGGCAGGAGACGGACCAATGGGCAATCCTTTATATTCTGGCTGAGGAAGCGGCACCACATTGCCCTCGGGAGTGATAAACGGTCTTCCTTGTCGAGCCTCCAAGGCGTCCAGCACTTTCACAATAGTGTGTCGATGTTCATTGAGGTTCTCCTGGGCGATCTGGACGTCCATTTCGGCTCGATGTTCCTGGAGGCAGAGATCTGAGTGTTTTTCGAACCACCAAGGTGTAATCTGACGTTCGCAAATACGACATAGTACGGGGGTAGGGGCTGGGTGTTTCGAAGGATCGGGTTCGTTCGCGGCGGCCTCGGCCAGTGTAGTCAAGTAGTTCGCGAGTACCTCAGCACCCACGCCCAACGACTCCACCAGGAGAGGTGGAAGATCGATGGTCACTTCTCTCGGTTTGGTAAAGGGCCGCAACATCCACATCGACTGTATTTTCGAATGAGGTCAGCTTTCGCTCCATGCGTGATTTATTTCAAATTCCATTGTAAGGCAGCACTCACATGTCCATCTTCATCGCGTTCATAAACCATAATACCTTGCCCCTCCATGGTGAGCACATCGTCGCATTGTTCGCCTTCGGCCTGCGAGGGTTCTATCGTTTCTTCGGTGGTATATTCGTGCGTGCCTTCTTCCGTTTCAGTTGGTCGCGACTCTGGCGCGTACTTCAGAACGGAGTCCGGCCCCATCTGCACTGTAAAACGGATAAACCGACTACGCGAGTCATCCTCTTTCATCGCCTCAATCGCATCTCGGAAGACATTTTTGTTTCCGAGCAGCAAGTCCGATATCATTTGGCCTTCGACAGACTCGGGAGCTGAGCCCACGACTTGCCGCCATGATGGGCTGACCCACTTGATTCGTCCTTCAAGATCCAAGTCCACGATTATATTCAAGGTCTGCTCCGCTGCTTCCTTCAGATCTTCCCGCTCTTCCCGCATATTTTCACTCAACGTTCTTATCATTTTCGGGTGGATGTTCCGAGCCTCCTGTCGCAACGCGGTCACGGCGGGAGGCGCGAGGAATTGTGGGTTGGGAGGGCCATTGTCCGCCATAGTGAAGTGGTTCACCGGGAATCCGTGGTAGGGAGAAGGGAGTAGGCGTGTCGAGCGCACTAAGTCACGAGAAAGAGCTTGTCCACTTGTTTATGTAGAGCCAAGCAGAACCGTCTGCTGAAAGGCAGAGCGGGTGCTCTTGGGCTTTGTAGGCTATGGATTCATCCGTAACATCAACGGGCCATAACGTGTCAACCGGGAGAAAAGGCAATGGTGCTTTGAACAGTCCCCAACAGAGCTGAGTGTTCGTGTGAGCAGACACAGGATCGCCTTCAGTGTGAAACGGAGGATAACGGAAACCGATGTGGTTTATGCGGGGAACGGCGCGACCGATTCTACGCGCAGGATCATCGACGTCAACGCCGACGGAGGCCCAGGGGAAGAGAGATCAGGGACCAGTTTGTAGGGTCCTAAAGGAGTTAATTTGGGCCGGTGTTTATCGTGTTCACCCTTAGAAAAAAAAAAGAGGGAGAGGAATGGGGGGAATTTGGGAGAGGGGAGGTGGAAAGCAGGACGAACGTTGATTGGAGCCGAATGAATAAAACTGGGTCGTGCGTCTCTTTTCCCTTCTGCACCACCTTACGCGGTCCCATATCACCATACACAAAAGTCAAGGGTTTGTAGGAATTTGACACTGCATGATTTTGTCTGAAGTTTGACAGTTCTACGACGCATTCACATTCTAGATCTATCATTCTATTAGATCTCCTAGGGGAACGGGAAAAACACTTTAGACCCTATGCTGACACCCTTGCTCATGACGTTGCTTAATATACCCTAGCCTACCTATTTAAACCTATCAAACCACTAAGAAGTCTATGCAGCTGCAGTCTCCGATAGCATCAAGCCTGGATCCGGACGATTTCTTTTCTTTTTTTGGGGTCTTTTTTTCCCTTATGGTACTTTTGTCGAGTCCACCGACAACTTCCCCAAAGGAAACCGCTCATACCTATTCCATAGGGGAAAAGAATTTAGACTAATCTCGCACACAAAGATGCAAGAAAGTCATAATTATTGTCATTTGCTATTGGGCTTTCGTAATGAGGGTACGCCCCCGCTCCCGGCTATTAAGGGAAGCCCAATCCCCTTCATGCCGTGTTGGTCATTCCGACACCTTGGAACAAATAATAGACTAGTTACATAGAGCTCACCACTAATAACGGCCTAAGGAGCGCCACCATCTGCTCCATCCTTAGTAACCAGAACCTCGCTTGTCGCTGAGACAATTGGATCGTTCAGCTGTCTAGAGTACTTAGCCGTACATGAAATTATGATCTTTTGCTTATTGCGCCATTTGAGTTTCTCTTAGCATAGTGAAAACAATTACGATGACTAGACTACAGTAGTTGCATCGGCTTGTCCCACAAAGAATGGTTTCATGCGGTCCCTTACCGCCGTCGTGATCCATATCGGACTAAGATGCCGATCCAGACTGGTGGGAGCCACATCCGGCACTCCTTTCACCCTTTTTTAGGTCTTGTTTCATTAGTCGGAAGGAGAAGGGAGCCGATCTGCCTGGAATGCAAAGTTTGGGTGGACCGTCGATCTTCGACTCCACCGTTTTCTTCAGATTCTTGGGTCTGCGGGGTAAGAGTCAGCTGATGCTATATTAGGATATGACTCTGGGGTTTAGATTAGACTAGTCTTCGAAGAAGCAAAGCAATGAACTTGGTTCTTTTGAACCCCTAGCTCGGAAAGTTAGGCATGATAGCAGGTTGATCCACGAGACTCCGGGGCAGCACGACCTCGAACAGTCCCTCAGTTACCTTCCTTATGACTGGCTGTACCTCCGAGTGACCAACCTGGGACGATGATACTCCCCGAAGAAACCTTATGCTTCTCTCCTTCCCCACAACTCTTGAGCGGGGTGGCCCAATCATCGTGACCATTCCTGTCTGCATGAACCCGCTGTTGGCCTATAGGAATACTGGTGAATCAGTACTAGGGGTAGGAATATTGATGCGTGTTCTCGCCTCTTAGTAAAATTTAGGGATAGATGGACCTTAGGTCTATTACGTACTAAGTGCGTGTCATACTTCCAAGTATTTGCTCCGCATTTGTTCTAACCCTGGATCAGATATATATCCCGTGATAACCCATGTGACGACATACCTGTTTCACATTTGTCAGAGAATATTTTTGAAAGAGGCAGGTTATTAAGCGAATAGATATATGGAATGCATTAATAATCTACTGGGGCTTGAAGCTAGTTCAACGTTTGTGAAAGGCAATTCTGCCACTGAGGGGTCCATGTCGCATGATCGACGGGAAAACTCCTATGCTCACGTGGACTACGTCAAGAACTCTCCATAGTTACCTTTTACCTTTAGGTAAGAGATTATCCGTGCATGGTCAAAGAACATAAAGCACCTACCTCCAAAGGTCAGTGAGCAACATTTAAAAAAACACATATTTTGTCCAGCACGAGTTCCAGCCAACCTACATTTGCTGATATTATGGCTCTTCCCTGTTCTCTTTTTCTTCTTTTGAAAGCCATAGAGCTAGTGCAAAAGTAGGATATTATGCACATAGGAGAGCGAGACAATCGGCTCATGTGGTATCAGCGCTGGACCCTGGAATAGTAGCCTGACACCGGCCTCAATGTAGGCTAGCGCCCACCCATGATGCTTTGCCAAGGCCTAGGGTAGGGGGGAAACTCAAAGGCGGCAATAAAGTACGATTGGTTGGGCATCAATTGGAGCCAAGGAATGGAGGATAGTTCCAAGTACATAGATTCTATAAGCTCTGGACCGAGCAAATAACCTTGAAACCACAGGTGCAATTTAGTCTCATTTTTATGTGGACATGCATACTATTGGCTGACTATCCATCTTGAGAGACACGAAAACTTAAGCAATTAAGGAAAAATCCCACCGCTACAAATAATTAGGCCACGGTATTGGTGTCTTATTCCTATTTTTCGGTCGGGTTGAGTTACGGAGACAGTGGGGTTCAGACACTCTGATTCACCAGTAAAGAGTGGGATCTTCAGATTGCATGGTCAGTGCAGCAATAAAAGGCCTCTACCACCAATAGAAGCGGATTTGGGCTCAGCCAATGCTTTTCTAATATGTAGCATTGCTTCTGTATTCCTACACTAGCCTTGCATATTGCATCCAACGCCTCAAAAGAATAACAACAATGGGAGATTTCGAGGAAAAGCGAGCCAAGGTTGGCAGTAGTTCGCTCAAAATTCGTGAAATTGCTGGCTGAAATAGCCCATCTCTACCTGAGTATCAGCTTTGCTGACTCTGAGATCTAGTTGGTGGTCCTTATGCAAGAGACCTCAGACGGTCACGAACGCACTCCACCGGAGTATGGTTTCCTACTTAGCTCCATATGCGACCTATCTTGGTGTGGTGTGCAAGATACTTCGTCAGGCGTCTAAGTGAACAGTGCAGCAATCTCATCCTCATATAAGCGCAACGTCTGCAATCTCGCCACACTACCCTTAATAGTCATAATGAAAGGCTTCTCCTTCGAAGCAATGACCACATTTTCTGGCGAAATCTGAACAGAAGCATGGCATCGTGCGTTGAGTTTCTCAATATAAGGCCATAGAGTCTCCAGTAGTGCCTCGCGAGACTCGTCATTTGCGCCCATAACAAGCTCCACCAGGAGCACAGGTGACTTTCTTCCATGCCCTCCGATGAGTGCGTTGTTGACATCGGGATGAGCCGTAATTTCGGGCTCTAGAAGCGATGCATGCAATCCATCTCCATGCGAGAGACAAACATAATCGTCACTCCGCCCAATGATCTTCCACAGACCCTTTTCAGTTGGATGCTCAACCCATAAATCATTAGTCTCGAACCGGTCTCGGTCTGGATATACCGTGAAGATCTGCTGCATCGCACAATCCGGATTGCGGATAAATACAAGCTCGTGGAGCTCACCTAGTTGCTGCTCAAAGATGGCTCCCGCATGTTTCTGGAAGCTAAGGTAATCCCATGTATCAAATTTACCATGTATAGTTGTGAAGTAACCGCCGGTTTCGGTGCTACCAACACCGGGTACCACCTGTGCATGGGGAATAATAAGCTCAGCAGACTTGGCAGAGAGCGGGGCGCCAGCATAGTGGATGTATTTTAGATCCCTTAGGGCTTGAAGGCCGTTAGGTGATCGACAAAGGGCGTCAATCATTACCGGAGGAAGCAGGGCTCCCTCTACGCGCCCGTGGCGTAGGACTTCCGTGATAACATCTGGAGATGGGGGCCCGGCAAGGCCAATCACGGCTGTCATATGAAGAAATGTTGTCATAGACAGCGTCATGAGCATCCCAACAAACTATCCTAGTTAGTGTGAAGGGAACACAAATTTCTGGGAAAGCATGACTTACATGCAGTGACGGCAAAGGCGTATACCATCTTCTTTGGGCATATTGATGTATATGGGTCTCCTCAATATCAGGAATAGAAGCCGCTATATCCGCTCCAGCCATCATCTTGTGCGAGTAGGTGATAGGTTTGGGGTTCCCTGTTTCAACGTTTCCATGTTATTTCAAGAGTCGAATTCCCTGGGAGCGCTGACGGAATCATACCAGTTGTCCCGGAAGTGTGAAAGACCAACCAAGGGTCATCTTTCCCTTCTGCCCAAGACTTTGGGTATTTTACGGGTATAGCTTCTGTTTCATTCAAGAAATGCTCCAGGGGTGGTAAGGTGATAGGCTTAATATGCGAGGTGTCCTTGAGTATTCCTGCTACAGACTCAGCCATTTCCTCAGGCCTAAGATAAAGCGTACAGCCTTTCTTCTCAAAAATTTGCAACTGGGCCTGCGGAGTGACTAATGGCGACGGCAGTACCATCTATGTTGGTTAGTCATTTTAAATACATTTTGGAATTACAAGTCATGAACACTTACCACCTTCTGTGCCTTGGCCGCCGCGACAGCCAGAATTGGATAGCGGAGATCTTTTGGCCCGATATAGGCAAAGCATTGGAATGGCTCGCCAGTGGGAAGATTCTCGCTCAACCAGTGCGCAGCGTGATTGGCCGCATTGTTCAGTTGCCAAAAGGTAAGATCCCTATAACCAAGGGACAGATTCGACTCGTCTACCGGGACAGATAGCCAGGATTCACTGGCACCACCTTTGGCGCGCTGTTCAATCACCGAGGTGAGAATGCGTTTGCCATGTTCAATTCCTCGCAATGGGAAGGTAGTAGACGCCATTTAGAAAGCTTTAGATAAGTAGCTGGGCGGTTATGGCGTTGTTGTGACGGATGATGGGCTGAATTGGATAATGATGACTAAATGATCAGTGAGAGAGCAAGTGGCTCTTACAATCAATAGAAAAATAGAGAGCGGGGAACCCTGCAAGCTGGGTGGGATATAGACACCAGTGTGTTTCAATGAGATCACTTCCGGCCCCCACGACATCCCCGCAGACACGGAAAGACCCGAGACCTTGTCATTTACTGAATTACCGGAACCAATATAAACACACTTGATTGTATGTACAGCCACTGGACATTATCTCTATTCATTTTCATGGTCGATGCCTGACCCGCATTTTGGCAGTAGCCTTTGCGAGATGGCACTTTCTCATGTGCAACATGTGTAAAACTCTCCCATGGAAAGCTCAAGTGTTGAAATAGGCCTGGCGTACACAATTCTTACATGGTGAGCAATTGAGGAGAGCGCCACAAGCGAGAAATAGCGTGAAAAAGGGTCGGGGGAATCGGAATCGGCAAATTTAGAGTTCGAAGCCTGAGATCCAAGGTGTCAGCTATGCTTTGTAATATCAAACACCGCTTATCCTTTCCTCGCCACTCCATTCTTTTATCTACAAGGTCACTTGTTCAGGCACCTGAAGCTAAAAGATGGATCCACAGTTCCATCCTGCGCCCCCACAGGATGATCCATCGACCAAGCGCAAACGTGCGGGTAGAAAGTATACATCTCGAGCTTGTGAGGAATGCCGCCGACGAAGAGCCAAGGTGATTTCTGTGTCTTCATTAGTCTAACTTCATAAAATTAACGGATCTCTCCAAGTGCGACGGCATGCGACCGTCATGTTCTCGGTGTCTTGACCGAGGTTCCCGCTGCCAATACTCGACGGCCGAAGACGGGAGGCAACCGGCCCCGAAGTCATATGTAGTGATGCTACGAAACAGAATCGAGCTCCTGGAGCGTGTTCTGCGAAATCATGGCATTGATGCGGAGGCTTCCGTTGCAGAATTGATGGCCGAGGCTGAGCTTTCAAACCAAACGACAGATTCTAACCATGCGGTGGACGATTTATGTGTGACTTTCGATGGCGCACTGACTATAGATGAATCCTTGAACTTCGACCAGGATGGTGAAGTCCGTTACTTTGGGCCAACTAGTGGACGCCTATTTTTTCAGTCTTCGGCGACTAGTGAGTGGATGGTCTTTTGTATGATTTTCCTTCATACACAAATGCTGATTATGGATAGCCTCACCTGGGGAAAATACTCCCCAAACAGATGCTTCCTATACAGGAGGCTCTGGAGTCACACCAGACAATGCTGATATAGTGTCTCCGCACTGTGCTACGAAACATCATGAATGTCCCTTCGAGCCGGATGCACCCAAGATCTCTGAAGAGCTCCAATCCCATTTGATCAATCTGTACTTTGACTGGGACCAACCATGGCTGCAGGTTGTGAATGAGCAGCTCTTTCGCGAAAGCCTAGCCTCTGGAGGCCGGTATTGTAGTCCTCTTCTGTTGAATTGTATCCTTGCTGTTGGGTCCCGTTATTGCGATAGACTGGAGGTTCGGACAGACCCCAACGACTCAAACACTGCAGGCAAAATGTTTCTTTGCACAGCGGAGAGGTTGATTCACAACGACCTTCGCTGGCCAAAGATTACAACAATTCAGTCCTTGACAATCATGGGGATGTATTATATTGTATGTCACGCGTCAGACTTTAGCTAGAACCTGGGCTAGTACTGATAATTGCAGGCAACAGGATCTGATGCAGCAGGCTGGCTTCAACAAGGAATGGCCAACCGCTTGGCCATTGACATGGGGTTCAACATGGACCCTGCGGTTCTCACAGGGACTGTCTCCCTCCCGGCAATTGAGATTGAGTTACGAAGACAAATTTATTGGGCGTTGTACTGCCACGACAAGTTGTCGGCCTGCTATACAGGGAGGGTTTGCACACTATTGGTATGTTGCATCCGATCATTTCTTCCCTAGAGCAATGCTGATTCCCAGATCAGGATTCCCAAGGCGCTGTGAACAAGCCCGACCTTGATTGTGTCTCGGACGTTCAATTGCCGTCTGCCAATGGACAGCTGCGAGCAGCTAATCAGAAGACTGTCACTCAGCTGCAGAGATCAATGATTGATCTATGCCGCATCATCGAAAAGATCCTTCGCTCTCTGTATGAACCAAATATAAGTATTAGTAGCTGGCTCTTACTAATTCAACTTAGATGGTCACCTAAACCACTTCTTCATTCCCATCAACGAGCTGCATTCTTCGACACCGCCCTCCTCGAACTTAAAACATGGTACTACGACCTCCCATCTGAGCTGAAAGTTGACCGCCCATCAGGACCCTCCCGATTCCCGCACGCCTACACCTTATCAATGGTGTACCACCAGGCAGTAATTCTACTCTGCTGCCCATTCGTTGTCATTAACACCCAACCCCCATCCCCCAAAGAAGGTGATACCGTGCAACATTCACCACAGTCAAACAATAAACAACAGCCAAATTCACGATACGCCAAGGGTCTCTCAAGCTGTTGCAACTCGATCCGAGCAATATGCTGCATCGCACAAAGATACCGACAAACATTCGGCAGTTTCAAGCTTAGTCCCATCACCGCTACACATTGCACGTTATCCACAGCGCTGATGCTTATCGAGCTGTGTTGCGCTGCTACACCCGTCGCTAAACATTCTCCGACAGATGATGGGCCATACCGATTACCTCCACATGCTGCGGTAGCTCTATGCTTCCAGGTTCTGCGAGAACTGTCTACGTCCTGGAACATCGCCAAGCGTATTGGGAGGAACCTGGAGAGGGTTTATGTTCAGCGATATGGTTCGGAACATCTTGCCTTCATGCCAAAAGACAGTGAGGGAAAGGGCCAGGTTCCAGTTCATGAACCTAAGTCTATTCCCGCGGGGGAACTCACAATCCCCAATCTTGAGATGTTTGATGATATTCTCAATGCCAGGCCATTTCTCGCCGAGGATCCTATACAAGCTGGTCTCGAAATGCCTGTTACGTTTAATCAACCACCTAATTTCAGTCGACCTGGCATACCTGCTATGGCACTGCATTCACCCGCGGATATCCAGTATTCTCCGAATCAGGACGAGGCAATTGGATACGCATTCTCTCTGGACTCCCTACCGAGCGATTACAATATGTTCGACACTTTGAATCAAATGTATCTAGAGGAGAGTTGGTAACGGGATAAAAATAAAATAATATTAGCAAGTGTGATTCTATCAAAGGCACCAATAAAGACACCAATCCCGGTAACAGGAACGACAGCTTTTGGTATAATCAAACACGAGCATCAAACACTCACGAGGCTGCAATGTCAGCTGCAATCTTTTCGGCTAGCATATCTTCAAGACTGTCAGTATAGTCTCAAGTTTGTGAAAGAAGAGTCACTCACAAACAGTGGATTGAGGATGACCCGGAGGTAAAAATGGAAAAGCACTGGCATCAACTACTCTCAGCCCGGACACTCCGAACACCCTTGCACGATTATCAACGACCGCCATAGTGTCGTTTTGAACCCCCATTTTGCAAGTACATGCAGCATGGTAAATGGTCATCATCGACTGCTTGATTACTTCGAGTATCTCCTCGTCCGTTTCGACCTCGAGCCCCGGAAAAAGCTCTGTTCCTGTAAGAACCCAGTTCATAACCGCGGTGTTGAATATCTCCCGGATTCGCCTGTAGGAGGCAATTGCAATCCTTTGGTCGGTCTCAGTCTCCAGCCAATTCGGATTGATGATCGGTGAATCAGTCATATTTGCCGATCGTATAGTGACATTCCCGCGTGAAGTGGGTGCGACAAGAGTGGCAACAATGCTTCCATATTGACCCTTCGCAGGTTGCTGCCCAAAGGGGTTCGAGTAGTTGCCCACATAAGCAGAGGCAGCCAAATACTACAAAGGTTAGTCTGTGTTTATTTTCCAAACGAAATTTGAATTGAATGTATATCACCTCTACTTCGGGCCAATCTGCAGGAAACCAAGAAAGAACTTGCTCATCTTGAGAGGAGAGAATCGATCGGTATGTTAGTGGAAGCTTTTCAAATGCAAGGTAGTCGGTTGATGGATTCGTCAAAAATCCTTCATGCCAAAGAACCCAATACAGAACCTGGGTTAAAAGCTCATCTTTGCTCTGCGCCATTGCGGTGAAGGTTTTCACAGCGACCGGGTACGATGGTCCAAAGAAAACATGATCCCATATATTCTGACCCACGCCAGGGCGATCGGCGATGATTTGGATCCCATGTTTTTGAAGTATATCGGCGGGACCGATGCCGGAAACCATCAGGAGTTGCGGAGATTGAATTGCGCCTGCGGATAATATAACCTCTTTTCTTACTTTCAACGTGTGCGCCCCAAATTGCTTGACCCTCACCCCGACCGCTCGACTTTGATTATCGAACAAAATCTTGTCTGCCAGAGACTTCTGATATATCGTCAAATCACTGAGATGAGACGTTCCAATAAATGCAGACTCGGAGCTGCTTCTTGTTTGATCGGCTGCTCGGATTGTCATCGTGCAGAACTGGTGACCAAGAATTGATCCGCTATTGAGATCCTCTACTTCAGGTATTCCAGCCTCTGTGAAAGCCGCCTGTGCCCATTTAGAAAATGGCATGGGAAGTTCCGGATATGACACGTGCAAAGGACCGCCCAAAGAGCTGAAAGCAGATTCGTTGTATAGTCCTGCTCGAACTTGAGGACGTGTGAAGATGGCTGTTCGCCGGTAAAATGGAAAGACATTTTCAAAGAGATAGCTGGGGTCGTCAGTAAGCTCAGCCCATCTTCTCATGGCATCCTTCGACGGCCTGATTGAGCGTTAGCGTTGAGCGGGCTGTGAATTGCAAGGTCCCTACCGTTGGTATATCATGAAATTTACAGCGGACCTATACAGGACACGATTAGCCTTTGCAGATCTGCCCAAGTACTGACACCATTGTGCACTCACGATCCACCCATACACTTTCCCCTGGGGTAGTGGATATCGCGATAGCCTACATCTGCACCCCCATGAACCACGAAGCCCCAGTCGACAAATGATGACATCTTTGGATCGGCGCCGATACCTAGAATAGCAGCCCCTGGTACTCGAGAAATGGGGTGCTTGATCTCGTAATAGCCACCTGCTTTCACGACTGCAACTCGAAAACCATGCTCGACCAGCCGTGCAGCAACGGTGATACCCGCTGTGCCTCCACCAACAACCACATAGTCGAACGTTGCATCGAGAGATCCCCACGTGTTGAAGGCGACAATGCTGAGGATGACCGCAAGGATAGCTTCTGCCAGATGGTAGATAGAGAGGAACGTTTGGTTGGACGCTTCAAGTCACGAACCATAGGGAAGGTCAGAAATGGAAGTTGAAAAGTCCCATCTTGTGGTTTCCTTTGTCGAGCGGAATGTTACCCATCGCGATTTCCACTATTGCATATATTTTCTTATATTTTCCTCTAAACATTACTCCAGAATAGTACCTTCTAGAAATTGCCATTGCTAATGGTGAGAGTTGCATTTTAGTTTGCTTGTGTGCATCTTTTGTTGAAATCGTTTGCTCACTTCGCCATAAAAACCATTGCGATTATAATTAACCATCTTCCTCTTCATCAATCAAGTCCCATATGTTTGTTGCCTTCGAATCTTCTGCTGATCATTCCAAGATGACTATTAAACGCAGCTTTTCCCTCGAGTCCATCTCAAACATACCGCAAGTATCCACCTTCTTCGCAAGCTTCCCCGGCTTTGATCACCACCCCGACAGCCCCGTGAGCCAGGAGTTCACGCGCCTGGCCCAATGGAGAGGCTGGAAAGATGGATCCAAAAATTGGAGAAAAAACTGGAATCGCTGCATGGGCGAGCAATATGATTTACTGATCGGAAGCCGGGTTAACGACCTCGCAACCTGGCAACAAATGTGTCGGAAGCTCGATATTCCCGGCGACTTTCCATCTATCAACAAATGTCGTAAGGTGGGTCCACATTATGCCTGTCATGTATGGCCAATCAAGCTAACAATATGCTTTGCATATACATTTAGGCGCTGTCGCATGTCTATGTGAACCTCGTGGATCTGCTGGAATGCTGGGAGGATGAGCGATCACCCACGCTCTTCAAAAGCGCCAAACAATTATCGAATTACACCAAGAGCCAGAACAAATTCTTCGGTCGGCAGATTGCTAAGCAAGACAAGGCGTTGCGCACCTTGCTGAAGAGAATAAATTGAGGTCGCTTGTACTCACCTCGTTTCCAAGAATTTTATCATGTGCTAAAACTCTGATCCGCTCTGTGCCGCTTGTTGGCGTTTTCTTCTGGCGATTTATGGTTTAGGGGGCGTTTATCTTGGGACTTTTGTATTGGGCTCGGTGCAATCCCGAATCTTATCTGAGTGTGCTGATATCTCTATCTCCTGCTTGTCCAGATCAGGCGATGTTTTCCTGCATTTGGCCTCCTTGGGGCTGAAGGGGCGTAAGAACCAAGACAGGGATGCCCCCTATGCACTGTACGCAGTAGGAAGGTCTTCGCCCGTTAGCGTGAAGCCGATACGACATTCACCAATAGACAGCGGGCAATTTAAAGTGGTCCCACTTCAATGTAAAGATCTGATAGGACAATACGGGGTCTCAAGCTTTTATTCTCCTCCGTGGGGCCATGTGGTTCTGGTTAATGATACCATGGAAAAGATGAGTGGTCCCTCGGTAAGGCTGCCAAGCCAATGACAGGACATCCAATGATGAGAACCGCCTCTGAACCTTGATGGCGAGTCCTGAGCGGGTCGGGAAATAGAAAAAGCCACGAAATGCCCACGTACTGTACCACTTTCAACCGGTTTCTTTCGGGCTCCACCGAAGCTTCGGCCCGTGATATTTTCTTTACCTTTTTTTTTTATCTTTTGCTCTGTCTTCTTCCCTTTACTCTACCTTCACCCCTCATCGACTAGATAACTTGAATCTATAAACAACATGGCGGATATCACTACCGCCAGCCCAGATGGGCTTCATGAACTACGGAATCGTCATGGTCGACAGGTTGAGATTGTGGGGCCGGATGGACAACACAGAAAAATCGATGTCGCTGATCTGACTGAAGCCGACAATGAGCTTGCAGTCAGGTTTGGTTATAACCCAGTGTTCAAACGTGAGTTTGGATACTTGGCAACTTTCTCATTTGCAGTCAGTATCAGTGGTGTGTTCGCAACCATCATGACCACCATGTCGTACCCGTTGGAGGCGGGTGGCAGCAGTGCGGTGGTGTGGTGTTGGGCCATTTCTGGTTTTGGCTGCATGTGTATCGCGGTAAGTCGACTGAGAATGTGATGGTGTATCGCTTATCTACGGATCATATGTGAACTGACCAGAAGATCTAGTGCTCTGTGGCTGAATTGGTTTCTGCTTACCCGACTGCCGGTGGTTTGTACTTTACTATCTCTCGCATGGCGCCCAGTAAATGGGTTCCCTCGATCAGTTGGCTCACCGGCTGGCTCAATCTCATTGGCCAAATCGCTGGTGTGGCCTCATCTGAATACGGTGCTGCTCAGATGCTGCTCGCCGCGGTGTCCATGAGTCGAAACTTCAATTACACCATTACCACTGACACAACCGTTGGTGTGATGGCTGCTTTGACGGTCTCTACTGGTGTGGTCAACTCCTTGTCGACCTATTGGATGGAGAAAATGACCAAGTGGTACGTGATCTTCCACATTGCGGTGCTCGTGGCATGTGCCATCGCCCTGTTGGTTCTCACAAAAGACAAGCATGACGCAAGCTATGTGTTTACTCATGTTGAATCAACAACTGGTTGGACTCCTATCGGTTTCAGCTGGCTCTTTGGTTTCTTGTCTGTCAGCTGGACTATGACCGATTACGATGCAACTGCCCACATCACGGAGGAGATGAGCGAGCCCGAGAAGAAAGCGCCCTGGGCTATCTCTTTGGCGATGCTCTTCACCTACATTGCTGGTTTCCTCTTTAACATCGTCCTCTGCTTCTGCATGGGCGACGCAACCGCCATTCTTAGTTCCCCAATGGAGCAACCCGTGGCCCAAATCTTTTACAACAGTCTTGGTAAGGGTGGTGGTATGTTCTTTACCATTGCGGCCCTTCTTATCATCAAGTTCGTTACCTTCACTGCTATGCAGTCTCTCGGACGTACTGTCTTCGCCTTCTCCCGTGACCGCTTGTTGCCTTTCTCCAACATTTGGGTCAAGGTCACTCCCTGGACCGGTACACCTTTGTACGCCGTCTGGATCTCCGTGTTCTTCTGTATTGCGATCAACCTGATTGCATTGGGATCTTACATTGCTATTAGCGGTATTTTCACCCTCTGTGCCATTGCTTTGGACTGGAGTTACTGCATTCCGATTCTCTGCAAGCTGCTTTTTGGCAACTTCGAGCCCGGGCCATGGCACATGGGAGCTCTGAGTCCTTGGGTGAACGCCTGGGCCTGTTTGTGGACGCTCTTTGTTAGCATCATTTTCGTCCTACCTACTGCTATGCCCGTCCTACCGGACAACGTATGTAACATAAGATCCCTCTTGTTTCTCTATCCGCTAACATGACCACAGATGAACTACGCCTGTGTTTACTTGGCCGCCGTTCTGCTCTTCTCTCTGGTGTACTGGTTCATCCGTGGAAAGGCTGTCTACACCGGTCCAGTCACCGAGGCTATTGCTGACGATATGTCCGAAGAGGAAGTTGTCATCAACGACAAGAAGAAGGACCATGGTCCGTCCGTCTAATCTCTGAAACCTCGCCAGCGATCCCCTGTGCGACATACCCGGCCACCCCTCGCGACCTGGAAACCCCGGCAACTTAATACGGCCCATATACCCGGCTCCCAAAATAACAGCCCTGGCCCTTGCGACAAGGCCACCGCCACAATTCACCTATGCGACACTACCCAACCATGCCCTTGCCCTCGCTCTCAATCCTGATCCTGACCCATGCTACGATATCCCATGTGAAACGCCCCTTCCAAGGATTTCCCAATTGCCATGCGACCTTCAGAATTGTATAACCTCCATTGCCCCAACCCAGTTCGCATCACCCCAGCGGCCTTACCCTTGCGACAATCTTGACCAATGCGACAAATACTTATCGGAATGATTGAAACGTTGACTGGATAGAATTAGTGGAAGTATTTGCTAGGACTGTACATAATTGACTATTCCAGAGATGCTTGTACCAAACTTTTTTTTCGAACTGAGACTAGGCTCTTGAAGCCGCTGACGGGGTCGCCGCATATACTGGAACTGTTGTGATAAGGAAAGTGGATTCAAGATCCGATCGACCCATTCGAGTCTATCCACCGATATCTCGCCGAGACGGGGATGATCCACGAGGCCCACTACGTACGCACCTACCACCCATGCGACAACTATGATGGCCAGACTGATAACGCCATTGTACGATACCCACCCAATCATTCTTGGCAGGCTTATCAGCCCCATGTAATCCTAGGGATCAACTTTCCCAAACCGACATCACCGAATTGATATTTCGAGGCCCACGATCTAACTGTATCGAGTCTGCGGTTCCCAATGAATATTCCAAACTCGAGCCCTAAAGCTGCGCCCGCCTCGACTTTGCCCTAGCAGTCTCCCGCTTTCAGTGCCCGATGCGATCCTGGATGAGATCTCAGATGTGATCTGCCCATTCACCCCAATACAAGGACAGAATTCTTCCCTGTGTCCGCTGTGCGGCAAAATCTCCTGACCTAGGAGTGCCGCGAAAAAAAAAGCAAAAGCCCCAGTCGCATCCACATTCCGCCAGTTTCACATCAACGACACCCTCGAGAGAGGCAGTATAGTCCCAACCTTCTCTCCCATGCTCATCAGGAATATAATACTGCGCGTCAAGTCTCCCAGTAAGAGATTAGAATACAGCTTTCAATAGCAAGGACCGATATTTTATCCATATTGATAGCACACTGTACTCACATCCATTCCGCAATGGAAAGAGCGATAAAAGGCGTGTATGGGGTTCGACATACCAAGCTCCGCTTAGAGACGTGATCAACCCTAAAAGTCACATGCCCGAAAGAATGCCACTAGTCACGTGTTCCCTCTAGTTTTTCGTCTCTAGCGAAGGAATCAAGAGGAAGAGTCCACGGTGCAAAGTGCTCGAACAATGACGAAAATGGTATCTTTGAAAAATTGTTGAAACGTATTCCGTCAAAGTAATATTGCAGCTGGTACATCGGTATTCACATGATCTTCACGCAGAGATCTGTCTATTCCAGTCTCGTGATCTCGCTTTTGGGAAAGATCATGCTCGTCGAGATCACATTCACTTTATGCGTCTGGAAGAGAATAACAGTTTCGAGCAAGGGCCTGCACTGGAGATGAGATAGTGGTAAAGTCTCATTGAGAGCGTTGATAGCCTTGTCCAATAGAGACAACCTTGGAACTCGCCTTAGGTATCAGAAGGATTTGGGTAAAGCTGTTTGATATGAGCCAAGAAAGTAAGACTTTCATGCCAGGGAGCGGAAGTGGAGATTATATGTGAAAGATAAAATGAAGGAGCGAGATGTAGGTAGATATATGGATGATTGGAGACAATATCAATGCTGTAGAAATATCTCTTCAATAATAAATTGCAAGCCTTACGATGTTCTTCATGTTTTTCCCTTGTTTGTAGTGCTGTAACAGTATTATGATGTTACTGTTTGGAAGTCTCAAACAATGGTTTATTTTTGCGTTACGAATCGAACGCAGACTAGAGAGAGCATCGTATGTGTAGTCGACGATGGATCATACAGATATTTCGATGAGTAAAGAACCAAGTCTTGGCAGATTCCGGTGCCGCAGGCACGGTCTTCAGCGTCGCACGCTACACTGAATTTTGCTACAAAAGTTCCCACATCTAGCTTATTGCAACGCTTTTTGTCAATAATTTGGTGGCTACTAGGTGGAAGGTGGTTGATGTCTCATGCACAAGTGGGCTGAGAGGACGATGACTTGATGGGATGTCAGCGCTCACGCTGGTCGAGGGTCAGAGGAGACAACAAGAAACCTTGGAAGAGGAAGAGGAAACACACTTCGTATTATCCAACGTACTGGTGTACTAAAATAGGAACAAGACCGACAAAACAAGTTGGTATTGTGATGGTATGTCAAGGAGAAGAAGAATACAAGAGGGGAAAGCGCTCTGATCTACACCTACAGAGGCAGCCATGTGACTGAGATAGATGATTATATATATGTAATGGAATTTCAGCCAAGTTAGTCACGGCGTCCTGTATTCTTAGGTAGTGTGTAGGTCAAATTTAAAAATACCTGAGCAGCCTACACCGGACTCGATCACTCCCGACCTATGCATTGCAGTAGGTAAATCAAACGTGTGGCAAGTCAAGCGACCAAGCATGACACAACATCTTGACCCACTTCCCTACTCAGAGGTTATGGTCTTGCTTCGACTGCTACAGAGTACATGACGGAAAAAATAATCAACTTGAAAGGGTACTACCATTGCCGCAAAGCTCAAATTTAGACCATGACCAAGATAGCTTTGAATAGCGCTCCGATCCCGACCAGCGGCAGTCCACGACAAAAAGCAGAATCAAGTTGGCTCCGATGCCCTTTGACAAAGGTACGTACAAAGCAACATGTGCGTAATCTGTACCCATAGCTGATCATTGCAAGGGGCATCTTTCCGTTACCCAACCTCCTGTTGGCTCAATCAGTCTGCTCGACTCGGTATATTCCCTGCGTTCAATGCTTCCATTAAATTCCACTTCCAAGTTTGAGCTCCTTGGCGGCACGAGATTCGGAACCGGTATGCATGTATGCAATAAGTTGTGTGACGTACTCCTGGCGTGATGCAGCGATCCACTTCCAAGCGGATCGTAATTATATGCCATACCCAACACGGCCAGTTGCGCAGGGAATCCAAGTGGACCTGCTTCCACGCAAATATTGACAAAGAACGAATCTCAACACTATTCGGTACAAAGGCACGATTGGTGCTAGCGAGTGTCACAAGCAAGCAGCTCGCTACACATAACCACCTTGCTTGACTTAAGTGCGTAGGATTCGATAGATTGAGAGTGGCTTAAATACAAAATACAAATGTGATCCCAACTTTAGCGTTAGCCGACAGCCGATCCGTAATGAGGCTCTACCATTGGTCAAGAATCTGCATTGCAAGGGGGCCCAACGCAGCCTGGACAGGATCTTATGAATCACATCAAAGCTCATCAGCTTTTCAAAATACAAACAAGCACGAACAAAAAGCCACGGATGAGCATTTAAGTATATAGAAGCGAGCGAAGCGATCGACCCGACCAGCCGAATGATCTCATGCCGTCAGCTTTGTGGGGCGTTTCTCAAAATGCGGAGAAAGCGGGCTAGAGACGATCTGGATCTGGATGTCATTACCCCTAGACTCAACTTCCCTCATAAGGGGTGTTCTATTGAATTTCTAAAGGTAGAGATGTTATTTTATAGATACAAATAGTGAAGTCGTAAGCTTTGACAGGCCATAAAGCTTAGATCCAGTAAGATTATCGAAGATCGGAGCAAGACGTGTTCTAGCTCCATGGCGTGCTATGGCGAAATCGACGGGCGACGGTTGCGTGCTGTAGATCCGCACTCAGCCAAAGACATCGTTTAGGTTAAAGCCACGAGGTAACAATTGAGCTCCGAGTTATATATTGGAACCTTGTTTCCCTCTCTTTTTTTGTTTTTGCTCTTGAGCGTCTCTTTTATAAAGTACATACACAGTCATCATGGGGCGGTTAAATGGTACCAAGCTGGGTGCTTTCCGAGCTTATTTCCTCGGTTTCTTTATCTGTCTCGCTGGTTTCCTATTCGGTTATGACACTGGAATCGTGGGTAAGTTGTGTCCATAGCTCATAGCTCTCTCTCTTTCTCCAAAGAGAGCTAACATGTTATCGTGCTCTAGGTGGAATCCTCGAGTTCAAGTCCTACATGGATGATTTCGGCTACACCGATGAAACAACCGTCGATGCAGTGATGGTCAGTCTGCAGAACGTGGGCGCGTTTTTTGCTGCACTGTCCATCTTCCCCATTTCTGAGCGCTTCGGCCGCAAGAAGACTATCCAGACCTCCATGGCCATCTTTTGTGTCGGTGTCATCTTGCAAGTGGTCCCGTCCCACTCATTGGTCTGTTTCTATATTGGCCGTGTGGTCTCGGGTGTTGGTCTTGGTGGTGCGACCGCTGTCGTGCCAACATACAGCGCTGAGATGGCGCCCAAGGAGATCCGCGGTATGCTCGGTTCGGGCGTGCAGTGGCTTTTCGCCTTGGGCGTTATGACGAGTTACTGGATTGATTATGCTGTTGAACAGACTCTGGGGGGACAATCCAAGGAGTGGCAGATTCCCGTTGGCTTGCAATTGGTGCCTTCTTCTATTTTGGCTTTGGGCCTCTTCACCCAGCCAGAGAGTTGCCGCTGGCTGGCAAAGAAGGGACGTATGGAGGAGGCGTGGCAGAGCTTGACCTGGATGCGTGCTGACGATGGTGAGTAACTTATTTGTTTACAGTACCTACTGAGCAACAATGCTAAATATAAGCCTACCCAGGCCCCGCTGTCAAAGCCGAATTCAATGAAATCAATATCGGTCTACAAGAAGAGGCCAAAGCCACAGAAGGCCTCAAGAAAAAGGAACTCATGCAACCCGCCAACCGCTACCGACTAGCCCTCGCAGCCCTGATGTTCTGCGGTCAACAATGCACCGGAATGACAGCTCTAGCTTACTACGGCCCACAATTCTTCAAGATCATCGTCGGCAACGACAGCAGCCGCTCACTCCTCGTAACAGGCCTCTTCGGCGCTGAGAAGTTCGTTACAGTCGGAACCTACATCCTCTTCTTCTCCGAGATGTGGGGACGCAAGCCTACCCTCTGGATCGGTAACCTGCTCATGGCATGCTGCTTCATCACCGTGGTAGCCGTGAACAAAACAACCGACTCCCTCGACGCAGCAGGAAATCCATCCAGCGCAGGAATCGCCACGGTCTTTATGATCTTCCTTAGCAACTCCATTTACCAATTCAGCTGGGGTCCTATCCCCTGGCCGTACACAACCGAGATCTTCCCCTCTCGCATCCGTGAGATCGGATCCTCGGTCGCTGTCTCTTCACAGTGGCTTTTCAACTTTCTCTTCTCGCTTACAACGCCTTACATGATCAGTGCGTGGGGCACATACACTTTCCTCTTCTATGCTGGATTGGATATTATCATGGCTATCTTGGTCTTCCTTTTCGTTAAGGAGACACGGGGTAAGTCACTTGAGGAAATGGAGAGCATCTTTCACAGTGCTGCTGCCTTTGATGTGGAAACTGCTCGGCACGAGGGCCTGGCGATTCAGGACGAGAACTTTAGTGCCCTTGAGGTGCATGAGAACTTGAAGAGTCCGGATACTAAGAAGAGTCATGACTCTTCGGATTAATGATTTATGATTTATAATTGGCGATATCTTTTGTTTATAAGTCTTGTCTATTGGTGAACATTGGTTCTAGTATATTGAGACTGCAGGATTGGCTCAATGATATATGTACAATGAACATTTTCTCAGCTCCGTGTTCACAGCCATCCATGGGCTCCATATTGATGCTACTTGTAGAAGAAAATAGGTGACTTCCAACTTCATAGACATGGATCTCTTACATTCTAAGGTCTTTGGATATGTACATACATGGGGAAATATCATGCTCCTAGATTTCATAGCTTGCACATGTGTTGGTCATTTCTCACGGCGAGTCGCCATATTATTACAGTATCAACAATAATTTTCTATCAGATATCCATGAATGTCCCTCATTTGGATATGAAATTTACAAAGCCTTCTTTCCTTCATCCTCACGCTGCTTCTGAACCACATACCCAACAGCACGAGTGATACCCTCATCAACGGGGACAACGGGCAGATATGCAAGACGGTACTTGGCCTTCTCAATAGAGTAGTACCGTGTCATGCATGAGTACCGGACCATGCGCTGCGTCAAACGAGGAGTCTTTCCAAACACTCCCATAACAGTCTCCGCAATGCCACCAATAACACCCAACAGACCCTCGGGCAAAGCCCAGACCTCATTGGGCTCAACAATCCGGTCGATCAGTGCCCACATAGCGCGGGTCGCATCCCAGAAGTAAATGGGGGAGTCGTTGGTAATGTTGAACGCCTCACCATCAACACGCTCGTGGTCCAGGGGCCCGCCCTGACCGGACTCGTAGCGGGTGTAGGAGGCCAGCAGGCGGTGTGCAGCCAGCATGTGTGCGTAG
Organism: Penicillium sp. S1602; assembly: GCA_023626355.1. NCBI lineage: Eukaryota > Fungi > Ascomycota > Eurotiomycetes > Eurotiales > Aspergillaceae > Penicillium > Penicillium sp. S1602. The sequence goes on along the minus strand of JAMAGW010000023.1, from coordinate 428,676 downwards.
GCAATGTTGCCGACGTAGGTGAAGTCGAACAGGTTGTCGTTGTCACCGAGCTGCATCTTCAGCACGGTAGAGGAGGCCTTGGAGCCATGCTCGAGGATCTTGTGGGTGACAGTTGTGTCCTTCTCGCCGAGGATACCAGCAGGGCGGATAGCGGCTGTGACCATTCCGGTTGGGGATTGACGGTTGTACTTGAGAACGATTTCTTCGGCATCGGCCTAGAGGAAAAGGAGATTAGCTTCGTTGTTTGCAATTGGGGGCTTGCAATCGAGAACGCAGTAGAGCTGGAGATCATATGAACTCACCTTGGTCTCGGAGTAGTACTCCTTCTGCATTTTGCCGCGGATAAGAGGCCACTCCTCATTGACATTGATCAAGTCGCTCTGGGTATCGTGCACCACGGAGCTAGAGCTCGTGTACACGAAAGCCTTACACTTGCCACCCCAATCACCGTGCTCACCACCAGCAACCTCAATCAGAGTGCGGGTTCCATCCACATTAACCTTGCGCAGCAGAGGCTTGTTTCCGTCCAACACCGAGGGAGTAGCAGTGTGAATCACAACGTCGGGCTTCGCGGCGCGGAAAACCTCGAGCATGGAGTCAACGGAGGTAATATCGCCATCGTAGTATGTCGCACCAGGGAGACGGTTGTGCGTAGTGCGCAGATCCACGACCGAGACCTTCGCCTTGTAATCTGGGAATCGGGAGCCGAGTGTCGGGACTTCGAAGCGCGCATCACCAGTGATCTTGGGCAGCGCGACACTGGGGTCTGTCTCGGAGGGGAAGTTCAGTAGGTGATCCACGATGTGCCACCCCAGGAAGCCGCAGCCGCCGACGACAAGGACATTGCCCAATTCCAAATTGCGTCGCTTTGCAGACATTGTGATTGATTGAGGTTAGGGAACTGGTTGCGCAAGTGTGGAGTGAAAAGGGGAGAAGTTGGGGCGGGATCAGCTGATCGTGCTGATAAGTGTTATCGTGGTCTTTTGCTTGCACCGCTCGACTCCGCAACCCTAACCTTGGAATTGTCATACGGCCTGAAGCTATAGGATTTTGGGAAATTTGATAAATTTCTATGGCTCTTACTATCATAAATGACTGGCCGTAGCAACTATGGTGATTGGCAGGAATGATAAAGGATACACTCGCTTTAATCCTGAACTCCTTCGAAGCTGGGGTATTATTGAATCAAGATCGCATGCAAAGGGAAGAGAACATCAAGCAACCTGATGAGAAGCTGATTGACATGATTCGTGTCTTGGGCTCAAAGGTTACTGGACGAATTAGCATTTCTCGATGAGAACTGTCCATAAAGAATGCAACATACTCGAGACTGTCAGCGACGGATCGACGAAGCCGACGAGTGTACTCCTTCTTATCATCGGCATTTCCCCAGCAAAGTCGAGCCCTCTCTTGATTGACGACCATGAGTGGGTTGCAGATCGGCCACTTCTCCTCCAAGGCGAACAGGATACCCTCGATATGACGGATCATTTCATCAGCTCGCACAGGAAGATAGATCAGCATCTGATCAGTCGCCACCCGGACGTGACACAGTGGGGTTTCCATATAAACACGAGGCTGTACTTCTGGGTGATTGGGACTGACGTGGATTTTGATCTTGAAAACGCCATCATCGACTGGGGTACCCGAGCGACCGAAATAGGTGATTCGCCAGAGAAAAGGGTTGTCATCGATCAGAGCCAGGTCAAAGATGGCGTTCGAGCGGTGGGCCATCTCCGAGACAATCTGCGCCCGTTGAGCGCGCAAGCTAACTGCGAGGCCGGACTCCTTCTTTTCGAGTTTCAGGCCTGCGCTGGGCCATTCGTTGGTTTCTTTCATGATAGCCTTCTCCAGTGCGTCAAAGCGGGACATCAACTGTTGGTAGTTCCATTGGCCTGACATGCTATTATCATGGGATTCAAAGAGCGTCAGAGGGAAAGGCTGGCCAGGGCAAATTTCTCGGTCATCAATGCCATTTTGAATCGCCTTTTTGTATTGCTCTCGATACCACAGGAAGCGTTGTTTACAGAAATCAACAAACGGGCCCAGCGTCGAGTCGGGTTCTTTTCCTCCCTTGGCCTTCTGCCGTTTGCTTGAAGATGAACCCGTGCTTATGCCCATGGCCAGTTCGAGAGGCGCAATTACCGTGAGTCGCAAATTCTCATGGGCAATCTGTGATCAATAAGTTGGGGGACTTTCTATCTGTGGGCCGATTGCTTACCTTTGCACTATAGTTCTTGCTGGACTGTACGTCACTAGGAGCACGAGGATTTTCGAAGCCAGGCTCCAAAGTGTATGGGTTTGCGGAGAGTAAGCTCTGGATTGAGAGCAAAACGGACTCTAGTCCCTGAGCGGGGGACCAGTCCTCGTTTGGCGGCCCCGGCCATGTCCTGCGAATCATAAGCAAGTGGCCCGAAACTGAACGTGGCGCGGAAATAAGGGTTACCCGATGATTGATCTAAACGAAGTGTTAGTTCTAGCTGAGAAAGGGACTCGCTCGAATGCACTTACAGACAGATCTTGCCGGACGCGTAGAGGTTAGGGCCAAAGCGAGTTTTGCCATGATTGGTGGTCCGCAGGGTAACTACGGGAGGCCGAGCAGGGTAGTCTTGGAGGTCCAGGATTAGTGATCTCTTTTTTATAAAGGTTGATATCCAACGTACCAAGGGGGACTGTGATGGCCAACTGTTTGGGTATGACATTGATTAGCACATCATATACCCTAAGCGCCGTTGTTAAATCCTTTCCAACCCACCTGATAGAATCCAAAGGCATAAGGAGTGTCTGGAGGCCCAATGAGCAGAGCGGTGATCTGGCGGACATTCTTCTCGGAATAGTGGATGGTCATGGCTGCAATATATCAGCGCCAATATAGCATCAAATCATCGCATGTCACTCCCTACCCAGTTGGTCATCCTTTTCGAACAGCCGAATCTCCTAGTGTAGGCTCCTGAGTCAGTATTTGCCTTGGCTGTGAACAGGTCTTGCATACCCGAAGGATACGGATGAGGCTCTGATCTGCCATGTCGGCGATTCCGGGCGTTTCAAAGGGTTGAAAATGGAAGTAGTGGTATTTCCCGGGAGAAGAATCAAGCGGTAAAGAAGTGAAGTGGAGGATCGGTCAAGCGCGGAGTCGTGGGAAGGGTGCAGGAAAAGCGTTGCAATGATCATGATCTATTGAAGGTGGGCGCGAGTCGTGAAAGGTCATCCAGGTACAAATCAATATCACTTTCCCGCTAGGCCCTTTTCTTCAGCTTTGTCTCTAGCGGCTGCGAACATGAATAAGGATGACTTTGTTTAGCATTGACGTCGTGGTTCTGTCAACCACTTCTTCCCGGGAACCTACATATCACGCAAATATAACTTTCCACAAAGGGCATCCTTGGGTACAGAGGTATTTATAGTTTGTGGTCTATCCACGGCTTACCACATCAACTTTGAATGAGTATAATACTTTCAAAATGGATTTGATTTTATTGTCTAGTAATTAGAAGTGCTTAATATTCACAAGATATTTCAGTCCTGGAAGACAAATAAAGAAATCTGCTAAGTGGAGAACTGAAACCGAACATGGTGAAACAGAGCGCGTGCTATAATAAAAGGCGGGAAACCATGGGTGAGCATGTCTGGGTCGGGGAACCGCCAACAGACTAGGGCAGTAGATGATTCGAAATCTCTAAAGCACATATCAATTTCATTTTTTATCATTATTTATAACTATTACTAGACAACTCCCATATTCTAAACAGATAAAAAGATCGTCGGGGCGGTGTACCACGTGACTCAGGGACCGCGCCTAATAATACTTTGGCATTATAGAGTCCAAATTAGGGGGGGCAGCACCACAAGTCCAATTAGCACCCAAACCTTCTCCATCTCCATTCCTCAGCCCCCCCACTTCTTTTCCCACCCACCCCCCCCCTAACACTATCACTGTTGTGATTCTTTCTTACTTTTCTCTTTTGGGTCGGATTACTCTCTGGCCTCTTTACCCTTGGTCTTTCGTGCGCCGCTCCCCGAGCTCCCCAAGCCTTGAACCCCCGCGTCTTGCCCGTCTGCGCGTTAAGCACCTGACTTCCTGTACACCAGTCCGACCTATACCGATCACCACTCCCTGCAGGACCCTGCTTTTCGCGTACCGGCTTCAAGTTACCCCCCGCTAATATCATCCCCGCGTGGTGGAACTACATGGCGTGAGGAGTGAGTGATGAATCCACCCTGAAGACTCGACCCCAAAACCACCCCAAACAAGTCCTAACCAAACAATCTTGGACTTGCAATAGGACTTAGTCAATCTTGTTTGCGAACTTCTCCCCGCGCGCATTGCACTGTTGTGTTTACCAGACACAACAATAAACTCAACCCCACCGTCACTCCTTTAGTTCCCTTGCATGCAGTGTTCACCGTGTGACTGTGCCCGCGATCCGATTCTGTTGATTCCTGACGGGGGACCATCATGCCCCCCGGTGAACTCCCGGCCAGCTTGGTCGCAGGCAAACCCACTCCGACTTTAAATACCTCGGGCTACGGGGGCAGCTACTCGAAAAACACACCTACCTCACCTGAAGACAGTTTAATTCCATTTGACTCGCCCACCACGCGCACGGCAGGAAACCATAGCCCGCTCAGTCAGGATGATCGCCCCGGTCGTGGATTAGAACCTGAACAATCAGGCTATCGGGATCGATCCAATGCGAGGGATCGCTCGCGTACCAATGGACGATCACACAACAAGTCACCTGGCTCCTCACGCATCTGCCAAAAGTGCAATGAGCCACTGACTGGTCAATTTGTTCGAGCGCTGGGTGGTACATTCCATCTTGAGTGTTTCAAATGCGAGGTAAGTGATTGACCCATGAAGAATGCGTTGATCTCAATGCTGACCCTCTTATCATAGGATTGTGGTGAGATTGTTGCTTCCAAATTCTTCCCCGTCGATTCGGAGGACCACAGCGTCCAATTTCCCTTGTGCGAGACCGACTACTTTCGACGATTGAACCTGTTGTGCCATGATTGTGGTGGTGCCTTGCGCGGTTCCTATATCACCGCATTAGATCGCAAGTACCATATTGAACATTTTACCTGCTCAGTATGTCCCACCGTTTTTGGAGCTCAGGATTCATACTATGAGCACGAGGGCAAGGTTTATTGTCACTTCCATTATTCGACGCATTTCGCACAGCGGTGTCATGGCTGTCACACTGCGATTCTCAAGCAATTTGTCGAGATCTTCCGCAACGGTCAAAATCAACATTGGCACCCGGAGTGCTACATGATTCACAAGTTCTGGAATGTGCGGCTGTCTCCTGCTGGTCAAGCGTGGGAGACTCCACCGCTTGATGAAGATGCCACTCCCGAGGAACGAGAGCGCATTCGCCGGGAAGAGGATACGATGGAAGAGAAGGTTTACAACATTTGGAGCACACTTTCGACCTTTGAAGAATCATCAGCCGCTTGCATATCGGACATGCTGTTACACGTCAGTAATGGCGTCTATATTGATGGAGTTCTCGTGGCCAAAAGGTTCATCGCTCATGTGGAGATTCTTTTCACTGCTGTTGATGAACTGGCTAGCTTTATCAAGTCTCAGGGAGTGAAAGAATTGTCATATGGTCGGGAAGCAAAATTGCTTTGCAAAAAGATCGTGGCTTTCTTTGCTCTGTTGTCGAAAACCCAGGAGACTGGAGTTCGGAAACTTGGCGTAACACAGGAGCTTCTGTCGCTGGTGACGGGTCTTGCCCACTATCTCAAGCTACTTATTCGCATCGGCCTTCAAGGTGCTTTGAAGCTCGAACGTGAGAAATCAGCTCCTGATGGTCTGCACGAGTTCCTGAGCCATCTTGCAAACACAGAATCTCTCGCCCAGCCAGAGGATGATGGTGGACCGATTGACCTCAATGCTGGGGTGGAAGGTCTGGCAGACCAACTTTCAGACTGTTGCATTCAATGCAAGGAACCCATCGATGATGAGTGTCTTCGTTTGGAAGACAAGCGTTGGCATCTTAAGCCTCCCCATCTATCATGCTCTTCTTGTGAGAAAGATTTGAGTGCTGAGCTGCCTGACGCCCTCTGGAGTGAGACTGAGAAGAGCATCTATTGCTCGGCATGTGCTGATCAGCATAATGTGGCATCTACCGCCCAAACCGGGTTCATCCAAGTAACCAAGTTGCAGCAGTTTGTGTTCCTGCTGAGAGTTGCCCTGGCCAGATTGCTTGCTGTGCTTCGCGCGGGTGGCACATTACCTCACACCTCGGATGATCCCAATCTTAACGACTATCAAAACAAGGAAGGTCACCGAGCGCAGCCTGGCGAGCCTCGCCGAGCCAACACACGTTCAATGTCATATAGTGCCGGTGGTCGTGAGGGAATGGCAGAATCGTCACTCGAGCAGACTGTCGGTGAGATGCGCAGACTACGCTCGATCCGCAACGAACGCACCTTATCTACAACGTATAAGAAAGCTCGGGCATCCCGAATTATTGACGGTCCCGAGGGCAGAAGTGCACGGCCAGGATCATCTGGCAATGACGGTAGCGATCCTAGAGGTCCCGGATTCCAGATCGTCGAGGAGAGAGATGCCAATGGCGATACTGTCAAGGATTTGACATTTGGCGCCCAAGATGCACTTACTTTGGACGACATTCCGCGGATTGTTGCCGCCGAGCAGGCTAAGGAACAGCGGCCCAATGCATACAGACACGCCGGATCAAAACTTGTGGCGCCCCAGGAGCCGATGCCTGTCTACAAGGCCGGTCATCAACGCGAGATGTCGACGGGCAGATTGGATATGATGTTGGAGCCTGCAACGCGCACCAAGCGATACTTTTCCGAGCTCACAGCCTTAGAATATTTCATCGTGCGCCACGTTGCTGTGCTGTCAATGGAGCCACTGCTGGAAGGCCAGTTCAACATGGAAGAGTTACTCTCTCTCATCGAGTCTCGCAAGCCAACTGTCTGGAACATCTTTGGCCGTGCATTCAAGGATAACAAGAAGGCGGGCAAGAGAAAGGGTATTTTCGGTGTATCCCTGGACTACTTGGTTGAGAAGGAAGGGGGAACCGAATCTAGCCATGGTGTTGGACCGGGGGCTTTGCGTATTCCCGCGGTCGTGGACGATGCCGTCTCTGCAATGCGACAAATGGACATGTCGGTCGAGGGTGTTTTCCGAAAGAACGGTAACATTCGGCGACTGAAGGATCTTGCAGAGTCTATCGACAAGAAGTACGAATCTGTTGATATGACCAAAGAGAATCCTGTGCAGATTGCAGCTCTCTTGAAAAAATTCCTTCGTGAGATGCCGGATCCATTGTTGACCTTCAAACTACACCGTCTTTGGGTGGCCGCACAAAGTCAGTATTGGTACCATATATCTTGCCGAGTTCAAGCTAACCTATGTAATAGAATTACCCGATCCGGAGAAGCAAAAGCGACTCCTGCACCTTACGTGCTGTCTTCTCCCCAAGGCTCACCGCGATACAATGGAAGTACTATTCTCCTTCCTCAACTGGACATCATCCTTCTCGCATGTGGATGAGGATTCGGGAAGCAAGATGGATATCCACAACCTTGCAACAGTCATTACACCCAACATTCTTTATCCCAATGCCAAGACCAGCACCGTGGATGAAAGCTTCTTGGCTATCGAGGCAGTTAATGCATTAATCACGTATAACGACAACATGTGCGAGGTAAGTAGCCCCCCCCACCTTCAAGTCTTGATGACATCTGTCTAATTGTCATTTAGATTCCCGAGGACCTGCAATCCATCCTCAGCGATCCCACGCTGTTCAGAGAGAATGCCGAAGTCACCACAAAGGAGATTCTTAAACGCTATGGTGATATTGCCCGTGGAAGCTTCTCAACACGACCCGACAATGGCGGCGAGACTTTCACAATCACCAACTCCAACCGACACAACACTCCAACCTCGGCTCGTATCGAATCCGATCCTTCTCAGGACGCAGCCTGGCAAATGCAAAGCTCTGTTCGCCATGTGCCTGGGCCAAGCGGCCACTCTCACTCAACGAGTGCTGCCCCCCAGGCCGGGTTGGATTTTGTACCACCAGAGCCTAGCTACCGTCGTGACCGCAGTACCAGCAATGGCAGTCAACAAAATGCCGACGGCCAGTCACAGAACGTCCCCTATCGACCTCGTCCTAGTCCAGGTGCTATGGGCGTCACAGGGTAGACTTGGTTCTTCTTCTTTTCTTCATGCACAGTTAATACACCATTCATCGATGACCTGATTTGCATCAACCAACCTGGCGCCATACCTCCCTGTCCGTGGTGTACTTTTTCTTTTTCCTTTACCCACTCTATTTCTTGTCTAGCTTCTGGGGGCTTGTTTTAGCGTTGTTCTGTGTTGTCTTTTCATCTCGACTGACAGGCTTGGTTGACGGAGTTCTTCATTCCCTTTCCTCTCTCTATTACCTACATACATCAAAATTCTTTCAAAAGTGATCAGCGAGCTGATTGGTCTGATGGATTCGTGTCTGTTCCTTTCTCATTCCATCTTTGACTAACAGAATATTCCCTTCTGTTATATCTTCTTTTCTTTTTCTTTTCTTCTTCTTTTCTTACTTCTTGCTTGCATCTGATTCTGGGGATCAGTCATACCCATACCATCACATTCCTACTTCGCTCCCGTGGGGCTTTTCTATGTCCCTCTTTCATCTAATCTCGAGCATGTTCCAGCCTATCTCGTGTTTTTGACCAGGGCTCCGAGCTACCTTGGTCTTCCCTCTCGTCCTTCACACACGTTTTCCCTTTCCGCCTTCGATCTGGCACTATAAGATCAAGGATTTTTCTTCCTTTTCTTTATTTCTCTTCTTTCACCCCCTTTTGACTATTGTTGCTTGTCAACCAGCATGATTGCTATGATACCATTGCTGAGTCCAAATGTAGCTGTTACTCTACCATGTTGACATTTTCCATTCTTCGATATTGCTACTTGGGCTTTAGTTGGCTATTGGATTAGAGCCGTGGTTCTGGGTCTTCCTACCGGTTCGGTAGTTAATCTAGTCTCTGTACGATTCTTCTCAAATGAAGGCTGTGAAAACAATTGCATCGTGGTTCCATGCAGCGCATGACTATTTCAAACCCTGGCTTTAGGATCATCAGACTTGAAAAACAAGAACACTAGATATGTCAAATTCACCTTCGATGTAGCAATTTCCAAGATATTCTTACATGTATAGACATCAAGGTTCTTGTTAGTAGACCGTCATAAGCTCTGGGTCCAGGGCTAAAAGTCTAGGGCCATAGGTGGATCTCAGGTTGAGCTTAGAATTACACAGAGAAGCTAATCTTGGGAAAAGAAATGTGCATTGGGGGTCTTAGCCCGCGCGAGGAGAACCACAAAAAACACCTGGGCAATCAGTATCCAAGTAAAACCCATTATGAACCCATTATAGCAACAAATAATGACGGAAACGACATTCCAAAGGAGAAGCGCCCTCGGATCCGTTCCTAAGCAAAATACTCCACGCTCAAAAATTACCAATATCAACTCCAACTCCATCCAGCTCATGAAATGGAAAGCGCCAAGCGAAACGCTAAGTTTGCAAAGGTAATATTTCCTTAGAACTGTTTTATACGCGCTTTCGCAGAGCACGGGTCCCCCGCGCTGAGGCCTCGGTTGTAGAAGCAGGCGCAGTGGTCTTGCGAACAGAAGCCGCACTAGCAGCAGTCTTCTTCACCGCCAAAGAGGCAGTCTGCACACGAGGAGCGGTCGGTTTCTTTGCAGCAGTGGAGGCAGTACCAGCTGTCGCCTTGCGAGCACCAGTGCCCGTGCGAGTAGGTTTAGTCACAGTAGTCCCAGATGAAGCGTTTGAAGAAAAGCTGTTCTTCCGCTCACCCTGTCTTGTTGCAGGCCTCGGAAGTGGAGAGCGCGCACTTGTCTTAGGACCCGTCGCAGCACGAGCAGTCTTCCGTGCTTGGGAAGGCTGGTTCCAGGAATCCTTGACAGTAGAAACAGTTGCGCCACGAGGGCGAGTGGTGCTGCCGGGAGCAACGCGCAGCGGGCTAGAAGGTTTGAGTGGGGAAGTAGGGCGGGACAGATAAGATGGTTGACCCTTTTCTGGTGAAGCACGGAAGGGCGATTGTGGGTATGTGCGGGAGTTAAGAGATTTGGGGGAGAGAATGCGGTGGTCATTGCCTCGGACTTCTTGCGAGACGACACGGGAGGTACCACCGACGGTAGGAGCTTTGCCGCGGCGCTTGGGGTTCTGTAGGCCTTCTGGGCCGCCATTCTCTTTGTCAGAGTAGTGGCCATCATGACTGTCAGGTTGTTAGTTTGGGAGAGCCTTCAATTGGACAGGTGGGGCGATCTTGCCTTGGGCGGCGGGTTCGTGTGCCGGCTGGGGAGAGAGCTTGGTCAATAGAACCGATGGTGGGAATGGGTCGTTGGGCCTTTGTAGGGGAGACTTTGCGCGGGGGAGAAGCGGATTGAGCTTGAGCTAGGGCCGCGTTGTGCTTATCGAGAAGCTCGCCCATGTTGGCTTTGCGGAGAGAGATTGGAATACGGTTGACGCGTCGTTCAATGCGCGATCGAAGGTCGTGCGCCTGCAGGGCATATTGAGATCGAAGCTTGCGAGCTCGCTCAGTAACTTTAAAGCACTGTCAGTGTATGCTCTACCAGAAAAGTCGACTATCCCACGCACTTTCAAGTTGAAGATTGTCGATTAATGCCTGCTTCTGGCTCTGGGTCAGGCGCAGCTTCTTGACTGGCCGACCTGTAGGGGTAGCATCAGGCGCCGACAGAAACTCGGGAGATTTGCGCTTTAAAGTAGCCATTGTTGTGGTGTGAATTGTAACGAAATAAAGTACCGATTCAACGGTTGCAAGTGTAGAGAGTCGAGAGTGGAGCGCGGAGTCACAACAAACAAGCGTGTGCGGGCGGACGAATCCGGCAGAACCGAGCTCTACCTTCCATCGTCATCAACGACTTGGGACCCCGTTAACGACCATCTCTTCTATCGCTCATCCCCACACCCATTATCTCTCAGCTCCGTTGAACACACCGCCATCATGTCTCTCGAAGCTACCATGATCATGTTCGTCATTGTCTCCCCCACTCGCTAGCTAATAGCAGCACTGACCTCTTCTGCAGTGTCGACAACAGCGAAAGCAGTCGCAATGGAGACTATACGTGAGCTTGTCCGCCCTCCCCTCACTTCGGTTAGGCCGTCTAACCATTTCAGATCAACCCGGTGGCAAGCTCAAGTCGATGCCGTTAGCATTATTCACAGTGTGAAGATGCGCGTACACCCCCAGTCGGCCGTCGGCCTGATGAGCATGGGCGGCAACGGTCCCGAGGTGCTCTCGACATTTACATCCGACTTTGGCAGCATCCTAGCCGGTCTGCACCGGACCAAAATTCACGGCACTTCGCATCTCAGCTCGAGTATCCAGGTTGCAGGCGTAAGTATTCATCAACGGGAAGGGCAATGGCAAGGCAGACAATTCTGATACTACAATACAGTTGGCCCTTAAGCACCGATCCGAGAAGTCGCAACGGCAACGAATTATCGTATTCTCCTGCTCGCCTATCCATGAAGATGAAAAGACGCTCGTCAAGCTCGCCAAGAAAATGAAGAAGAACAACGTCTCGATCGACGTGGTGGCATTCGGTGACCTGGAATCCGACCAAACCAAGAAGCTAGAGGCCTTTGTGGATAATGTTACCAGTGGTGAAGGCTCTTGCCTGGCTATCATTCCTCCGGGCCCGCACCTGCTCAGTGAAGAGCTGCAGCAGACCCAGATCCTGGCAGGTGAGGGTGCTGGAGCCGCCGCCCCATCCGGTGGTGAGGGTGGTGAGGCCGGTGGCTTCAACTTCGAGGACGCGGCAGAGGATGACCCGGAGCTTGCATTCGCCTTGCGGTTATCGCTCGAGGAGGAGAAGAACCGACAGGACAAGGAGAAGCGTGATCGCGAGGAGCAGGAGGGCAAGACGGAACTGGGTGGCATCCCCGAGGAAGGTCAGGGCGAATCTAGTGACAAGAAGGATGACGACAAGATGGACACTGCGTAGATTGCCTGAGCTTTCTTGTGGAAACGATTTGTGATGCATACCCGGCGTTTGACTCTTTTCTTGTTATGTTTCTGTATTCTGTATACTCTTACAACTCCTATGCTAGGCGCTGTTCTAAATAGGGGACGAGGGAAATATCGATGCAATTGGTATTAAGCACAAAGCCGGAGTAAACCCGGGCCGTACAGCCAGTAAACATAACAAAATCAACAGGAGAAGTAAATGTCTAGTCATAAAGTCGTGATCCCACTTAGCGGGCAAGACACTATGTCCTCCCCCTCAACCAAGCCCCAAGATGCCGATCGAAAGCCTCACATCGCACTGGCATCTCAAGCTGATAGAACGGATTCTTCATAACATAATCCGCATACAGCTCATAAATCTTATTCATAATCGATTCCACACTCCCCGAAACCGGATCCGTAAAAAGCAAGAACTTGGTCCCCGTCAGGGTCTGGAAACAAGTCAATCGAAATTTATCCGTCTCAAGCTGTTCGAGTCCCGAGACAGGGATACCGGGGACCGGGTAGCTGTATCCAGACGTGGCAGGGGGAATTGTGCCCGGGGAGGATGGAACGGGGGAAGCGGTGGTTTGAAGCGGAATTTTAGGGGTAATGGAGCGGGTGATTGCGTGGACACTGTGAAGCTTTAGTTAGTGCTTGTCAGGGGTAGATATGTGGAGCGCTGGACAAGATGCGATCATGGCAGCTGGAGGAGATATTTATTTACCCGTGAAAGGTACCGGCGAGGACTAGGTAGTCGTTCGTGGAGAGCTTGTGTAGGCCGGCTTGAAACTCGCGTTGGTAGATTAGACCACCGGCCTTGTTAATGATGATGAGGGAGAAGACGGTCCTGGGGTAGGTCAGTTGCGCGCTCGTGGTAGCTCCGGGGGATGGGGACGCACATGATGCTGATGATGAGGAGTGTTGAAGACGTGATCGAAGAGGAGTGGAGTTATTGCGCTTGTGACATGCCTGGTAAGGTCGCAATAGTATACAAAGGAGAATGGGGGCAGAATGAAGGTTGTTCAGTGAAATTGGAGAATCTGAATCCCCATGGTAATGTCATGCAAGAGCTGGTTGGAGTCGCGGGGATTCGAGGTCGAGCACATGTTTATCTTGTGTGGCGCTAACGGAGACAAGTGGGGCTGTCCTGATGAGGACCAATCAAATATCCGTTATCTGGGTTTGTCTAGGTTATAGAGGGCTTACCAAATTAAGTGGCCAACGCCGAAATATATATCTTGTACTCAACTTCATGAACTGCGATGTATTTTCTTTTAAGATAACCAAGTCAACTAGTAAATGAACCTTGAACATTGATGCTTATGCTAAGCACTTCGATTCTCTATATGTCTCACTGTCGCAAATTAAGTTCGATAAAATCCTCAGGCAATTCAGTTGGTGGCCAGCACCGTGCTGATCTCCACAATACTCTGCAGAACATGTTAGTGACAATCCAAGGAGTGTGAGTAAAAAAATCAAGAACTTACCGGGCCACGTCCACCTTGAGTCTCATAAGATTTGCTTTCATACTTAACAGCGCCAGCAGCCCCGCTGCCACCGGCCTTAACATAAGCCAGGTAATCCGGCGCACCAGGCATATCAGTGTTATCAGCGATCGCCAGCGATCCCTCGCGCCAAAGCTTCAGCTCCTCAATAAGCTGGAGGTCAGGAAGATAAAACTTCTCCCAGTGATCGAAGAATGCCATATCAACACTAGTAACCTTGCCCTCGTCGACAAGCTTCTGTAGGCACTCCGAGCCGGGGCCCTCAAGCACATGCACGACATCTTCCACACCGGCAAGCTTAACCAGTTCCCGTGTGAGAGCAACCATAAGGGGGTTCGGGTCGAAAGTGTACACATTGACATCCTCGGGGACATTCTCACCGTGGATATCACGGAGGATAGCACCCCAAGCGAGAGCCGACTTGCCGACAAAAGTGCCGAATTCTAGGATCGTACGGGGAGCAGGCTGCTGAGCGACGAGAGCGGCCTTGGCGACATCAAGTTTCTTTGAGCGGAAAATCATCATGTGGCCCTTTTCGTTGGAGAAGGTTTCGATGGCATCGGCTAAGGCCCAGGGGTTGTTCTCGAAGTTACTGGCAGGCTGGGAGAAGATGTACTCGCGCAGCTCGACGGCGCGCTGAGCGAAGATCTCTTGCAGGTTGTCGGGTGCCATGCTGAAGAGTTTTGTTCTGAGACGTTCGAACGGGAGAGAGGACTGAATATAGATTCCTAGGAAAATAAGAGCAAGGCTGGAGAGAATGAGGAGGTAACGCGGTCGAAAAGAGAACATGGTGTGGGTATGGACGGTTCCTTTTAAACACTGCGAGGGGCGCAGTTACACATGGGTCGCGTGAGGATACTATTTTCGTCGTCATCGGTGCTGATAGCCCTACAGGCTACAGAACACCAATGCCTGTGGGTCGGTGGATACGATCTTCTCCGAGCTTGGTACAGATAGGAATTGCCGACAGGGTCGTCCGACTCGGCAAATTCCGTAGTTGGATGTTGAGACCGGGTATAAGGGTCAGAGGATAGTCACAGCCAGTCACAGACACTATGGACCCTGGACCTGATGTTGAATATGCTAAGCCTGTGATATAGATCGTTATCCCCGATACTGATGTGCCGATTTGGAACGGAGTATATCCGGGCTCTCGGGTTATTATACCTAGTTCGGGGTTCCAAGCCGAGGTGCAGCAACGCAGCGCCAAGAGCCGACGAACAGAAACTAGCAATGGAGAAGGCTTGATATTGTGGCGCAGAATAAACGTGGTAAACTTCGTTGTTTGTACTGCCTTAATGCATGGGAGATCTAAGCGAAGTATATGGCGGGATCAGCCAAGTAGGGTTTGACGTATGCATAGATTGAACAAGGACCTCGGCTTCGTATTGTCCAATATATTGTGTTCTGTTGTTAATTGGTGCCATCACTCGTCTTATCAGTAAGTTTCACAAGGTGTGCAGCGGCTTCTCTCGTCGACTCACGCGGGTATAGGATTTGGTGCCTGATATATCAGGCTGCAAATTAATTCCCAGTCAATCCACTCGATCATCCAAATCTCATGGTTCTATCGGAATCACAATCCATGTTAACCACAATCCATGTAAACCAGAGTGTCAGAGTATAGAGTACATGCGTGATTCAAATAAAATGTACTGATATGTCGCCGGGCCACTTTATAGCAAGCATGAAATACAGACCAGTAGGTACCTAGAGATCTCAAGTCAGCCCACACTACACGGTCAATCGACTCATAATTCTCCATTGAGCCCGTATGAAGAAGGGTTAACTTGGCATCTATGCAACTTCACCCGATGCCCATAACAATCGGAGCCTTGAAGTGGCTGGTGCAGATCCGAATGTATAGGTATAAACGCCCGAACGGCCAAACCAGCTTCGGAAGCCTGTCCTCACCTGCATGCCAGTTCATGTCAAACCTGGTCTAATCTAAAATGGCAAATCATAACTAGGGTCCACGGCAGAAAGCAATCTTGGGAGCCCTCGGGGACAACCTTAAGTCAATCCGGCGGTCCATCCCGCCGGAGCCGCGATGTCGCAGCCTTGTCGTCAATTGCAACGTATTCTCGATACTAGCAGTGGAGTCATCACGGACCAGATGAGCTTATTTATACTACAGCTTCCAGAATCAGCGAGAGAGATCGTTTGCCGATGCTGGCCGCTGATTTTATCGATTGATTAGCCGTGCGCGGGTTTCAGGTGCATTCAGATTGTACCCTTATAGGTAGTAGCAGTACTGTAAGCACATCTACTACAATATCTGCTTCTCCAGATAGTAAGTCACATGCTAGCCTCTAATTGCGGGTTCTTTTTTCTATTTACATCGTACTCGTGTCCTGACCTTCTTTGAACCAGAATTATGCTAACAACAGACCAGATGAAAAGGGATTAATTTAGGGTGATTACAATCCAATTTAGACTGGTAGCTCGGCATCCTGTCGGGCAAACTGCCACATGAATGGAACTACGTGGCGTCTCCACAGGGCAAAGCACCCGGGTAACCATCTTACCTGGCAATGCATATCTGCTGTCACTATGCCAGTGGCCGTATGCATAGCTACCTCATCATGAAACAATTCGCCCCAACAACATGCAGTGACTGCCAAGAGGCGCATGGAACAAGTGCCTCGGGACAAAGCATCACCCTGATCGACAAGATCGGCCCATAGAGACTAGACGATCACTAATGGAACACGGGACAGGACGAGCATTGCAATTTTAATTACCACACCATTTACCAGAAGTAATGTACGGGACAGCATCCTTCCGAGTTCCTTATCCATGAACAGGAAAAACGAATACTACTAGTAAAACACTAAAAAATAGAACTCAAATCAAACCCAAAAGGGTAAACAATCAGAGAGAAATAGTGGATCAGGATTGACGAATCGGATTCGAGTCCTGGAGCGTTGCCTGAACCTTTCCGAGCAGACCAATCAAAACAGAATTAGCGTAGGAATCCCTAAACAAATGGTCCTACCGCGAAACAACGCTTGCGAGTAGGTTACCGAATCTGGACACCCGTACTCCGTATGCTAAAGTTTTTCAATGCTGCATTGAACATGAGAAAAAACCTAGAAATAGAAGTCCAAGTTGATCTACTGTAAAGTGCAGAGTACGGCGCTAGTCCGATTCCTCCAGGATCAACACAGCCTCCTTAATATCTCCACACAATCCCGGAAAAACGTGATCAAACGTGGCATGAGTAGTCTAAACTAGTGCTCGAATCCCTGTAAAAAACATGACCGAGCCACTCTCAATCGGAACTTTCGTATATTTAGCGTGGAGCGAAGGATTCTGGAAATGAGTTTCAAGTCAATCGAGTCTATAGCTGCTCAACCTAGTGTGCACCGCCTCGACGCTAAACCCCTAGCCAAGTACGCAGTCCAACTTCTATCCTTGTCTCTCTGCGGTCTTTTTCGAACATCGAAAGGTCCATGGAGGCCGGAGGATCCTAATCAGATTATAGTTGCGTTTAATAATTCTGCCTAGATTCTGCCTTGTTTTAGTAATCCCAATTTGACGTCCGAGACCTTGCGTGACTGTCAGGAATAGCCGGGTTTATGCGGAGATACGGTGTATGACGAAAGTTTGGTTCATACCGCCTCGTTCCAAGGTTGGACCCTGCGGTGATCCGATCTGTAACTCGGAGATGCTCGGGTTACCACCCATTTGCAAAGATGTAGATAGTAGATATAGTGGCGAATTCGTTATGCATAGCGGTAATTGTATAGAGGACTATCATTCATAATCATGACGCTGCCAAGATCTAACATCGAAGCATTCAAATGCAAAAATCCATATGATACAAAAGTAGAAATCAGTCCGAGTCTATCGGAACAGTAAGCCCCAACGCCAAACAAGAAACCCAAGCATGCCCAAACACCGCCCCAAAATAACAAAGCCATAATGTAGCCAAGACATGTCATAACACAACACAAAGCTACAACCCCACCAAATTAGCCAATCTCCAACCCCCATCAACACCAACCAAAATGCCCTGTTCGATCCCCCACTCCCTCAGCGCAAGATCCTCCTCCTCAACCCCCAGAGCCCGTCGATCCTCCCTCTCATAGTGGCGACCGATATGCTCCATGCGTACGTCCCAACTTCCCTCGCCGGAAAATACTTCCTTGCAGAAGCCGCAGTGGCTCTGCAGGGGCGGTGTCCGTAGACCTTGCCAGCAGCGCTGACGGATCTCCTCCAGACTGGCTTCGAAGTCGCTATGTTCCTCTTCAGTGGGGGCTCGTCGGCTCCCAGATTGGAGCCAGGGCGCGTGCATGCGGCGGTGGTGCTGGGTGAAGAGGTCTTTGCGGTTGAAATCGTTCGGTTGACCTGGGAGTGGGGTGCAGCCTCGTCCAGAATGTGTAGATTGTGACGTTGGTGTAGATGTAGATGTATCCATAGATGCAGGGAGGGGTGTAGATGTGTGCCGGTGGTAAGCGCTACATTTCCCAACATCACAGCGATAAAATCCAAGCTGTAAATGCTGAGACGTAACATGGCGCTTCCACTCATTTTTCGAGACGAACTTACTTTCGCAACCGTAGGGAGCGAAACTGCAGACGAATGTCCGGGCTGTGCCTTCCCTAACGTTGCTAGTCCCGCGTCGACGCTTGCTGCGACCAGGAGTGGAAGTCGGTCTGCGCTCGGCTGATTTGTGAATTCCTCTGGAAGAGGACGCTGAAGACGTCGCTCTAGCTGGGCGGCTCTTGTTTCGGCGAATCGGTTGCGGGAAGGCTAGTTCTGTAGGCAGAGGAGAGGGCCATTGCTGATCAGGCGTAGCATTACGGTCTGATTGACTGCCCGACCAGGCATCAAATTCTGTATCGAAAGGCGAGGTGTGATCGAGAGGCTTATCGAAGGGGGACCGGGAGAAGGCGATTGACTGGTCGATATCGACAAGTCCGTCGGGCGCGGGATATTCGTCGATGGCGGGGATAGAAATGTCCTCTTGGCGAAATGCTGGCGATGCCATGCAGTTCATGCCTAAGATGCTGCCGCTATTACTGCTGCGAGGGCTTTGGGGGTCTGAGATCGTTGAGAGTCCGCTGTTCCAGGCGGAGAACTCAGGGGGGAAGTAGCCCATATTGAGTGAGGCGATTCCGGCCTCACACCATGGTTGCGAGTCCATTATTTCGTCGGGTTTGGCCTGTTCCAGAGGCGAAAGGTGGTATTGGAACTGGTAAGCACGAGTTACAAATGGATGATCGGCCGGTAGGGAGGAATCATAAGCATCGTATGTCTGGTGGTCAGGAATAGACTCAATATGAGGCATATCGGTAAAAGGAGGATAAGAATCCATCATCTATTTTATTTTTTAGGGTAAATAGAGGAAAGATAGGATGGAAGGTTGAAAAAAAAAGTCAAAAGAAAAATGGAGCCGTGACGAAGGACCCTTAGGTATAAATAATGGGCTGCACGTATGTGACGAGCTCCATCGAGACCCATACTGGCGGGACTGGTGCGTTGCATCAATAGATGCTTTCAAAGCCATAACGGCCTAGAGAAAAGGTGCAGTGGATCAGTCCAGTGGGGCGTAAATGAGCCTCAAATCCCAACCAATGGCGGAGACTGGACTAGGACTAGTTGCGAGGGCCAAGAACTGCGAAGGGACGAAAAGACCCATAATTATGGGATTAGGGCTTGAGTCATAGCACATTAACGCCTAGTGCGAAGCCCATGCTTCATATCGGCTTCTCACGAGCATAATGACCAAAACCCTAGAAAGCGCCCTAACCCAAAGTGGGTTATGTAGGAGATCGCAAGCGTAACTTCATTTGGATGCCAACTGGATTTGGACCCCAAATCTAACCCTTTTTACCTACTTTACCCGATGTTTTTATTTCTATTTTTCATTTTTATTTTCTCATCTTCTTGACCCTGACTCACAGACCTACAGACTCAGGACTCAAGCCCAACTCAGCCTAGTTCCCCGCATAAACATCTACCCACAGAACACGCTCGTTTCATCCCGGCCCCCGACGATCACCATAGCACGGAACAGATGTTAATTTGAGACAGAAATAGCAGAGGCGGAGAACACCCGAACTCTGATCAACATCGGTTATGTAGTCGCCATTGCACATAAAGGTGTTCACTTGGGATTTGTTAACGATTTTGTTGACAGCCCCTATTCTCAGGTTCGGAAAATGGTATAGCGATCGACACGCCTGAGCATACTACTAAAAATAATCTCTTCTTATCCCATCAAATCACATCCTGATCCTTGCTAAATCTAAAATCCGCAGGAGCAAACAATCCATAATCACAAAAACCAGCCAGTCTAGTGTGATTTAATGACACAATAGACAAGGGTAAAATGGCCCCCACTCTCATCTCTCGCTTGTCATCGTGGACTGTAAATGGTCCGTTTATCCGAACACCCCAATGAGCCGCTTAACGATTCTCGTTCTGGGTCAAAGCCTGATAATGTTAATGATAAGGCTCCTGTATATTAGGGAATGCGAGTGTGGGTAGTACTTTGAGGCTTAGGCTAGATTGCACCGTTGACATTGTATCAAATGTAATAAATGAAAATTTGAGAAGTACAGATTAATATTACCTATGGAGCAAACGGATTTACATGGGTCGAGGCCACGGGCCTGACCTAAATCCGCCCCCACGGAGAGTGGAGAATTGAGTGGGTGGAGTGGAAACTTTTGCGCCCGCTCACTCCTGCTTCACCCTCACCTTGCGAGACCAATTCTTTGGTACCCGAACCAACCAATAGAGAAACACAGCCATGAAAACATTGAAGATAATATAAGCAAAGATCAAACCGATGTTCCGCCAGTGGTCGCTAAAGTAGATGTTGAGAGCAGCCAGGAACTCGTCCGTGGTGGAGATCGAACAGAGTTGGCAATTATCCGTCGCTTCCGGGTTTAGCAGGGTCGCACGGTATTGCGTCGCATAGAAGTCCAGGTACTGGGAACAGTTCTGTCCAGCAGGTGGCGGGATGGTTAGGAGCTCGATACTCGAACAATGAGCACTACTCCCAGACAACCCGGTGGACAAGACGGCAGAGACCAGGTACGTGAATGGCGAGACGCGGTACATGAAGATCCAGAACCGGGGCAATTGGGTGGGACTTGCGAGCACACTAGAGATAGCCAAGTTAAGTAAGTGGGCGTAGATCCTCAAGGGAGAAAAAATAAATGCCAAGCTTGGGAGAGTTCAGGGATATGGGGCAGACTGACCCGTTAAAAACCAAACAAAGAGAGAAAAGTAACTGCGCGATATTACTTCCCGTCTCCGGCTGCTCAATTCCGGCGATAATCATCGAGCTGAATGTCGAGGAGAACATGAGGAAGACCAGGATGATCAGGAACATGGTCCCACCCCGCTCCATTGTTGTGCCCTCGGGTGCATTGCGGTACAGTCCGATTGGGTAGTACCAACAGAAATATACGGGGATGGCCATGATGATATTCCATGGTAGCTCAGTGAAGATACTGGCAAGCATGAATGCCTTCCAGGAGTAGGCTTTCGAAGGCCGCTCACGAACTTCGTACAACGAACGCTGCGTGCAGAAACTGGGCATCATCTGTTGAACCAGATTGGGGAAAATAATAAGAAGCATGAAAATGGCAAACATCTGGTTTTGCAGGCCTTGCTGGGTGTTAGGCTCACGCCAGAAACTGAATCCGATAAACAGGGGCTGTTAAAGGTTAGTAAAATGGAGATCAACTATTCGAGATCACTGACCGGAAAGATACACATGGAAGTCTTGGAATAGAGGTATCCAGGACTGCGGAAGTACTGTTGATACATCCGACGAATACAGATGAGGAACTGGTACCAGATTGGGGTTGCGAATTCTCCATACCCAGCGGTCGCAGACGCCACCGGTTTCTGGGAGAGCTCTTGTCTCATCTTGGTGAGTTCCTCGTGGACGGCGACCCGTTCAGGGCTATTGACCCATTCATCTGCCCAGTCACGATCCGAGTGGGAGCCAGGAGCGGCGCCAATAACCTCGAGCATCCATTCGGCAGGGTTTGCGTCCTTGGGACAACTAATCGAGCCCTTGTCCTCAAAGTACTTGATCAGAGTCTGCATATTGGAGCCCAGTTCACCAAAGTACACTGTGCGGCCGCCCTTGGCAAGGAACAGAAGTCGGTCGAACTCCTGCATCAAGATTGCTGACGGCTGGTGAATGGTGCAGAGAACGGCCTGGCCGTGGTTGGCAAGCTTGCGCATCAACGAGCAAATAGACCAGGCGGTTTGACTATCAAGACCGGAGGTTGGCTCGTCGAAGAACAACAACAGATCTGGCTTAGCCGCAATCTCTACACCAATCGTCAATCGCTTGCGTTGTTCAACGTTCAGTCCTTCACCCAGGATGCCGACAATGGCTTCGGCGTATTCTTCCATGTCAAGCATCTTTATAACTTCCTCAACATAGGCGATCTTCTCGCTGTAGGGGGTCTTGTGAGGCTGACGGAGAAGTGCACTAAAAGTGAGTGCTTCGCGCACAGTGCTAGTCTCGAGATGGAGATCCTGTTGTTGAACATAGCCCGTTTTACGCTGGAACGAGTGATCGCGCTGCCTACCATCCACGAGCATGTCACCGGTAATCACTCCCATGGTTACTCGGTCGGCGAGAACATCCAGCAAAGAGGTTTTACCAGCACCTGTCACACCCATCAAGGCAGTCAAGGTCCCAGGCTTCACCCAGCCATCCACGCCGTCAAGGATGCGACGGGGCTTTCCTTTGATCTTGATATCGTAACAAACATTCTCCCAATGGAAGATGGCGGTCTGTTTAGCAAGATTTGCAGTGTGACCTTGAGGTTCACCGACGTTCTCCTTCTCTGCTAGTCCAGTTTCCGAGTCACTACTGCGAACCTTGTTCACAAAGGCAGGGATCTTGCCGCGAGGGAAGACCAAAATCTCACCCTTGGATGGCTTGGCTCGAATAAACTCGCTGGTGACAATGTACAACATCAAGAAGAAAACGTAGAACGCAATCAAGATACCGAAATTGCGCCACAAGTGATCCTTGTAATATTCAAACGTGGTGTTGATGTACGCATCTCCATTAACAAAATTCTGACCCGCAACCGCGCCCTTGTCGTTGCAGATTTTCGCGCTGAGTGGTGCATTTGCATAATGTGGACCCTGGGGAACATAGGAAGAACAGGGAAAATCCCGATCACTGAATTCGTTGACCATTAAGGATTCGAATGCGTACTAATAGGCGTTAGCATGAGACCAACAGCCTATACACGAGACTCTTACCGCAATGGGATTAAGCCAATTTAACCACCTGAACCAAGGATGCATATCACGAGTCGGAATAGCAAAGCCGGTGTAGATAACTAGAATCATCATGAAGATTGAGGACGGAACCATAGCTTGGGCCATAGATCGTGAAACGGCTCCAATCCATCTAAAGATATTCGACATCACCAAGGTCGTGGTGAACGAGAACAAAAAGAAGATAAAGAAGTGACCAGCCGTCCGACGAAGATCAGGAATGAAGTAAATAATGAGGTTAAAAAATATTGCGATCAATATCTTCGACGGTAGCTCGACGATGTAAGAGCTGATAGCTTCAGCAGAAGGATGATAAAGGGCGTATTTGTAGTGTTTCTCCACAATTGGTCGTTGTTGCCACAAGATCATGATTTCCAAAGCGCTAGCGAAGGCGTTCAGCAGAACGGCGAAAAACAGTAGCGCTCCACGCTGGAAGAAACTCCCCGTGTTGTCTGGCAGATTTACGAAAACCGTGGAGACGATAATGCCCATGACCGCGTTACCAATCACAGATGCGATTGTCATGCTCATATCTCCTTTTAACCGAAGGAATCCACGCCACAGACAGAGCTTGACCTGCATAGGATATGAAATGGTGTACGGAGAGGCAGCGCGTGAACCCTTGGATTTCTGGGCTGCACGAGATTGGTTGAATTCGTCTAGCTGGCGACCTCCAACTGGGTTCTGAGCATTCTTATCGGCAATTACCTGAAGAAGCGTCTTCCGCTCGGGACTTGCCTTCCAGCGAGCTGCAAATTCATCCGGGGTGCGAGGAACCTGGTTTTCAAAACCTGGACGAGCCTTGCGCTCCGAAGGACTTGTGAGGGAAGTAAGGAAGTCTGCAGTGGTTTGTCGATCGGGACAATCAAAGCCCATATCAATAAAGAAGCGACGCGCATCCTGTGCTTTGCCGAAGTAGATCTGTCGTCCCTCGTAAAGAACAATTGCCTTGTCGAAGAGGTCATAGATGGACTGGCTGGCCTGGTAAATCGCGACGACGGCCGTGGTACCACTGTAATCGGTGGACAAACGAATGTTCTTCACAAATTCCAACGCAGTAGAACTATCGAGACCACGTGTGCTGTTATCCCAGCACTGCAGGGGACTGCCACAGAGAGTTGTCTCGGCAATACTGACTCGCTTTCGTTCACCTCCAGAGACACCACGAATGAAGTCATTTCCCACCTTGGTGTTAACAGTGTGGGAAAGCCCAAGCATGGCCATCGTCACATCTCGCATATGCAGAGCATACTGATCACGTGTCACGCCAGGAAGCCGATTACTTGGAGTGCGTGCTTGAGCCGCAAAAAGCAAAGTTTCGCCGGCGGTCAACTGAGGGAAATGGATCTCAGTCTCGGCTTGATAGATGACCTCACCGCGGAAACGACTATGCATCTGATCCCACGAGATGCCTTCATATTGCACATCTACTCCATCGCCCAGGAAGAGACCGTGCGTCTCACCAGCAATGGTCTTGAGAAGCGTGGAGCATCCACTAAGCACATGTCAGTCTGACGGCTCAAAGCAGCTAAAATTAGAAAGTTCCAAAGCTTACCTGCCCGGTCGACCCAAGGCAACCAACATCTCCCCATGCTCTAGAATTCCCTCAAAGTCGCGCAGGATATCAATGCGCACCTTCTTACCTAGGCCAAGCGCATGTTTGGCCCCATCAATCATCTTCAGCCACACATTGGCGAAGTTCAACTGGTAATCAGCTGCCGTACCATACCCAAAGACATTCAAATTTTGAAAGGACACGCCTGCCGTACGACGCGGGAAGCGGTCAGGGTCGCGTGTCATCCGCAGGGTATTGCGAACCCATTTTCGGGAGTTAAAATCGGGCGAACTAGGGTCTAACTCGGGGTTCTTGGAAGCA
Source organism: Penicillium sp. S1602 (assembly GCA_023626355.1). Lineage (NCBI taxonomy): Eukaryota > Fungi > Ascomycota > Eurotiomycetes > Eurotiales > Aspergillaceae > Penicillium > Penicillium sp. S1602. Next base: position 403,983 of record JAMAGW010000023.1, on the reverse strand, counting down.
TCGAGGAAGGTATTAATCGCATCAGATGATGAGCCGGAGCTTTGTTGCTGGGATAGTTGCGAAAAGGTGCGCGCGAGCTTCGTGATTTCTTGGTGTCGCAATTCCTCCGATTCAGCTGGTGTGACTGATTCCGTCTTCTCTTCGTGTTCGCTGAGAGAGGACGTGGTTTCTGCGGTGTTCATCTCCTTGGTCTGTTGGACCGCGCGAGCAACAACGGCGCTTCCACCAAACGGTGCCGGGGGCTGAGGAGTCGCCATGAGTCTATCGCATGATAGGTGGGGCACCGAGTCGAATCTGGGGAAAGAAAGGGGGGAAGAGCAGGTGAAGAAATCATCTCGAAATAAGGCCGGGCAGCGATTACGCTTTTGGGAAAGCGATGATGTCCCGGGTCTCGGATGGAGTAAGACCCGAGTTGCCAATGCTTTACTGAAGGGTCTCCTGGACCGTGTGTGTGCATGATTATCGGGCGCCTGACAGAGATCCCGATCGATGTAGATCTACTTGTCGGTCTACTATATCTGCTACGGTGAACCATGTACCGACTACACATTACCCGGAACTTCAAGTTGCCGTGATTCGGTGTCAAAGATCCGGAAGTGTATAATAAGAGTCAGGTTGGGTCATATCGAAGCGATCAGGAATCGTCTCAAACTCAACCGTTCCCCTACATCCAATGCAGATGATGATTGGCCACGTATTCGTGTCGTATTCCCCGCATCTTGAAGTGGATTCGGCGGAGTCATCCACGGATCCTTTCTGCATTGACCCTTTTAGGATAGCTCATCTCGTCGATACGAGCTGACGAATCATGCACGTGGAACATGTGGCATCACGTGTGAACAGTGATAAAGAAACATCAAAACTACCGAAGCTGATACAAAGTGTGCTGCCAAGGCCCAAAATGCAGAGATAGATCAAGGTTACATTCGCTCCAACAGCACGCGACAAATTATTTACAAAAGACTACTCCTCATCAAACCTTGTCTAGAATCATACGATGGGCTTCAAAACAAAAGTGACAAAGAACCCAAAGAGTGAATTGTCAAACTATTTTCTATCCTAACACTTCCCCTCATGTGAACAGCCTGAGCATAGGTTAGTCAACGTGCCTAGGCTTGGCATTAAGCCTGGAACACAATTGGCTTCATTTGCCACCGGTCGGCCGAAGCTAAGACAACAGCCCCAGCACTGGGAGCACCAGGGGGAAGAACTTGATCCTGAACACGAGTTACCTGCGTGGTTCTCATGACACGATCCTGACCTGAAATCGCCTCAGCGGCTACGTGCGTATAGCCACATCCAGATAGCAGCAGCGAGGTCTCGAATCCACTGCGCTCAGCTTCACCTAGGAACAACCGCGATCCATAATTGTCCGTCACAGCATAGAAGCGCCAAGCAACGGTCTCCGTGTCACCATTCCAGGAGACATACACGGCCGTGCCAGAGGGTGTCTTGTGCGCCACAATGGCGGGCTCTTCAGTCGGAAGACCGGTCCAGTTGAACCGGAAAGCGCGATAGTTCTGTACACCTTCACCGAGCAGATCCGAATCCATGTAGGCGTGGAATATGGGGGTACCATCCGATGTGAACTCGGTCATTGCGCCTTCAGAGCCCCAATTGACCAACGCATTACCATTAGGCAGGAGCTGAGTACTTCCTTGCGACTTGGCGAGGAGGTCATCGGGAGGTTGAAATGCCTGGACAATCTCCGCAGTCCAGGTAGCTGTGTTAATAGAGATGATCTTTCCCTGCGAGATGGGGTGTGTATGAACTTCATGACCACGGTGGTTCTCGGTTCCATGCGCAGAGTTATCAAACAGTGAGATGATCTCTTCATCCCCATCGCGTGAGACAAAGCGCGCATGATGCTGGAAGCAGAATGCGACATTTGAACTAAGTTCAAAATCGGACTTGAGACCACCTAGCCGCCAGATAATCTCTCCGGTGGCTCCATTGATTTTGTGAACGGCACAGGCATCGCGAGCGGAGATCAGGTAATCGCCGGCTGCATCTTTGTCAACAGAGTTGATGTGGAAGTAGTCCCATGCATCCGACGAGTTCCATCCGGCACCAGCCTGACCTGGGTTCAAGGGGAGGACCGCCTCTATTCTTCATTAGCCAAGAAACTTGCATATCCATTGAATTAGGGACATACCGTCTGGACTGATATGCTCTAGACTGGACCACTCAAAAAGCAGCTCACCAGTCTCAATGTCCAATTCTAGGTAAAATTAGCAAGGGTTCACCATAATCTTCGAGTATGGGTGCCTAGGCATGTATCCAGGTCGGTCCTCACCCTGAAAAATGGCATCGACAATCCATTGCTGCTCTGCACTCCCACCCCAACGACTCAAATCCGTTGGAACAGGCTGATAAACCTGAATCAACGCAGTCCTTCCATCAATAACCTGTAGCTCATGCTTATCCATAAACTTATGATTCCCAGCCCGCAACTCGCGAATAGTCTCATAGCGATTATTCAGAATCGTAGCATGGCCATGACCATGACCATAAGCCGGATTGTGATCACCCTCGAAACTATACAGAACATCTTGGCCCTTCCACTGTCCTTTGTGGAAGTTCGCCGCCCAGATAGAGAAGTACGTGTATCCAGACCAGACGAGTTCACCATCATCCCGGAAGATGTATGGGCCTTCCTGGCGTGGACCATGATGTTCTGGATCGACAAATTGACCGGGAAATGGAGCTACAAAAAGATAGCCCTTTTCCACGTCGATGGTTGCTGGGATGGTGATGTTCAGACGGGGAGGCGCAAGGTCCGTGCGGGTCTTGAATTGCCAGTCTGCGGCTGCAAGGGGGAGGAGCGCAGTAGCGCAGGCAAGGGTTTCAAGAACCTTCATCGTAAGGGTGAGACGGACTGGTCCAGCGATCAGTTTCCATGATGCTCGGCATGATTAGTGAGATAGGGTACATTAACCTTAGGTTGGTATTCTGCACTTGAATGTATATTCTGGGTTGTTACTGAGACAAACTCGTGATTAGTTTCCAGGAATCTTTCAAGGTCTGAAGCGGGTTTTATATGATTCCATGGTACTCAATCATCCAACGTCATTTCTACATTCCCAATGCAATGGACGGTGTGATAATGCAAATGGAGCATCAAATGTCGTGCTTGGTTCAGCGGGGCTTCATGTCCCGCATTTCCCAATCGGGTGCCCGCTACACTGCCTTGTCCCCCATGAATGCCGTTACTAAGAATATCTTGGAAGAATTTTCTGTCATTGCCGATGTTTCGGCTAGACTAGCGTCGGGAGGTTGTGATAAAAAAATTATAGTTTTCGGTCTTAGACATCGCGAATACCCGCAATGGCGTTGCACTCCAATACTGAAGAACGAACTTCTGGACACTTTCACCAGACTATGGAACCACAGCAGGAATCTTCAATGACTACGAGTGAGAGTGAACCTCTTTTGGAGTCGACTTCCCCTGTTTGGAGTCCACCGCGGGGTTTCTTCTGGATACAACTGGGTGTGTATATACCTATCTTTGCCTATGCGACAGATCGTAAGAATGAAAAGCTAATGTGTTACAGCTATAATGTCCAATGTTTTTCTGTCCGGCTTTGATGGGACAATTACTGCATCGACATATGCAGTCATCAGCTCTGAATTTAACGCTGCAAACACTGCGTCGTGGTTAACCACCTCTTACCTCATCACGAGCACCGCTTTTCAACCTCTCTACGGTCGCTTCTCAGATCTACTGGGCCGTCGCAGCTGTTTCTTCACTGCGACAATCACATTTTTCACTGGTTGTTTGGGATGTGCCTTGGCAAGAGACGTAGTCTTTCTAAATATCATGCGTGCGCTGACCGGCATGGGAGGGGGTGGGTTGATGACAATGGGTGAGTGAACATGAAACACCGATAGTGAATTCAACTAACCTCATAAAGCTACGATTATAAACTCCGACCTTATCCCCTTCCGCAATCGTGGAATGTACCAAGCTGTTCAAAATGCTGCATACGGGTTCGGTGCTATCTGCGGTGCGTCCTTTGGAGGTGCCATTGTCGACACAATCGGTTGGCGCTGGTGCTTTCTCGTCCAGATCCCTGTTTCTCTGACCGTGCTCGTCCTGGGATACTTTGTTCTCATGTTTCCTGCTAAGAGTAAGATCCTGGTACCCGGTCAGCCTGGCCTCTGGCATCAGATTGATTTTCTTGGATCTTTCCTTCTTGTCCTGGCCCTTTCAACCCAACTTGCTGGACTAAGCTTTGGCGGAAATGAGCTTCCTTGGACAAGTGTCTGGGTGATTTTACCTTTGGTAGCTAGCGTTGCCTTTCTCGCTGCGTTCGTTGCTGTTGAGGCGAAGACTAAAGCTGTCCCGCTTATCCCGCTGAAGATGCTCCGTGGACTCCATCCAGTCTCTACTCAGATCGCCAATGTCTGCGTGGGGATGTCTGCATACGCTGTAAGTTTGTCGAGAGAAAGAATCAGGGCATACACTGATTTACCCAGTTTCTCTTTACCCTGCCGCTCCTCTTCCAGGTCATCCTGTTGGATAGTCCTACCAAAGCCGGTGCCCGTTTGGTCATCCCATCTCTAATGACACCGGTAGGCGGAGTAATCGCAGGCATAGTCATGTCGCGCTGGGGAAAACTAGCCCTTCTAGTGCGCATCGGAGCCGGCTTGATGTTTATCGGGAATCTCCTCGTGACATTCCTCCACTTCAACGACTCAAACTGGAAGTACTTCGCATACATCATACCTGCCAATCTAGGACAAGGCATCGTCTACCCAGGAATCCTATTCACCTTCCTCTCTGCATTCGACCACGACGGTACATCCCCTTCCACATCCTACGCAAACCAAACAACCTCGCTAACCATTTGTCACAACCAGACCACGCCGTCTCAGCCTCAACAGTCTACCTAATCCGTTCCCTCGGAACAGTCTGGGGCGTCGCCATAACGTCCGCAATAATCCAAAATACACTGAGCTCAGGCCTCGCAGAGGCCTTGAGTGGAGTACCAGACAAATGGAAAGTACTATCCAATCTCCCCAAAACAAGACGACAAATCAATTGCCTGGAATGGAAGTAGCTGACCCTTCCTTCTATTACAATCTAGTTAATCAACGAAATCCGCCATTCAATCTCCGCAATCCACGACCTACCACCCGACATCCAAATGGCCGTCCGACTAGTCTACTATCGTGGAATTCGGCTGTCCTTCGGAGCATCAGCCGTATTTGGACTCATCGCTACAGTCGCCGCTTTTTTTACTCGCGGAAAGGGCTTGGAACATGGTAGTGGGGCTTAGAATGTATACATTACGTATATCCGATAGGCTGGGTATTCTACCCGAGGAAGTTTAGGTAAATATCCGAAATACGTATGGGATCAAGCGCGGCTCTGCTTTGCAGTGAGAAGTGGATTCGGTGTTGACGGATGTGCGACGCGGTAAGTTGGTGCATGCACAGCCCTGATCGGCGCCGGTCGCGAGCCAAAACGGGCTGTTAGCGAGGTGAGGGTCTCCGTGAGGGTGGAGTCGGGAGGTTGGACGGGAAAGTACATCAGTTGGATGGATTTTGGGCAGCGAGGCTCAATTTGGCAGGCGGTATTTTAGGTAAATACGTTTAGAGTTAAAAATTAACTTGTTTCGCAAGGCTATGCTACTCCGTAGGTTAAAGTTTTAATGTATCAACAATGAGAGCACTTTGAGACCGAAATTGTGCTTGCATTGGCAATCTCTTATCTACCCATGGACGTACAATCAGTTGGTAGTAAGCACCGCAACACTAAGGTTAGGCAAACTGAAGCTGAAAGCTCCGCTCTTGCCTGCCTCGATGGTTGTGGTGTTAGAGTTCACAAGGTTAGCCTCTCCGACACCATTCATCGAGAAAGCATCAGGAGCGGTCAAGATAGTCAAGTCAGCCTTTGTTCCCTGTGCAACGCCCTCGAAGGTCAATGAAACCGGGACAGTCTCGGTGCTGTTGTATACAGCTCCCTTCCAGATATGCGAGTTGGTCTTGTTATTCAAGCCAGCAACCCAGTAAAGCGGACCGTAGGCATCGGCTGATGTTGTGGGCAGAGTGTTGGTGATATGGTTATGGTTGAATAGCTATTTGATGTCAGAGGATATCTTTTAGCATAAAGATGTGAAGACTTACACTATACACATGCCAGCTCGTAGAACGAGCGGTGCTATCTGGATCAGCATCGAAAGAGTACATGGTCGGACTCCACTCATAGGAGTTGATGTTCATGAAGTAAGGTGCCTGAAGCTATTAGCTTAGTTCTAGTATGAAAAAGAATGAAAAACTTACATATGTCGTTCCGACGATCTTGTCTGCGTTCCGCTCTGCGCCCAAAAGGAAAACAGCTTCGGCAACCGAGCCAATCCACCAGGGGTAAAGCGAGAAATGGTAATCAGACCAGTCAATACCAACGCCATTGTTGTACTCAGTAGCGGCAATTTCACCTGTCAAAGCAACTTTAAGCCATTTCACAGTGCAATACTAAGTGGATTGTTAATATAAATACCCAGTAGGATGCGATGCGCATCAGTGTATTGATCAAACTGGTTGAAGTCTGCAACAAAGTTATCCGGGATGTCATACAGATGGAAATCACCACCCGCAGAGCCAGGAAGTGTCATATCAATGGTCGATGCAAGGACCTGGATGCTGGGGTATTTCTCTGTGATGGCATCGTAGAACGCAGCGAATCGGTATGCAATGTAGGAGTCCAAGCCGTTATTGAGATTGTCTTCATTACCGACCTCGATAAAATTGACGGTCCACGGGTCAGGGTATCCGTATTTCGCTCGAAGAGCACCATACTTGGTATCGACAGAGCCGGTTAGGAACTCAATCTCATTAAGGGCATCTTCAACGTAAATTCCAATGTCTTCCTCGGAGACGATGTCTTCATTCAGGGCGAGGCCACTCCAAACGGCCAGGACTAAATGAGTCAGTTGTGGATCTAGAATGCTCTTGGTGAGATGAATACTAACTTGGCTCCATGCCGAGATCGTCACACCATTGCATGTACTCAACTAAACCCATTCCACCTGTTTCTTCGTAGCCCCAGGTAGTAGGACGGCCAGGGCGGTCTTTGAGTGGGCCAAGGGTCTCGTTCCACTTCCAGCGGGTGTCAATCGTCTCTCCTTCGAGGTTGTTTCCACCTGGGAACCGAAGGAATGTCTGCCGAACTATCAATATCTATACATGAATATTCAAAGTTCCCTTACCGGGCCCATGTCACTCATGGCCTGCATAAGATCAGTTCGCAAGCCATTGGGACGGTTATTCCATGTTGGTGGGAACAGGCTGATCAAGTTGAAATCCAGGGAGCCACCAGTGGCTTTCTGAACATCAAAGCATATTAGTCATTGAAGTGGAAGAAATGAGGGTTTAGCTTACCGAGGCATCAAATGTCAGCGAGAATGTGTTGTTGACATTGGCCGCCTTGGCAGTCGGAGTGAGTGTAAACTCATGCTGAATCCATTCGTTGGCAACGCTCTTAGAGGTCACCTCAACACTAGCCAGTGTCTTTCCGGTAATGTTGGACTCTAGAGACACCGTGAAAGAGCCCTTGTAGGAGCCCTTAACATAAAATGTCCCGGAATACTTCTGAGGCCGCACGTCAATTCCCCACCATCCCTCATTCTTCAGACCAATGGTGCCCTTTCCTGATACTTTGACCGAGGTAGGGAGAGCAGAAGAAAGTGGCATGCTAAGGTTCTGGAGGGCCATCGTTGATTCACCAACAGTGGACCAGGCATCCAGGTTTGACGGGTAGAGTGAGCTCCCTTGGAAGGCTCGGTTGCGAATCAGCTCCGCATATAGGCCTCCTTCACCACCGTGGTTGATTTCCTACACATCTTATTAACATTGAGTCACTTATGCTAAGCACAAGAAGAATACCTCTTCCATGACACCATACTGAGTGCTGGTAGTGACATTACCCCCAGACTTCGCAACTGAGATCGTATAAGCCGCGGTAAAAGAGGCCAGCAACGGCAACAGCAGATATTCTCGCAACATGGTTGCGGCCTTCAATTGAAAAGATGCAATTCGCAGATCCTATCCCGAATGGATCATTTAAAAGATCCCACGAGGAGGTCGCAGTGGGTATTTATGCACCTGGAATTCCTGTCCTGCATGGGAAAATCCCGTCCGATCCGCGAGCAAGGCCATCTTGCCGGATGAAAGCCCCTCCTAGAACGTACGTACCCCTCAAAATCGTGAAGAGAGATCTATGGGGAGCCCGTGTCGGGTAGATCATTTCCCGTTGGGAGGTAAAACTAACTGTTAGCTCACTGTAGTCAGGCAACGACAGGCATCATATTTCCCATTTAGGTAAAATCCCTGGGGAGTGCAGGACGCAGGGGTCAGTCCCCTCCAGAGGCAAGGAAAAACCTCGGCAGAATTGCTGCAGGGCTACTATGTGATCCCTGCAGGGAATGGTGGCTGGGATTGTTGTCCCATCGGCTGATTAGGAATGTCGGAATCCAGGAGACTTGCAGAAATCAGTATAACTGTGACATGTAGTGTTAAGTGGCGTTCTCACTCCTGATACTGCTGAGGATAAGTTTCCTCAGCACCACCGGAGAATAAATAATAAACAACGGTTTCAAGCGGGGAATATGATTGACGGGTAAATAGGGCCTTCTCCGCACCTCCACAGAGCCTCCACTTCCCGTTAGGCCCCGTGTAGTTATATGAGGGGAATGCGGATTGAGCCTTCAAATAAAAATCCCAATGAATCAAGGCAAATCAAAGACATTAATTTACACAAATTCCACCAGCTTTCCTTCAAATTGCAGCTACAAGGGGCGGGCTGGGGTTGGCCTTCTTGTGTTGTAGGCTCCCAATAAGAGTTTCGTCCGTAGAGGCACGACTGGCTGATGTGAGTTTCGAATCCAACTTCAACTTTACCTCCTTGAGAATTGAATCATCCTTCTTGCGTCGTCGGGAATTGAATAGCCCATGGTAAGCTTTCTGCCGCGGCCACTTTTTTCTTCCTTCTAATACCCATAGAGCGCGTTGCATATGACTAATTCGGCACCGTGCCTGCACGAATAGACTATATTGGGGTAGAATTTCATCGTCAGTTGATAATCTGTAGAATTGAAATGATAAGTTAAAGGAAACGCTCGGGAAAACATACTTGCCTGACGTCCATTGTTCTAGGCTTTCGTAGGTCTTGACAGCGGAATAATGATTGCGCCCATTAACCTTGGTTTGTAGACGGGCACAGTCTCTCATCATTGCAAGAGCTTCATCATGCCGCATTTGTGTCTTCAAAACCATAGCCAGTTGATAAGTATCACGTATGACTGACGGATGCTCAAATCCAAGTGTCTTTCGGCCTGTTTCCACTGCTTCGATGTATAACTTCTCCGCCTCTTTCATTTTCCCTCGATATACGTAAGAGTCCGCAAGGGTCGAAATGGCAGATCTCATCCACCGCCAGGTGTTGTATATGTCGGGATCATCCGACCTCTTTGCCATGCTTATTATGTGGCGACACAACTCTTCCGCTTCACGAAACCGGCCCTGTGATCGATATATACGGGCCATCTCATCAATGGCAGCAAAGACCCAGGTGTTACCCAAAGGATATTGATCTAAGGCGAACCTGAGAGCAATCTCGCAAAGCTCCTCGGCCTCATCTAATTTGTTAACCGTTCGAAGGCCACCCGCTAATTCGAGCTGCAACCGTATCCCTTGTTCGCTGCTAAGACCTCGGGCGTTTTTCTCAACATCTAAAATCTCACGAAACATTTCAAGGCTCTCCTGATCTTTCCCCAAGTATTGAAGATTCATAGCCAAGTTCGAACGAAGCAGAATGGTACGTAAGTTGTCATTACCATGTACCACCCCGGAGCATTCGATTGCTTGTCGATAAAGCTCTGGAGCTTCTCTATATCTGCAATCCTCGTGTATTGAGAATGCGCATACGTTTAGCAATTCCACTTTCTCCCAGGTAGGAGGCTCACCAGCCGTTAAGTCCAGGATTCGGAGGGCATGCGGCAATGCTGCTCGTCGTTCGCTAGGTATTTTTGTGGGTCGAAACAATGCGACTAAATGACGCAGTGTGAAGACCTCCCATTCACGGAGGCAATTCAAAGACCGAAGCCAATTTCTTGTCGCGAGATGGACTAGTCGATGCATATCAAGTCGAGTACCATTATTTCGGGCCCGAACAAAAGAGTAGGACACGAGAACGCCGATGGCTTTTTGTTTCTCTATCTCGGGTGCTGAAGGGAGAAGCGACACAGGTATATCCTTGGCATTCACACAAGACATGAAAGCAAGGCAATCAGTGGCCAAGCGACTATCTCGCTGGATTTGGGTAAATGAAGTAAGCCACGTTGTTGCGACTGGGTTTCGTATGCTCTTGTATCTCCCTTCGTCTTCGAAGTCCTCACTAAGAAGGTCCAGCACATCTTGGTCTTGTCCGTCCAGAAGCTTGACATAGGTCGGTAGGTCCATTCCATTCTCGTTAATGAATGAAGCGGCCTGCACAATGGCCAATGGGAGATATGTGAGGCGTTCAAGGAGCTCCCTGGCACTTTCGGTATTGTTAAGGAGATCCTTTCTAAGAAGAGAGTTTGCCAGCACCCTGGTTGCTTTTGGTTCGTCCAATTCATCAATCTGGATCACATCCGTTGCAGCGAGGTACTGTGCCACTTTGTTACTTCTTGTGGTGAAAAGAGTGACACCACGATCACTTCTTGGAAGGAAACTCCTCAACCCTCCCTGTGGGTAACCAGGGCTGCTCTCTTTCCAGACCTCAAGGTCGTCAGCATTGTCAAAGATTAAAAGCCAGCGGCCATTGTGAGACTGGCTAAGATGCTTTTGCACCACCCTTTTAACGTCTTCCTTTTGGGGATCAAATTGAAGACATAGATGGTACGCAATGTCCTGATAGGCCTGCTCCAAACTTTCCATGTCAACAGCAGGAATCCAGAATACCGAGCAGTCTGGGTATAAGTCTTTGGCTTGGTACACAACTTCCAGAGCAATTTGTGTCTTGCCGACACCACCAAGGCCAACCACTGCAATACGTCCTGATCGACTTTTCGCGAACAATTTTCGTTTGATCATGCTGACATGTTCTCGATCAACAAATCTCGAGTTTCGCTCTATCGGAACGACCCAGCCAGGCGGACTAGGTTCTTCAAATGCACTCCCAGACGAATGGAAGCTGCCGAGTGCTTGGGCTCGAAACACTCGGGCTTCGTATCCCTGCTTCCAATTAGAACAAACCCAAACGTCTCAATTCTTATCAATTCTTACGATTGTTTCCAAATCGAAGTCAAGGTCAGTTTTCCCTACATATCGTTAATACTCGAATGGCTGGGCAGGATAAGAACTTTGAATACCTTCTTTCCCAGCCAGATTCAAAATACAGTCACGAATGCGAGACTTCTGAGAAGAATGGTGCAGATAGTCTTGTGTCGCGTTCTCAATCAAACTCCGCTGCGAACAGTCATCCATACGAACTTCCTGCAGCCCCTGTTCAACATTGAAGCGGAAAACACGATTCTCTTTGGATTCGTTGCTCCATCGAGCCATGAAGCGTCGTTCGGTGCTTTCTGGTTTGGTTGCCAAGTTGACCAACGTCTCCTTGATGAATTTGTACATGTTGTCAGTCATAGGTGGTATCGCTGGACAGCCCGTGCCAACTGTCAAGAAGCATTTGACCAAGGGCTTTATCTCTCGACTCGTGGTGGACCATATATCTGCTGCCTCCTCCTCAACCTCCTCGACCGGATTATTTGCACCAAATGCGCCATCAACAAACTGGCGGTTTCCAATAGTCGCCGGTTCAAAGAATTTTGTGGCTGCAGAAGTTGCTAGGGCTGCCTCGCAAATTGTCGCTGAAAGTGTGTCCTCATTGGGGACACTGTAGCTCCTAAGTCTTGTGACCTGAAGAGTGTCTCTGGATGTGGTGCAAACAAAGCTTCTGGTGCGGCGAGGCACGCCGTCATTCATAAGATCAGTAGGTGATGCACCTGCTTTGATAATCACCTGCTCAATCGCTGCTTTGAGCCTTTTGCTGTCAAATTTCGCTCTGATGTTAAATGACCAGTCCACAGGAATATGGCTAATCCTCTCGCCAAAGACGGATTCCATCAATTCGCTATACGCATCAATGCACTCATCGACATCAAGCTCCAATCGACCAAGCATAATAGCAATGAGCCTGAGGAAGAGAAAATCAGCTAAATTTTGAATGAAGGACTTCCTACCGCGGCTTGACATACCCTCCTGTACTGGTTCCTCCAATCAAATCGAAAACATCGCATGGTTTGAGATGCTGACCATTTTCTCGTTCACGATTCAGCTGGGCCATAACATCCCTTAGGATTAACAAAGTGGAGAATCCTCGAACTCCGCCCCCATCAAGTGACAATAGGCACAGCCCATTGGTATCACGGGGATTTGAGCCAACATTTTCCACGGTCATTGCACACAAGAGATAGTGTTATTATTATATATAAGAGGCGCAAGTATAAATGCACGGGGTGCTCAGGTCTAAAGACAGTTCTTATGGTCAGGGATTTGCATACTTCAAAAGGCACAAGCCTCCAGGAGCCGCTTGTTACTGGGTTTGGGTGACAACATGGCAATGCATGTGGAGCAAGGCGCTTAGGTGCAGTGGAAATCCCCTTCCCTGCCAATCACAGGAGGATGCTCTAATCTGGCGATGCGCCGCCTTTTTGTCAAAATGGAAGACTCACCATGGTAAAAATAGATTTCTGCAGGGAAATTCTAATTGCGGGATGATAGACGTAACTGTCAGGCTCCTTGCCGCAGTATCATACGCGCAAAAAAAAAAAAAAAAAAAAAAAGACCTCAGAATGGGAAACCGCTACGAGCAACAAGCGCTACAATAGGGATCCAACTTGAGATTCAGGTACATGTGCCGAATTCCATGAATACTTCTAATCGGACTAAGGTAATTTAGGGGTTTCATTGCCATAGGTGCCGAATCTTCAAACTCAAAAGGTAATTTTGGCTAAATTCACATTGTCATGAGACTGAAGCTCCATGGAACTTGATAAGAGAAATTAAGGCTCAAAGAGTGAATTGGATGCAGCCCAGGCCCTGCCGGGAAGACCCAAATAAATCAAACGCCGAAAGGAAGAAAGATATCATCGAAGTCGTTGATCGTGGCGATTAGCACATCTCACAGCACTCGATACAATCCGCGCAGCACTCGCAGCCTTCCTCACAGACGAAGCAACAGCACAGAGCAGCCAAGCTATAGATTAATATCAGTATGGGGACGGTCATCGGTATAGGGAACGTAGCGCAACTTACCATCCGCTGAGGCAGCCACCACCACCGGACTTCTGCTGCTGTTGCGGCTGCTGCTGTGGCTGGTACATCTGAAAGATTCATTAGTTTACTTTGCGCACCGCGCTGCTGGATTAAACATACCGGCTGCTGCTGGTAGCCCTGAGGGGGACCATATTGTCCGGGAGGGGGACCGTATTGTCCAGGAGGAGGACCGTATCCTTGCTGGGGGTAGCCGCCGTAACTATATCCAAACAGCTCGTCAGCACGTCTAGCTCCAAAGTCCGGATGCGCACAGCTGGCAACAACCCATCCAATGACACCGCGCAACATTGTCGATCGGCGGGCGCATGAGCGGGATTGTGTCCAGTGGTATTCGAGGGATTTTGTTCGTGACTCGGTATGACTTACGCCTGGGGAGGAGGAGGGGGGCCGCCGTGAGGGGGACCCTGGTGATAGTAGTCGGCCATATTGAAGCTGAATTGGAGAACGAATCAGTAACACGATCACATCCAATAATACAGTCGCAGAGCCGCTGCGTTGAGAGCATGATAGCCCGCCACGGCGACTAAAGCGATTGGGGATGCGACGTACCTAGTCGGTCGGGAAAGCGGAGATTGGCGGAGAGGAGAACGGGGCTGACGACCAGAAACAAGGGGCTTGACTAGCGAGTGAAGTGACCGCTAGAATAAAAAGAGCGGTTGAAATCAACGAGATTCTGAAGTCTGGAGGGAAGTCAGAAGAGAGTAAGAAGGAAAAAAGAGGAGACAAGGTTTACCGAAACCGCCGATGGAGCTGAATCTGCAGGACGAATAATCACTCGCGACTCCTTTTTTCCCTTTTTCTTTTCCCGTTGTTTACTAAATGTATGGTACGGCCTTGGCAACGTAAGGCTGGATGAGAATAGAATTCCGCAAGCCAAGACAAGAGTACAATACTTTATACACCGATATCTCGTTACCTAGAGTTGCTTGAGTTATTTGTTGATTTCTATTTATTCCCAGATTGCGGCTGTGAAGACCGTGAATCGATCCACTATGAAATCGGACTGCCACACTTGCTCGCCACTAATGTACACCGTTGATCGGGTAAAGAATTTAATACCATTTCCTGACCCAAAATCAGGTCGGGGGCTGTATTATTACCGTTATGGATTGTAACGTGGCCCACTTAGCCACAACAAAGACCCAGCCCTATCACCCGACCAGCGTGGTCAGCCACACATGTACCTCCACTTCGTTCATACTTATTGGCCTGGAACCCAGCCACCGTGTCACTAGAAGCATTGAAATCTCCACTACAAGCGGGATCTCACCCACTCAGAAACCGGGAGCGGGCGAACCGCCCACCCTGGCTTCATCGGTCTTTCGGCTGGGTTGACCGCTGGTATTGTTGCTGCCTGTGTGGACTACATCCCTGGATGTAGATGGCTGTACAAGAACTGTAGATTGCAGCCGAGTACCAAGGTGAAACTGGCCACTGGAGGTGACGATCTACATCAAACCTCGTACCTTTGTTGTCTATTAAAGGAAGTTCATCGCCAGCCCCAGAGTTACGCCGTAAGATACAGGTAATGCCAAGGCGCCGATATTCCCGATCCGGCAATTCGGAGCCGTAATAGTCCGTACGGATATTCGGCCCCCAACAATCGTACTATATCTATCAAATTTACAGCCCCAACCGCTACATCGTTGTGCAATTCATACTCCGTAGACTGACCATGGTTTCTATATGTGGAAAGATTCCAGAGAATTCCATTGCCTAATGTCATGATAGAAATAATAATCATTAGTTGCTTCGTCGCTCGTGTCAGTAGAATAGTCGGGTTGTCAAGAACTTGAAGAATGAGTAAAGAACGACGAACCCCGGATTGCAGAAACAATGCAATGTGGAGCAAAGGGAAAATGCTGTCACGCTGCGCCAAGTCGCCAAACCTCACTGAAGCCTTCCATCCGAAGTTCATGCCCAAATCCATGTGCATAAGCAAAACCAAAACCAAAACCAAAACCCCTTCCATTTCCAATGTTCTGTTCAATCAAATTTGGAGTCATGCCCTCTCCAAACGAATTCCCACCCAGATCCGACCCATATATACCCACAATCGCAAACATATGCCATATACCACTACCATATACCGCCAATACCATGAAGAAAACCATATAACACATGAAATGCACCCAAGTGATCCAACAACCAACATAAATTGGACAGGGAAAAAAGAAGAAAAAGACTAACTCGCCAAGAACAGCACAAACAGCAACTACGACCGCTCACATCACATACGACTCCATCTCCGGGGGGAATGGAGGCTGGGAGTCCATGTAGAATGGGACATCGAGCGAGGGATCAATCTCATAGCCCGAGACGGGGTACGAATCAAACCCATGCATTAGGGTTGATTCCATCCCGTATGAGGAAACGTGGGGGCCCATGGAGCGGGGCTGCGAATGAGGATTCACATGCGGAATCAAACAACCATTCGGCTCCTCGTGATCCGGATCAACATCATCAAGTCCATGATCCTGATCAGGCTCCTTACCAACACACTCATCCAGGACAGAATCAGACCCGAAACTCCCACACTGCTGCTGCTCATATTCGAGCTCCAGCTCTGCCTCTAACTCAGCACTCTCACGTCCATTCCCGTTCTCACCAGCCCTTTCAACAGTTTGCCTCATCCAATGCTTAAGAACCTCCATAGGCGGATGGTTACCCCCACCCTTCCCACCGCGTTTCTCACTATCCTTCCCTCTTCCCCCACGACCCCGTTGACAAGGATTGAAATGCGTACGTCGCAAATGCGCTGCAGCGTTATAGTTCGCGCCGTACTTTTTCCCATTTCGGCATGCCTTGCAGTTGGCTAAAAAGCTCTTATCGGGCGAGATGTCGACGCAGACCCAGACTTTACGGACGGTGGCGTGTACGCGGTCCATATGGCGGCGGAGTTCGTGTTCGCCATGAAATCCCTCTGGCTGGTCTGTGCAGAGCGTACAGTATGTCTTTTGGCGGGGTGGCCGGTGGATCGAGGCTTTGGGTATGGCTGCTACTTCTTTAGCTGTGCCGTCCGTGGGCGAGATGCGGACCATTTTGTGTGGCATCTTGCTGTCTTGGAGGAGGATTGTGCCTGTGTTGCTGTCGTGGGATTCGCGCTTTGGAGCGATGGGGCGGGTTGCGTGGGCGAGCTGTTCTTGAGTGCGGCGGACGGCACGTGAGGATTGACTTTCTTCAGTTGAGATGATGGGTGTTACGTCCACTGGAGACGCGGGTTCGATTGCGGATATGGGGAGGGTTGTCTGTCGGAATGGGTGTGGGAAGGAGGTTGTGCAAGGTGCAGAGGTGGAAAAGGATGCAGCGTAGGTGATTGGGAAAGAGGTGGAATCTAGGTCAGGATAGATCGGGGAAGGAAAAGGGAGACCAGATGTGGATGTTGGCACCCAATCTGGAGGGATGGAATAGGAAGCCAGGTCCAGATCCGCGTTTGGAGCTGATTGCTCAAATTGAAAGCTGTCGAAGTGGTTGATGATGGAATCGGCGGTCCCACTGCGAGTCATATCGACGGCTGTTGGAGGAGACATGTCGGCCACGGGGGAAATCTGTCCGTCATGGAGTTGCAGAGGTGGTCCAGTCGATCCATGAGCGAGACCGAGCGACAAGGCAGAACCAGGACCAGATCCAGAGCCCGAGGGATATGACTGGTTGTCGGTGTCGTCCAATTGCAGATGCTCCGTGTATTCGGAAGGCGAGTACTCATCGATGACTTGCTCAAGCGGCGGTTGCGTCCTCCGAGATTCGAAAGATGGTCTCTTGCCCATGGCCCCGGCGGGCGGGTGCCAGTGCGAGATAGGGATCTGTTGACTCTGGGAGCGGACCATGGGCGCCGTATGCCGATAAGTTGAGAAGGAGGTACCCTTTCGGGGTCCATCAGTCGTGGATGCTTGGGAGAGCGCGCGCCTGAGCTCGACGGTCACCGGAAGATCCGGGGTCTGCCAATCGTCAATCCAAGGATTTTGGCTGGAGAGCAGGGGAGGGAAGGAAAGCGGAATGGGATATTCTTGATCAAAGGGTGCGGGAGCAAGAGACCAAGGTCACACATACGGTGGCTCGTCGTTTCGCTTGCGGAAGACCAGAACCAGAGGGGACCGTCCGCGGGATAGCATCCTGTCGAGTCCGTTTGCCCGTGATTCCGGGGGTCGCGTCGTTCCGCTCGATGGCCGGGATAAAAGGACTGATCCGACGACTCCAGAGTTGATTTCGTTGCGCTTCCGGTAGGTGGGAGTATCGAACCAAAAATGCTTCGCGGTACCCAGATATGGCCCTGGTGAACAGTTCATCTTCGTCCTGATTGAACGTCATAGTGGGGGGATATGACCCTGATTTGACCCGGAGGTGCAGCCGAACTGGTGTATCAGTATGCGAAAGGGGAAGAGATCAAAAAATCACTGAAAAGTGCCAAAATAGGTGGGTGTTGGTAGCCGTTGATAGTCGTAGATGGCTTTCTGTCCGTATAGATCATTAGGAGCCGCAAACCCCGAATGGGACCCCAAATGGGGATGCGCACTTACGTATTTCCCCAGAAAAAGTGTCTTATCAAGGTCCGATTCCGATCGAGATTGTCGATAAGGAGAAAAGGAGGAAAAGGCGGAAATGGGAGATTAAAAAGGATTTACAGATGAAAAGTTCAAAGTCAGGACAGATTGGGCAGCATGGAAGAGAAGAAGAACAAAAGTCCGGGAAAGAGAAACAGCTAACTAGTCCCACCGAATGGATACGAAGTCCACGGGTTAATGACGGATTGCTATAGACAAGAACGCGGACAATCCTGTGGATGAGAAAGTGGAGCTCAAGGTCTGGACCATCGAGTATTATGCGTATTATTACCGAGGAAAGGGGCTATACCTATACATGAAATCTGTATGGCACAGCCATGCTCAGTGCTCACCATTTCCCTGATATTTCTTGTACAGCACGCATTTTCTCTGGTTGGTTCTTCCAACGCAACACGGGCAGAGTCGGTGATGGGAAACCCAGCGGATAAAGTGAGGCAGCGAACCGGATCGCCCCGAGGGTGACCCGACGCCCACGATGCATACTAGTCAGATTAAATAATCAAGGGGGGATACGTTTCGTGTCAGGAGAGGGTTTTAGAAGTTCATGATACCAATCTCCAGCGCCAACAGCGGATGGGAATCGGAAACATGGAAGCCCACTTTTTCCCTGAATAAGGACCTCGTGTGCCTCCATGCCTCCATTCCTATTATTCCCACGTTACTAGTACCTCCCCCTCCAGATCCATTGGTTTCGAACTAAGAACGGGTTGGACGTCTGAATGGATGCCACGTCGTCCAACCTGCAGCCAGGAAATCAGTCGGGCCATGCAGGTGACTCTTGGTGGATTCTAGGTTAGAATGGGGTGGCTCTGCGCCCAATTGTTGCCCGGTCGTGAACCGTTATGAAGGTCCGTGGGAGAAGCTCCCGCAAAGCGTACCATGGTTCCAATCTATAATTGGTATAAACCATCGAAATCATCTCAATAATCACCTATAAATTGAGACATGAATAATTCTCATTTCCGTTTTTCAGGGGCGGCCATTTTCGACGATCAGACGATCTTGGCGCTAACGATACGCGATACAGAACAATAGTCTCTTGTATGGGGCCTTCAGCAAGTAACACTAAAAACCAAATTTTCCTCTTGTAGACCAGCGGTAACTGCGTTTCACTTTCTTTCTTTCTTCAACCCTTCATAGGCGGTTGACAGACATCGGCCCGCAGTGGAGGATCGACGACGCAGTTTTCAACCCAATAGCGATCAGACTGCACCGCCCAATCTTGGATAGGCTCCACGGCGAGGAAGAGGAACTGTTATCTGTCAGTTTCGATGTGTCATGGCACTAGCCAGGGTTGGATGTCCTCGGAATCGAATCATCGAATCAATGGGAGGTTGCTTTTTTCGCTTGGAACAGCTAATACATTCGTACTGTTCGGACCGCTTGATATTCAATTGTTTCGTCATTAACCTGCAAAGACGGTGTATCATTTTCTGCCCAAGGGACCATTAATGAAGGTTCTGATTGGCTGGTGATGGAGTTATTCTGTCCAATCGGACCCGGCGTCATTATACCGAAGTACGACGTCGACATCGTCTCGGTCGCATTAGAGCTATATTCGTCTGAGCCAGGTTTGCTTTGGGCAATGGATTTGAAATGACCAAGAACAAGCTTCTGTTCCAAATGCACGAGACTCGACAGCAGCAATGAATATCTCTGGGCTGAAGCTCGGGCAGCAGGATCCATGTCGGTAGAACCTGCAACGTCTTCCCGACTCGCCAAGTTCCAACTACCCTACTAAATGGCCGTCATGTAGCTTTTATTCACACCTCTCAGTGGCCCTACATACCGAAATTAGGCTACAGCAAAGTCTAGCTCTACGTACACATGGCACCTCGTTGGCGAGGTTGACAAGGCAGACTGATGCCACATCTGCGCAGCATGTCGCGTGTGCTATATCGCGGCCTGGTATTGCATCCCCCTTGAACGCGGCATGCAGATGGCGCATCACAAGAGTGTACCATCCATGATCTTACTGGAGGCATAGACGCATCATGCAGCAACGGAGGCATGGGAACTAAAGTGGCTGATTGCTATTGCTGAATGCTATTGTTGTTGACTGCAGGCTAGCGTGGATGGGGACGTTGGCGCGGAAGCAGTCAGCTTTTCAACCGTCAAATATACGTGACCTTGGGGCTGATGCTATCCATCCTGATCGCGTGGTCTGCCACCCCTGAGCTCGCCTAGGAGTCCGTGCTGCTTCTGGCGGCTCAACAGTGCATTGAATACCATCTAGGGTATCCATACTGACCGCTACTCTGCCACTCTGCACGGACTGGATCCAGTGCATTCAAATTGGTGGGCACTAGCAATTTTAGACGACGGGGCCACACGTTGGCTTTGGCGGTGTGTATACGAATACCTGCGGCTGGACAGAGTTCTCTCTTGAGCCTACGCTTGTCCTGTTGCGAAACTGACTATAGTACGATAGGCAAAATCGAGTCTACCAAGATCAGCCTTGATGGGTTTACTTGTGGAATGCGGGAAGCAAGTACCGTGGGAGCCTATGTTCCAGAAGGATATCGTCTTGAACTCCAAGCCCATGGTTTTAAGCTCAGAGGCAAATTTGTTCCAGGAACGGTCAGGTAACAGCACCTGCACACAAGCTTGATCCATTCTAATTTCCATAAAACTACTGCCTGGATCCTGAACCACGGCAGCGAACTATGAGGTTTGACCTATCCAACCAACCACTGTCCCGAAAAGGGATCAGTGACGGCAGAGCATGGGTCGGGCTGACGTCAAGTCGCCACACCCGGGGCAATCTTGGAAAACGCATTAAAGTGTGGAGAAAGCATATAAAACAGTCGGCGGAACAGCCGCGAATCAAGGCGGGAATGATGAGTTTCATTTTGTAGAAAATCAAAGCGTTCGAGAGAATAAAGCCTACACGTGATCGTTCCCCAGCCACGTCATAATTTCAAGGAGAAACAGTTTCACGCTGCACAAAGGTCTTTCATATACTATATATTTTTTTTGGCTTCTCACTAGTTGTTTGGTGTTCTCCATCTGGATGAATTACCCCTGACCAATCTACCCCCTTTATTTTACGATTTACGATCAAGCTCTATCAACGATAACTTACCTTCTCAACCATCCCACCACCCCACCCCTGAGCCCTTCACCATGTCCGACTCAACCCTCTACCTCTACACCTCGCTCACTGCGGGGTCTTCGCACATCATCACCGCAACCTCTCGTATAGAAACTATCCTCAAGGCGAACAAGCTTCCCTTCCGAGCGATTGACGTCGCTACAGACGATGCCGCCCGCAAACTGTGGGGTCGCCGTTCCAAGGGCAAGAAGTTGCCGGGACTGGTAAAGTACGGCAACATAGTCGGAGTACGTAGATCTTTATTCTATCTGTCACAAGAATATATCACTAACCTACCGATAGGATCTGGAAGAAATTGAAGAATGGAACGAGTTCGGCGAGTTGCGCATGGTGATAAACAGCGTCGAAGACCTGGACGGCATGCCAGCTACCAGCTACCCGATCGCCGCGACCGAAGCACCCTCCACGCCCAAGGAGCCCGAACCCAAGGCCCCCAAGCCGTCTACGATCACGATCCAGTCCCCTCCCGCCAAGACCAAGCCCGAAGAAGAGAAGAAAGACGAGACAGCCGTTCTAGCCCTGCGCCAAGCCAGCAGTGAGGCTGCATCCAAAGCGAAGAGCAAGACGGACGACAAGAAGGACGCGACTGCAAAGCCTGAGTCTGAGGAGGCCGAATCCACGAGCCCCACGACCAGGCAGCGCAAGAGCTCCGTCGCGCCTGAAATGCCCGAGGCATTGGAAGAATCACCCAAGGGAGCTAAGAGACCCCCTCTCCAGGTTCCCGAACTCGCGGCTGTCTCGTCTGCCAACTTCCGTGTGGATAACGCCGAAATGCTCGGTCTTGTTGGGCATCATCGCGGCTCGATCATTTCGGTGACGGACAAGGAGGAACAGGATAAGGTTGTGAAGGAGATTCGGTCGTCTATCTCGGCGGAGGATCCGCCGGGGTCGGTAGAGGCGTTGCGAAAGGAAGCTGCGCTGAAGACGCAACCGAATGAGACTATCGAGGAAAGTCCTATTGGAGAGGACATTGAGGAGGACATTGAGACTCCCAAGGCTGAGGCCGAGGTTAAAGAGAATGAAGAGAAGGAGCCCACCGAGGCCAAGAAGGACACTGCGACCGACACTAAGGAGAAGGATGCCACTGAGACCGAGAAGAAGGACACGGCCGAGACCAAGGATAAGGACGCAAAGGGCGAGACCGAGGCTACAGCTGTTGTTCCTGCGGACCCCGCGGCTGCGGAGAGCACGGAGGCTACGTCAGCGATCGAGTGAGGGGCACTTTACGACAAATATGTACAGGAGGAATGCGCGTCAATTGCGATGTTTTTTGCATGATACCAGTGTGAGCCCAATTCAAGCAGTCATTGATAAGAAATTGTATGTCTCTTTTCTTATTCTCGTAATTTTCCGAATGCGATTCATAGCTCATGATTAAAACGAATACACCCCATAATGAATATGAAAAAGAAGGAAACAAAATCCCTGTAGATCAAAAATAATCAAATCAAACCCGCAAAGAAAAGTCGAACAACGACAAAAAGCAAAACTGGTGAGAACACCGAAACCCCTTTTTGATCATCAAAGGACCCCACCAAGCAACCCCCACTTTGAACAAAACACTCATCCATAGCGGGGCAATGCGAATGACAATATGTAATCCAAAACCAAGCCTAGTGGTTCACACTATATAGCCTCAAGTTCAATTTCAAGCTCAAACTCGCGCTTAAGCAGAACCAGCCTCGAGGCCTCTCCGCTTCTGAACAGCATCTCTCAATTTCGCGATAACATCAGCCGGATCCTGCGCGCCGAAGATCGCAGAGCCTGCCACAATGACATTGGCACCTGCTTCAGCAGCCTGATCGATCGTTCCGAGACCGAGACCACCGTCGACTTCGATGTTGAGCTCGGGGTACCGTGCGCGCAGGGCGGAGACCTTGGGAAGCTCGGAGGCCATGAACTTTTGACCGCCGAAACCGGGGTGGACTGTCATTACGAGGACCATCTAAATCACGGGATTGTTAGCGCATGCGTTGCAATTCAAAGTTCGCTCCGAAATCGACGTAGACTGTAAATTTAGTGCAGGAAGTAGGAAGGTGGCGCAAAACTCACGTCGGGTCGCTCAGACTGATCGGGGCTGTCCAGGATATCCCACAGCACATCAACGGGGGTATCAGGCTTGATAGCAATACCAGCCTGCATACCCTCGTCGTGAATATACTTGATCAATTGGCGCGGCGAAGTGCGCTGGGTGGTCTCCTTATCGGTAGGATCGGTAGCAGCAACGGAAGAAACAGCAGCTTCATAATGGAAGCAGTAAAGGTCACAACCAGCTTTCTGGAACTCCTTCACCCATTTATGAGGCTATGCGCAAAACAAAAACATCAGCAAAAGAAGCTCGGAATTTGCGGATTCACTCCGAGGAAAGCCGGACAATAAAAGCAACTGGAATTGGGTAGGCTAGCTAACTCACCTCCATGATCATCATGTGGCAGTCGAATGTGCCACGAGCACAAGGTTCGAGCGGGCGGTCGACGCAGCCGCGGATTTGAGAAACGACGGGACATCCGATGGTCATGTTTGGGACGAAGTGACCGTCCATGATGTCGACGTGGAGCCAGTCGGCGCCTTGCTCCATCTTCTTTGTGCAGTCATGGCCGAGATCTGCGAAGTTGGCGCTGAGAATGGACGGGGCAATGATGGCGGGGGGAGCCATTTTGGAGTATGGCAGGACTGAATGGGGGAAGAATTGAGGGGGAGAAGTAGGGGGAAATGGGGGGAGAAGGCGTAATAATAGGGTAAAAAAAAATTGAATCGGGTTAATAAGGTGAAGCTTCCGACTCTATCGTGTAATCGTGTTTACATCAGGCTGAGTGGCAACCCAAGGGTGGATATGCCGGGTTCGCCGTTCACCGTATGGATCCCTTGTTCAACGTACCGAGTACATTACGTAGGTATTTGGTGTTTTAGTCGATTGGCGGAATGTCAATTATACGATCCCTCTATACAAATTAATTCAAGAATAATGCATTGCCTGCTTGTTTCTTGAAAAAACATCCAAGATAAAAATCTCTAAATGATGCAAACGACTTTGATAAGGGCTCGGCTCCTCACGTGGACCCCGGTCGCAGTTAATCTTCAACGATCGTCGCTGCAATCTATTAAGGGCCTTACATGTATATGCAATTCAGATCCACTCAACGAGTTCGCTGCCATTCATAAAGCAGTATAACGGTCACAATGGAGTCAGGGGATTTTGTCCTGACAAATCATCGTCATCGTCCAGGAATACCCATTTAGGACATTCCGGTCGAACATCGTAAAATGGTGGAAATAAAAAAATCGTCGAGTCTGCTGACCGGAAGCTCAGACAAGGATGTTGGAACCTTCGATCGCCACGTTTCTTATTGGGGGAAAAGCCTGGAATCCCCGTCGAAGCTCAGTGGTGCTTTGACTTCCACCTACCCACCAATCAGTGCCCCTCATCATACCACCACTTATTAATTCCAGGGCATGACAGTTCATGCTGGACAGCTTTATATAGTCTAGAAATTCGTACAATAATTTTTTTTCTCTGTATGACCCTACACTATAAAAATGGAAAGCCATTCGAGAACACTTACGCGCATCGGATACCGGCCTCGGACCGACGCCGTCATCTAGTCAGGAAACACACTAATAGGCGGGAACTGCATCTCTAGTTCGAAATCAATAGCCGTGACGATAACCGCTCTTCGGTCACCCGAAACTGGGTGTGCATTACATGTGTGAAAAGCGGATCTCAAGCATAAAGCGGGGATTTACCAGCACATTGCCAATGTCCCGGCGCACAGTGATCCGAAGCCCCAATGCATCCCACTTAATAGACCGCCCCAGGCGCCCAACGGTTTTATAGATGGTTTGTTCCTGCTTGCTCGTCAGAATCTCGCTAAATAGCACTCGAGATCTTTGACATGCGATTTTATCTTGTTGGGATACGCCACAGAGGGGTAAAGAAAAACAAGTATACATCTACGTATAAATATAACCTAATTGTACCTAATTGAAGCCATCGGACGAAATGTCTGAGTTGCAGTAGCCGAGATGATCTGCCAAAGTCCAGACAAAATGCTTGTTAATCAATCCCAACCATTGCGTCAGATCTCGCTGGTCCTTAGCCCTGGAGGCACGTGTAGGTATCTGAGTCCGCATTTCTACGTAGAACACCCCCGGGCCTCCCCTGGGCCTTGTTCCTGATAAGCTATGCTGCTTCCAGGGCCCATGCTACCATGCAGTCCATCATTGAGCATAGAAGGCGGGTAAACCCGTTCTGCATCTTGTGGAGGAAGGTGTAGCGGGTCATTTTTGCTAGACCCCTCCAAGGGTCCCCTCCCCTTCCCCCCATTATGATGCACTAGTAGCGCGGGATTGCATTGAAGGATTGATAGATCTGTTTTCCGACGGGAGCTTGAAAGATCTGCAATTCAATTCTTCAGCCATCTGCGTCATTGGTATTTTCACGTGAAGTATTTTGGCATGTCCATTGATTAGAGATTATCGTGCTGTTGTTGCGGATTGGTTTCGTGGGTGTACACTACTGCAGCCATCATGTGAGTGAGGTGCGAGGCCTTGAGTTGAGTGGAAAGTCCCGCTATCAAAAGATCCACAAACACTGCAATTGGTTGCCAGAGGTTTGCTGCACTACGATTTACTTCCTGCTTTGATATCACGAACTTAGAACAACCTTGGCGATGACACAGAACATAAAATTCAAGGTATCTTCCATTACGAGACAGTAATAAAAATGAATTGAATATGGAAGAAGATAATGGCAGCACTAGAAGGTTAAATGGTAGATATTCGTCAATTCTTTCACTATATCATTGTAAATTTAGTTCAAGCCATAGGCTATATATAGTATGTACGTCACAAGTCGGAGATAACATAAACAATCACTGCAAATATTCATCATGCAAAGCCATATTCTTCTCCTTTTCACCCCCCTCGATAGCGCCAAGGATCAATGCAGATTCCAAATCCTTGGCAGCATCAGCACCGGACTCCAATCCATGCTTGAGAAGCGATCCCTTCCGACAAGCATCCTTATCCAAGAACACAATGGTACGCCGATTAGGAGTAAAGAGAAGATCCAGCTCCTCCAGTGTCCGGCGGGAAGTCTCCGGGAAGAAGAAATAAACGACGAACGAGATACCAATGTTGATACCGCCGAAAACATAGTAAACCTTCCAAGACCCCTCATTCAGTGCAGTGGGCATGTACAATCCCAGCCAGAAATTGACGAACCAATTCACGGAAGTTGAGAGCGCGGTTCCACGACCACGGGCGTTGATGGGGAAGACTTCATTTTGGTAAGTCCATGGGAGGGAGGCCATGCTTGCACCGAATGTTACCATGTAGAGGAACATGAATGCAACAGCTGTGTTACCGGCCGCACCATTTGCAAAGTGGAACTTCATTTCTTGCGTCGCTGAGTCGAAGAATGGTGCACCGAAGCCGACAAGCATGGATGCGACGATGATCATGCAGACTCCCATCAGGATGGGGCCGATAATTAATGGCTTGCGACGACCGTACACGTCCATGAGGAGGGTCAAGGAGAGAGATGCGACGAGGAACAGGGCTGACTCGATACCGTTGGACAGTAATGCGGCCTTGGTTCCTGTTTGGCCAGTTTGTGCAAACACCTTA
The DNA here is from genome assembly GCA_023626355.1 of Penicillium sp. S1602. NCBI lineage: Eukaryota > Fungi > Ascomycota > Eurotiomycetes > Eurotiales > Aspergillaceae > Penicillium > Penicillium sp. S1602. Next base: position 377,355 of record JAMAGW010000023.1, on the reverse strand, counting down.
GCAGCGTAGTACAGAATGATGTTGACACCGGTGATCTGCTGCATGAATTGGAGTCCCATGGCCAATGCAGTCCGGCGACGGTATTGCTTGCTGACCAGCAGCGAAAGGTAGGAGGGCGCCGGTGTACCTCGCTCATACTCGACGACGACCCGAATTTCTTCAAATTCCGACTGCACAACGGGTGCGTCCTGGTCTCCCCTGGCATGAAGCTTAGCCAGGACTTGTAAGGCTTCTTCGGACCTGTCGTGTCGGAAGAGCCAACGTGGGGATTCAGGACGGAACAGCATGATGGCACCGACGAGCGCACCAGGTACCAGTTGGAGACTGAAGCACATGCGCCAGGCAGCATTGCCCTGGATATTGGCCGCACCATACTGAACCCAGTATGCGACTAAAAGTCCCATTGCGATACCCAGACTCATCATCGAAGTCATCACGCCACGGATTTGAGGAGGTGTAATTTCAGCGGTGTACCTGAAGACAAGTTAATAAAAAGACAATTGTAGCAGGAGTTCAAGAGAGCATACAATGATATCGTCTGAAACAAACCACCAGCACCCAACCCGTTGACAACTCGTCCAGCAATGAACATTGGTTGATTCTGCGAAGCCACAATAATGGCCTGACCAATCAGGTACACAACAACACAAAACAAGATGGTGATGCGGCGACCAAAGCGATCTGAGATCAAGAAACCAATCATCAAAGAACCGCCAAATTCACCAGCCAGCAAACCCGCAGTCATAACGCCCTGTCGGAAGGCAGAGGGGGTACCAAAATAATCCAAAAACTGAGTCATGGTGAGAATACCACCCATAGAGGCATTTTCCCAACCATAGGCAAAGCCCGCAATAGCTGGAGGAAGAGCATAGTATAATTTGCGCCTGAGCGAAGTATCAATCTCGGTAGCCATGGTAAAAGCCCAGCACTGTAGAGAGAGAAGGAGAATAACAAGGGATGAAAAACCTGAATCCCCACGGGGAAACCCCAGCTAAATATTCGGGGGAACTAATTTTCGCTTAAAGGAAGCGCCCTGAGATGTGGGGAGGGCTAAGCTTTTGCGCCGGCTTGTTTTTCTAGGCCCGGCTTGGCGGCTTATTTCATATCCGGGTTTATAGTTTGAGGGTTCCAGTGGTTTTGGCCGAGTCCGGGGAATGTCCGAGTCGGTGAACAATCTGGAGAAGTGGGGCAGGTGGTTCGGCCCCCGGACTTCTGCCCCAGATACAGTCTAGAGCGTGGAGTAAACTTGCTCTTGGTCCAATTATACTCTTGCATTCCATGGATTACGGCGGCGGCGTCTTGTTGGCTTGTTAGAAACTTTCCGTCTCTCTTGTCCTGGACGGTTTGTATGGATATTCGCTTACCCTGTAAGTAACCCGAAGCTGCTTAGTCTCCGCTCCTGGATAAAGGTAAAATTAAATCCAATAAAGACGCTTCTTGTAAGCACGACAGGGGATGTTGCGGGGATGTTGGCCCTTTCTCCGCACTTGCACTTAAGAGCTTCCCCGGGTAACAGCTTCCTTTAATCCGGGGGTAAAGGTCATCCCGCTAAAACCGCCTAATCCTTTGGGTGATGATTCTACCGGGAGATGAACCTTTGACTCAGAATAAAACCTTAAATGGTCAAAGTATTGACTCAATTTTGGAGAAGTAGGGGTTCTCAATTTGTCAAAGGAACACCGTCCCAGTCTTAGAAGATCTAATTTGTCCCCCATGTAGATATTCCATAGTATCTGTCACTCTGAGATTGATCGTTCTATACACCTTCCACTGTGGAAGTGTAAATTTTCTTAGCCACTACCTTGTCCAAAAAGTCCTTTCAAGGCTGCACTTGGACCGAACCTGGAAGATCGCTTTATAACATTCTAGGCTAGCAGCCTCAAATCATTAAGACCAGGTTATTGCAGCTCAGTACTTCGGCGCGAATAAGCCATATAAAGATATCTTCGTTTGTGTGAAATGAGCGTCAACGTTGTTGCTATAAGCCTCATGTCAAATATGCATCACATGACACATTCCCCCGCGGGCTTTTCCGCGGGGTTCCCCACCAGGACTATGTAAAGATAATGACTCTGGATTACGGCCGCATCAACTCCTCAAGGTTGGATTCCAAGGCTTTACTGTCTGGAAATAAATTGAAGAATACTCATTTGAATGATAACGAGGATCTCGCAATGAGCGAGCGCCCCGATTCGAAAGGGGCAGGCCGGCCCTATCGGTCACATCTATACCCAGCATGCTTCCCCTGCAAGAAGCGCAAATCTCGCTGCAAGACGCGAAATCCCTCGGACATATGCATCATGTGTCAAGCTCACGGCACTAAATGTGTTTTCCCCCGCTCCGATGACAGCTACGGTGGTCGACTTTCTATTTCGCCGCGGAAATCTCCAGCCGATGCGAGGCAGCGACACATCGCCGGCGACAACAGACTGCATGCACGGCAGTCTCCTGATCTACACTTCGTGTCACAGACGGAAAGTCCTGGGACCACTTTCCCTGAGATAAACCGAAACCTTGCTGTTGAGCCAGTGGATCCTTCTCTCATGCTGCCTCCCTCGGGAGATCAGCACAGAGCCGAGGGTTTGACCAATCTCGCAGGTCTTATCCCAGAAGCCGAGGATAATAGCTCTCACATAGTGAGTCCTGCCGTTGCAGAGGATAACGAAATTTTGGAAAGTTATCTATCTGCCGCTCCTGTTACACGAAGATGTTTGGTACCAACAAGTCCATCGTCAAATCGACCACTGCGGCCCGTACGATTTAACATTGTTCCCCGACGGCCATTAGGTATTACTGCCAATCAGTCACTTGCGGCATCAAAATGTGAAATCGTTGAGAAATATCTTGACCCTGACATCGATGAATATCTGCAGTTGTGAGTATTCAGCCGAATCTACAGTCAAAACAATTAGTTCATCTGAGTCTTACACTGATCTCTCAGGTTCTTCCGGAAGGCTAATATTTGCTTTCCAATATTTGACGAGAGTTTATTTAGGAGTGCATATAATTCCCACAAAGGCAAAATGTCATCTGCCCTGCTTTGCAACCTATATGCCAATTCTCTTATTTACTGGAAGGATTCACCCAAGTTGCGTGCAGGGCGTACTCCCGACATCCGATTCATCTGGAACCAAGCCAATGAAGCATTGCATTCGGAACTTTTCTTGTCGCCCGGAATTTCCACAGTCATGTCTATTATTCTCAATGTCTGTGGGAGACCAAGTACCTCCATATTTGGCAACGGGGGAATGGTAGGGACAGCTGTTGCGCTATCCAATGCACTCGGTCTAAACCGAGATCCGTCGAGCTGGAGTATATCCCCACTGGAGAAAAGTCTCCGGATGCGAATATGGTGGCTGGTTGTTCTTCATGATCGGTGGTGCAGTCTGGCATATGGAACGTCTTTACAAGTACACAGAGCACAATATGATGTGTCATTACCATTGCTTAGCGATATATGCTCAATTGGTGCCTCATCATATCAGAGGGCAGCAGCTACCATATTCATTGCCCTTCTCGGTTTGACAGATGTGCTCGCTCGCTATTTGGAACATGTGTACAGCGTCTCGAAAGACTCGGCTTCAGAGCTTTCCGCATTCGATCTAGAGCAGCTCCTCAGCGAGTGGGAGGAATCCCTGACTGGCGATGTCCGTCTTGTTGTTCTACGAGGAACAAATCTTGAGGGGCCTGGAGCGGCCAACCTCCGACTTGCTTATCTAGCTGTTAAGCTGCTGCTCCGACGCATCCAACTTGATCTCAACAAGAGCCATGTGCAAGTCGAGGCCACCGGCCTACCATTCTACATACAAGCCCAACGTGCCGCGGAAGATATTGCCCATCTGGTGCGAGAAATGAATGAGTCACAACTCCGTGGATTCTGGATTCCTGTACATGCATATTCTATCAATTCTGCGACGATGTTTCTTCTTCGAAGCGGTCTGCGAATTAGAGGCCAAGCTCATAATAACCCACTCGAGACTGCAAAAGACATGATTACTGCACTCCAAGCTCATCGTCAAAACTTTGATTGGGAGTTAGCGGATGATTGTCTTGCTCACTGTAGTGGCTTAGTCGAAAGGATTGCCCTGAACAATCCGCAAATCAGTATCGAACTCTCTATTGAGGAGTTTCCCTATCTTTCAGAGAATCTGGATATAGATACATCTGTTTTGAATGACCTCTTTGGGGATGTAAATGGGTTTTCGGAGGGCCTTTATTTTTGACAATTGTGCACTTAAATTATGCGATCATGCCGAGCACTGGGCTGTTCACGAAATAAAAACAAGAGCGGGCACGGGTATGAGAGTCTAGAATCTCCGTTTGCGCTGAGTTGGAAGACTGATCTCCAACAAGATCTTTTGGCGCATGGGTATTACTTGTCAGAGATAACAGCCCTTAGTCCAGCCTGAAATCCGACAATTTTGGCTTATCTTCTTACTTCATTGGTGCCGGAATTGCCCTAGTGACCGCGGCCAAGTCCCCCACACCTTCCCCGCGGGCGCTTGATTCGCCGTCAGTTAGAGAACGTGGTTCATCTTCCAAAGGAAGTGTTTGATCCCTTTCAGGCTGATAATCCATGTTATTTAAAATGACTGCTCGCCTATTCCTTTTGCTCATCAAATTCCAGCTTCTTACTTTACATCCCACCTCTTCGATATAGACATGGGTTCCTCTGACAGCAGTACTGCCGCCTTTTGGGCGAAGACAAACAAATACCTAATGTCAACTGGAGTCCCGTTTTCTCCCGTCATCATCACAAAAGCCAAGGGAACTCGCCTTTATGAGGCTGATGGCCGGTCGATCCTCGACTTCACCTCAGGCCAGATGAGCTCCCTTCTCGGTCACTCCCACCCCGAGATTGTGGAAGTCGTTAAACACTATGTCTCAGAGCTGGACCACCTACTCAGCAATATGATAACCCACCCAGTCGCCGACCTTGCTGAGCGCCTTGCCAAAGTCTTGCCAGCCCCTCTCGAGAAATCCTTCTTCCTGAACACTGGGTCTGAATCTACCGAGGCCGCTATCAAGATGGCCAAGTGCTATACTGGAAACTTTGAAATCGTCGCATTCGCAGCCAGTTATCACGGTCTGACTCAAGGTTCTGGATCCGCTACATACTCTGCCGGTCGAAAACGCGGCGGTCCTTGCACCCCGGGTCAACTCGCCTTCCCTGCGCCTTACGCCTATCGCTCGCCTTTCCGGAAAACCGATGGATCCTACGACTGGGAGACAGAGATGGACTTTGGCTGGTCAATGATAGATCGGCAAAGTGTTGGCTCACTCGCTGCCTTCATAATGGAGCCCATCCTCTCCACCGGCGGGATTCTGGATATGCCTGAGGGATATATGAAGCGCATGGTGGCTGAGTGCAAGAAGCGTGGTATGCTTGTGATAATGGACGAGGCGCAGACCGGCGTGGGACGTACAGGCCAAATGTTTGCATTTGAAAAGGATGGCATTGTCCCCGATATTCTCGCTCTCTCAAAGACGCTTGGTTGCGGTCTTCCTCTTGCTTCCGTAAGCACGACAGCTGAGATCGAGCGCGGTTGTACGGAGGCTGGTTTCCTATGGCTTACCACCCACCTTAATGATCCTTTAACCGCAGCTGTGGGGAACAAGGTGTTGGAGATTGTGGAGCGCGATAATATATGCAAGCGCGCTACTGAGCGTGGTGCCCAACTACGCGAGGGTCTGCTCAAGCTTCAGAAGAAGTACTGGTGTATTGGTGATGTTCGTGGCCGAGGTCTCCTGCAAGGTATTGAGATTATCTCGGACCCTGAAACACGAGCCCCTGGCTCAGAGCTTGGCCAGGTAGTCTCGGATCGCGCGATGGCATGCGGCCTTTCCTGTAACGTTGTTAATCTCCCAGGCATGGGCGGTGTCTTCCGCCTTGCACCTTCGGTCACTGTTACAGCCGAGGAGATTGAAGAGGGCCTGCAGATTCTGGATGATGCTTTTGCATTCGTATTGGGGAAACCCAACACTTGAATATTTAAGCTCTCTCTCGATGAAAATAACTGATAAAGAATAGTTCATGGTCTGCCTTGCTCTACATAATCTTACCTTGCCTTCTAAAATATAATGCTCAATAGATACACAGACTTCCCCGAGGCCGCCTACCTAATAAGGATCCATTACCTACGAATAGAAATCAAATTTTGAATTGAGAACTTTGAAGATATAACCTTGATGGTAAGCTTTGGTATGCAAACTGCTTTTCCATATCAGGACTAGTGCCTTTACGTCCTGGACTACTCAGGCTTCGCCTCTCATAGATCCTTTTCTTCTTTCCTGGCCGCACTATCCACAATACTACATACGTATCCTTGTGCCACGTGTTGGTTCTTGCCATACAGCTTGTACACAAACCTAGAAGTTACAATTTTTGTCTGACTCTTGAATTTAGGGGGCATCACTTACACTTACGAGCTTCTGGTGGGCACAAATCATGAGCTCCGAATGGCTAGCCATACAGTACCAAACTCATTAGCATGAGCTTCTTGCTTGCTTGCGTGGCCTATTCTTCCTTTTTAAATGAGACGCAATTAAGCCTTACCAGAGATGGCCTAGTTGGTAGACCCACTAGCCTTAGCGTTAGCATTGCTTGCGTGGCCTATCTGCCTTGCCAACCTGGAAATTTGCAATTCCAGCCTTGATTCAGCCTCACCAGCCTTACCAGAGATTCACATATAAGGTGCTTCTGCCTCCCGAGTCTGTGAAACGCAGGATTGGACATTTGCTGGATTATATACAGTGGGGGCCTGCATCTCGCGTTACGATTCTAAAAGGACATCAAAATTTGGAAATTTGGAAATATTTCAGCGGTACGTTAATGAGACTTCACTTATTGGTCTTAACCTTGATTCATCGCTAAAGACTACTATAGCTACTTACGTGATACAGCGCTTGACCATTGACATCGCGATTGAAAATGCCGAATATAACTTTGCTATGCCTTATTATAGGGGCACCGTTTATTCCACCCTCCCGGAAGTTCTGCTCTGGATTGACTAGAGGACAGAGCATTGTGTACTATACGGGCATCACAATGTACCTTATTGCTTTATGCTTCTCTCTGGGGTTGTTTTTATGGAAAGGTATCATCATTTTGACTCTTCAAATTCCGGTTTTAGTTGCTAATCATATGATAGCTCGAGCATGCTCGACGATGGAAGTTCTAGAGACGGTATTCTCTAAACTACAGGACTCCTATACAGGCCTAGGAGGAGTGACCAAAATTTTTTATTCGCTTGCAGCGGTCTGTTATCTGTCTGCTCTGATAATTTACCTGACAAAGCTTTGTGCAGAGGTATACTCATCCATCTCCCTCTTTTTCCCATTATTTTCAGCCACTGACTTCCAGATAGTACTTGAATCCTCGGGAAGAAAACACGCCGAAGGTACCTAGCAAAAGCACATAGGCTAAAGCCTTACTGGCTTGACTGGCGCAGTTTGAGGTCTGAGCAGATCCCTTGATGACAACTGCATCGCTTGCGTGCCAACAGTGGAACCTCCTCAATTGATAATATATTGATGTGAACAGAGCGAACTCGTTAATCTCTATGATAATGTCCAAGCTTCGATCCGGATCAAATTGCAGCTTGAATCTTTTGGTACGTCTACCTTGGAAGGAAAGCCACGTCCGACAAAGCCGGATATCATGAGTGCCTTCCAATGTTGATAGTCAAAGTAACAACGAACCTAGAAGTCATGATCTAGATTTATTTGAAAGAGATGAATATCACTTGTTTTCTTGCATGTATTTAAAGGATTGTTTGAACGATACATTGGAGAAGAGCAAATTTATGTATAAAGACCTTGAACAACAGCATCAATTGGTGGATGGATATCGCAGGTTTTTTTTCACTATTCAACTAGCTGCAGCACGTCTCCTGAGCGGCGACTCAAAATAACCAGATAACTCCATTGCTTTGATGTGATACACCAACCAATTCCTCGAAGTCTTGTAGATTTTGAGAAGTGTAGACATGATGCAAGTCCTGGGATCGCAATATTTTGGCTTCAGACTCTCGGGTGATTGGTGACTACTGACTGCGTCGGGGAGCCTTCACTGATTCAATACATGGTTAAAACATCTGACCTTTTCAAATTTCAGGTTTGACACTCTCTAGCTGTGTCATGAATGGCACGGCATTGTAACAATGGGAGTTTTTGTACACAAAGATCTCACTCCCGATTACATGCGACGTTGACTCTTCTAGGTAGTCACACTACCATATGGCAGGTTGCCTGAACGGGCATGTGGGTCAATATAGAGGGCATACCAGTTATTACAGATCTAGCCTGGCACATTCTAACCATGGAAGAATTCAACGAAGTTTTATCCTACCCATAGAGGCCCGACTCGTAGTCATCTGTTATGTATACCTACCTAACACCTTTGATTGCTCATACTTTTGGATTCGGGACCCACTGTTTCTTCGAGACGTTTACATAGCCCCGAGATCTGGCAGCACACCGGCAAATGTTTCCATCAAGGTCATTGACACGAAGATGTGGACCGCCATTCCATCCACAACCTTGTTTGCGTCAAATCTCCGGTGATTACATGTCACAGATAGACATCAATGCATTGTCAAATTTTCCATTGGCTTTTCTCGGGGCGGCTATTTAGCTTGGGATAAGAAGAGTAAAGACTGAGAATGTAACCATGGTCTCGTCTTTGATTCTTAATCACACTGGTAAGGCGCCCGATCACAGCCTTGGGACGTCTTAGAAATAAAATTCGTATCGGTCCTCTCGATGCCAATCATGGCTTTGCAGAAGATCAAGCTGAGATTGAAAGTGTGTCATTGTGGCTATGCTGCCCTCCTGATGCCCAGTAGGGCACCAATCCGCGTCGATACTGTATGCGCCCTGGTGAATTGCATCCCCACTGGCATTGTTTCTTAAGTCTTAGGTCAGATCAGTCCAAATTATGGTGGATCACCCTGGAATGAGTCAATTAGCTGGAATTTCTATAATTAATTCAGACTAAGTATGCAATGTTGCTGACTAGCGAAGCTGAAGTCATTACCCCTCTTTACATGCTGACTTGGTTGACGATTTCGACCGAGTCTCTCCACTTTACTCATCAAAAACTATGTCATGCCAGACTAATTATCCAGCATTCGCGCTGTGAGTGTGCCGAAAGTGGTGATATTGAGGTCGCACGGGCCTTGGCGGGGACTAAACATAGCATCCACAGCGGTTAGAAGTATCCGATCATTGGCCCCATCCCCAGAGTGGGCGTTTCGTCACACTCTCCGCATCCATGATTCGTCCACCCTCTGCATTTTCCCTCCCCACTCATCGTGCTCGTTCTTGACGAATTTGTTGGGCGTGAGTCGGTCAAGACCTAGTAATTGTTCCCGGGCGATGCGCCGACTGGCCTCTGAGCCAATGAACGTCCCCATCATCGTCAAGTTAACAGGGGGGTCATCTTAGCGGTTCCCAAACTTGCAGTAGCTCATGCACCTGGTGACTAGCCGTGAACAAGGATCGGCTCCCTCATGCACGTCCTCAGAGGGGACGAACGCACCATTCGTCTATATAGTCTATTCAACGGCCCGTGGGACTAACTCGAACTTGCGTCCTTAATTTCGTCATCTTGATTTCTTTTGGTACCATCTGGCTCTGGTAGCTAAGGTGGTTTTTTGTACCGTTTATTTCTTTACTGTTTATTACGCAAACCCGTTGATCGGTGTCCATGCACTTCCCTATATCCAGATACCCATAGAATTCTGTCCCTGCGATACGCCACGCTTCGGACTAGAACAACCAAACCAACATCGAACTTCAAAATGGCCGACACACTTCGACCTTACCAAACACGATGTCCGCCCCTTCGGCAGGCCCGAGGGACGGTGCTTAATACTATAATGGAGGAGGATATTCGCGAATCACAGTTTGCCGAGAAGAGGGTCAACACCCCAACACAACAGAAGCCGTTGACCAGCCCAAAGTTGACATTGAAGACCAGCGGGTTATCAGTACCGACTCACGCACAGTTGGCTCGCCTGATGTCGCCTCTTTCAGCGGCAACTGTTTCGTCATGTTGCTCAGATGTGGAATGGCAGCAACAGATGAAAGGATTTGACGACCTGTACGATGCGACAGACGAGGAAGATATGGATGACGACAGCTCGACGGAAATCAGTTTATCGTGTTTCTCCCAGCCAACACGACCATCGAGTCTGGTAACACCGGTCACAAGGGATTCCTACACCTCGACTGGAAGTCGCAGACGCTCTCTTACTCTCCAGATCCCTCCATCCAATGTCTGGCCCTCAATTACTGGAGGTCACAAGAGCTCGCCGATCCCTCCGACACCTCCACCCAAGATTCCTGTCTCTCCCGCTGCGCTCTCGATGCTTACTCGATCTGTGCCTGCATCCTACGCGCCACCTTCACTGGATGGAAGTATTTCGTCGGACCAGGAATCAAACCTCAGTGCTCTCGCTACTCCTGATACACACTCTCTGCCCGACTGGGATGCTATAGATATTCATGTCCGGCCTGATATGGAGGGAAGCGAGGATGAGCTAGAAATTGATAACGCGGATCTCCAGGCCGTTCCAATTACGATCGAGACCCCGGAAGATGTTGACTGGCGCAACGTATTGGGAAGTTTCCCACAAATCCCCACTGCTCTTCAAAATCACGACGAGCCATCCCGGGAACCCACTCCTTCGGATCAGGGTGTCTTCCTTCCAGATGGTGCTCTAGCGATGCTCCACCACATCCAGCTTGATGGTGTACCGGAGGCTTGGTCAGAATCTTCCGAGAGCAACGACGAGATGTGGCAGCTGCAGGCACCTCCAAGCCGCCCTCGCAGTGCTGATGGCGCCACACCAGCGTCTGCTATGTCTAGCTACAGCTTCAGTGAGCTAAGCATTCCTTCCCCTGGTGGGTTCTTTGCTTCACTCGCTCCGCGTGCACGACACACCTGGTCTATGGCGCCTTCCAACCTACCCCCGTCGTCGGCCGTTGCCGAGGGATTTTACAACCTGCCATGGCGCCGTGATGATGAAGCGATCGTCGAGCAGGTCATTGATTGGCCTCAGCGCCCAGAGGACGAGGACCCCGTAACTGCAGTCCGGGATGAAGAAGGGCCCCCGACTGCCATTCGACTTCCATGTGATACCCCCACGCAGCCTGCCACTCGTCAAGATAGCCCAATGAGTGTGACTTTCGAAGCAGTCCAGGAGATTCCCCGTTCTGGGAGCGTTCCTGAGTACGACGAGTCCTACGATCAAGAACTGCAGGACCGTGCTGCAGATAGCCTTGACCGAACCAGCGTCTGGCTCACTGCTCAGGCTACCTATATGGCTGCTTTGAGTGAAACCAACCCTGTTAATGAGACGGATACTGAGGCTTCCACTGAAGTGAAAGAGGCGCAACTGCCTGGGGTGCAGGACACCCCCGCCAAGAAAGCAGTTCGATTCGTCGAAGGTACCCCGGCACCTATGAGCCCTCTGCCTCCCCTGCCTTCCACGCTTGCGAGCAAAGATTCAATTTACTGGCGCGGATTCCAGTCAATTATCGACCGAGCCGCAAAGCCCGATGGCTTCCTCCACAGTAGCATGCGTTACGATGCTGTTCAATCATTCCGTCTCGGACTGGTCGACAACCACATCAACTGCCTAACAGGAAAGTACGAGCTCGTTCGTCCTGAGCGGCCTGCCTACCGGGGACCTTTCTCAAAAGCACCGCGCAACTCAACCATTGCTTCCGTTCTGGCCGAGAAAGCTCAATTCGCCAAGGTCGAGAAGGAGCAACTCGTCCTTGCCCAGATTTGTGAGCCCATGTGGGCAATGGAATCACTCCGCGCTCTCAACGGTGGCAAGCTACTAACCAGCCCTGCCGAGAAACGCATCGTACGGACAAACAAGATGGCCAAGACCCAGGATGGACCCAAGCGCTCCATTCGCATCCTTGACCTCGGTGGACATTCATCATGCGAATGGGCATGGCATGTTGCCCAGGAGTACCCGAATGTCACGGTTTACTCTGTCAACAACAAGACCCAGGTCGTCAACGACGGGATCAAGGGCCCATCAAACCACCGCGTGGTCTCCGTCGCCAATTTATGGGAACTCCCATTCGGTGCCAACAAATTCGACGTCATCACCACGCGCTCCCTGCATGCCCTTCTCAAGATCAACTGCCCAGCCGGCTTTGATCGCGACGAATATGACCTTGTCCTGAAGGAATGCCTCCGCTGTCTTAAGCCAGGTGGCTTCTTCGAGTACATGCTCCTTGACGCCGAGATCTCTCGTGCAGGCAGTCAATCGACTACCTCATCGATTGAATTCGCGTCAAAATTGCGCTCACGTGCCTACGACCCCGCGGCCTCAAAGACTTTCCTTGGCCGTCTCCGCAAACATGGCTTCGTAGGGATCAAGCGCGCTTGGATGTTCCTGCCAATGGGCATGGAACCCACCGAGTCCCAGCCTCCTCGGGAGACACCAGCCCCTCGCGTCCCAAGCCAGATTGAAGAGTACGAGGTTGTGCAAGGTCCCATTGGGAGCACGGGCGATGTTGCCAGCATCACAGGATTACTTGGTGGATGGATGTGGGAGCAGTGGCTTGTTAAATTACGGATGGAGATGGGTCGGGAGAGGGGCCAGTTGCTCGAGGGAGTGGGTGCGATCTTTGATGAGGGACGGAAGAACGGTGCAGGTTGGACTTGTTTGTCTGGTTGGGCCATGAAGCCGAAGCATACGAGAGAAGTAGCTGCCTGGATTTGAGGGGGGGAGTTGTTTGTATTCGTCTTGATACCTGAAGTTCTATTTGTGCCTTCGGGCCGTTTATGTAATTTAATGCGAGACATGAGATAGGAATGATGTTTAAGATGAGTTAGTGATACTGTACCCATTCACTATGTATATCTGGTTCCACTTAGAATATGTAGTTTGTCACCACTGAATTAATTTGTAGATAAAGACAGCAATCACGAATCCTTACGTTCCAAAGATGCACATAAGTGAAATTGAAATCCGAGAGACGTGTACCTATTCACATCCGCACATAAATCTTATATTGTACAAGGCTACACCTTTCTTATGCCTACAGTATTTCCCAGCGGTGGAGCATAACACGTGACCTTCACACCACTCCCGCATCGTGGATCGTTCCTTCTGCCATAGCGAGAGAAGATCCCCGCGCCTTCCATACTCAAGAGCTTACCATCAATACCGTGACCAGCTCACTGTCCAGTGTCAACCTTCCTTTAGTAGTCACTTCATTGACTCCAGCTCAACCTTCAATTCCTCCACGCGCCTAGTGCGCCATTCCCCGCCATCATGCTTTTCTTCAGGTACCAAGCCCAGCTCGTTGCAACAGTCGTTGCGACCGTGAACCTTTCCAGCAGGGACTAACTTCCCTTCAACAGCTTCTTCAAGACCCTTACCAACCAGACCGTTACCATCGAGCTTAAAAATGACATCCGCATCCGTGGAATCCTCAAGTCGGTCGACCAGTACCTGAACATCAAGCTGGACGATGTGGAAGTTTTGGACCTGGACAAGTACCCTCACTTGTCATCAGTGAAGAACATGTTCATCCGTGGTAGTGTGGTGCGCTATGTGATGTTGCCTCGGTCGGAGGTTGACGTGGGGTTGTTGGAGGATGCGACACGGCGGGGTGAGTAACTTTGAGCAGCACTCAGTCGGTCTGTTGCTGGCTACGACAGTCAATGGATCACCGATTGAATGCTACCCGCCCTCTAATGTCCCAGAAGACCATGCTAACTTTTGTTGAATGACACAGAGGCTGCCAACCAGGCTGGCAAGGCTCGGTAAACGACCACGATTTAACGCAACAATTTCAACGCCACATTTAATATCCTTGTTAATGCCTCTCGACGCTTGCCAACGTAATATCCCTTGGACCGAGAGGATCGAGAAGAATATCGGGGCCACGAGCCCTCGAATGCAAGAGGTCCAGAAACGATGACCGCAACTGGGAGAGATTCTACGACCAAGCGTTTCTTTTATTTATTTCAGCGATCTTGGCTCTCAATATTTACCGATATGACATCGCATTCAGAGGTGGTGTCGCTGGAACTAGGTACATTAACTTCACTTAATCCGGCTTCTGCAATATGCGAAAAAGTTGGAGAGCCATGGGTCCATTTGGCCTGACTTGCCTTTCATAAGTCCAATACCCTTGCAATCATTAAATTTTGATTCTGCATCTTTTTGCCTGTAAACTTGTAAATCTGCAAATTTGTAGGGACAAATAGGTCATGTGACTTCGTGTCGCGGTCCCGCGCGGTTCTCGTTACTGGATTCTGCACGCCACTCGACCGAGACTTGCTTCAAAGGCGTGGACAGGGCTCTGAATAGCCTTGTACACACTAAAAATCCACCGCTTACGATATAACGAAACCTCTGCTCGGTGTTTGCTTTTCCTCCGTTGGTTCACTTGTCTCTTATCTCGAAATGGCTGGTTCAAACGCCCGCAGGGTGTCAACGCCTTCCAAGACACCTTCTTCTACCAAACGCAATTCAAGCATTTTGAGCTTCTTCCAGAAGACCGATAACCCGCAAGGAGCGAAATCGACCCAACTTCGCATGTCACATTTCCTCACATCCTCCCCAAGTTCCGGCCGCGGAACACCATCATTACAACATGGCGATAGCTCCAAAAGCGATACAAATGAAGGATTGTTCCTAGAAGATAAGAAAGGACTCGCGAAACTTCAGCAGAACAGCGCCAATATCGAGACGAAACCTAGGGCCCGGTCACGCACACCAGATGATTTCTGGGGCGAAGCTGACGACACACGATACAATGAGAATGACTCTGCAGTGAAACGCCGCAAAACGGATGAAGCCATTAATTTGACCGAGAATAAGCAAGTGGACGATGAGATGAAACCACCAAAAAGATCTGCACATAGAAAAGCGACCAGCGGCCCTTTCATCGACGAATCAGACAGCGAGGACGAGGACGACATGGATGCATACCGAGAAATTAAAGATCAAGAATATTCCGAAGACAACCCGATACCTACAATATCACCAATCAGTGGCGACCACGCCGAGGATTCATCTGCCGAGTCTGTGCAGCCGCCATTGGTAAGAGACACGAGTTATGCCGAAAATGAAGACGAAAATTTTGACGACGATGAAGAAGAAGATGAATTTGTAGGGGAGGAATTTCGAGAATCGCCATGGGGGAATGAGGATGCAAGTATGAAAGCGTCGCTTGAGGATGTCATGGATGCAATAAGTCCCGCGGAGGCAGAGGGGATATCTGGCATCGCTGATTTTACCTGTCCGGCATGCCAGGGACGATTAGCCGGGCTCAATGAACGAGTATGTTGCCTCTTGGTTATGAGTGTTGAAGTTCCTTACTGATTGTTTCCAGCAACGAAATATACATGTAAATGATTGTTTGGATGGGAAAACCAGTTCCATAACGTTACTCGAGTCGGTCCCAACTGAGATCTCGCCGAAAGAGCAATCACCGACGCCGACATCGAAACCGACAAGCTTGAATGCAGGATTAACACGGATTGAACGAGCTGCTATCGCTCGACCTGCTCAACGCGATCCTTTTGCTAAAAATAATGTCGGCAACCGAACTGCTTTCTCAAAGATGATGGCAGGGAATGCTGAAGACACAGCGTGGGCGGATGCAGCAGCGCAGGAGGCATCTTCTCGCGGAAAGCAGGCATATCAACGGACATGTCCATTTTACAAGATTATGCCAGGGTTTTCAATCACCGTGGATGCCTTTCGCTACGGCGCGGTTGAAGGATGTAATGCCTACTTTCTCAGCCACTTCCACAGCGACCACTACATCGGCCTGAGCAAGTCCTGGTGTCACGGTCCTATCTACTGCAGTCGCCCGACGGGTAATCTCGTCCGGCAACAACTCCGAGTTGACCCCAAATGGGTTATCGATCTCGAATTTGAAACCACTACTGAGGTGCCCAATACAGGTGGTGTGCAGGTTACTATGATTCATGCAAATCACTGTCCAGGCAGTTCTTTATTTTTGTTTGAAAAGAGCTTCGGAAATGGACCGAATGCCCGTCGACAACGAATACTTCACTGTGGTGATTTCCGTGCATCCCAAGACCATTTACGCCATCCACTTCTATGCCCCAACCCGACGAATCCAGCTACTGGCCAGCCGCGACAGCAGCGAATCGATCAATGTTATTTGGACACAACCTATCTTAGTCCTAAGTATGCGTTTCCAAGCCAGGCAGATGTCATCACAGCATGCTCCGAACTCTGTGTACGTTTGAATGAAGAGGCGGGCGTGGGACTGGATCTGGGGAAGGCAACCGGGGGTCTGATGAACAAGTTCCTGTCATCAGTGACAGGAAATGACCAGAAGAAAGAGACATTTCAAGCGAGTGGTCGTCTATTGGTAGTTATAGGGACATACAGTATTGGCAAAGAGCGAATCTGTATGGGCATTGCCCGAGCCCTAGGATCTAAGATCTTTGCTACGCCCCCCAAACAGCGTATTTGCGCCTGTCTCGAAGACCCAGAGCTCTCTGCGCTTTTGACCACAGATCCAAAAGAAGCCCAGGTGCACATGCAGACATTATTTGAGATCCGAGCAGAGACATTGGCCGACTACCTGGATTCCATGAAACCGCACTTTTCACGCGTAGTGGGATTCCGTCCAACCGGATGGTCTTATCGGCCCCCCGCGGGGCGAATGCTGGAGAACCCGCCCGTACCGACGGTTCTGCGTGGCGAACACTGGCGGACACCATTCACGGTAGAACACCTAACACCCCAGCGCGGGAGCACGCGGGAAAGTGCCTGTTTCGGCGTGCCGTATAGCGAGCACAGTTCATTTCGTGAACTTACTATGTTCTGCTGTGCGCTGCGGATCGGACGTGTTATCCCCACAGTAAATGTAGGGAGTCAGAAGAGTCGGGATAACATGAAGGCTTGGATGGAGCGATGGGAGGGAGAGAAGAAGCGAAATGGACTATTCCCTGTAGAGGATTGGTGATGCCCATACATATCATCATACATATTATCAGTACTCTCAGTACACATACTCTCTGTAACTAGACTTTTCACGAATGCAAATGTTGTACATGAACCGGAAGCCGGATCAGCACCGATTGCTTAATCGAGTAATACGCTCCTATGCAATAAGGATAATTCAAAACACTTAAACTTGGCCAATCAAATTTCCCAGATCTCGTATGTAAGCACGCGATCACCGACAAATCTGCGTCTCGTGATTCGTTACCGCATAACCGACTTCGGTCGCCAACAACGGCACTTCTTAACTTGAACGCTGACTGGTCACTCCACGTCCCCACAGATTCTATTCGATCCCCAGATACCGAATTCCATTCCCGTCAGCCTTAACCTCGGGGATGCAGTCACCACTCCAAATGATGGTTCTAACATAAATAGTCTTTCTGGTCAGCAGCAGTTCGGCCTGAACAATAACTTCCGCCAACTCCCAGAATCCCATCCAACTTCGTTGTCTGGTAATTGCCATCGGAGTCTTACCAAGATATACATTACCGGTTCTCATAGTTGAGCTGCACTTCTCCACTTTCAGTGCGGTCGATCAACCTCAGCTTATTGGGCCGAAGCCCTTACTATACATTTCTTCCTTTCTTCTTTCATACACGTTTGGACAACCATGTTGATCTCAATTGAGACCGCCCCATTCCTGGCTGTAGGCTTGGTCATCGCCTACTTCCTTCTGCCCTACCTGCAGCGATCGCGGCTGCGTGATATCCCTGCACCCAGTTACGCTGCATTCACCAATTTCTGGCTATTCCTGCAAACCCGCCAGGGTAAACGCTACCTTTCTGTCGACCAAGCCCATGCCAAATACGGAAAGCTGGTCCGCATCTCGCCGAATCAAGTCTCTATCGCTGATGACGAGGCTATTGTTGCCGTTTACGGACACGGAAATGGATTCTTGAAGGCGTAAGTCAACCCATCAACCCTAACCCAAGGCAAAGGAAAAAAAAAAAAAAAAAAAAAAAAAAAAAGGGAAATCAAACCTAATAAGCATCTACAGCGACTTCTATGACGCTTTCGTTTCTATTCGCCGCGGTCTCTTCAATACTCGTGACCGTCACGAGCACACCCGCAAGCGCAAGACTGTCTCGCACACTTTCAGTGCCAAGTCTATCGGCCAGTTCGAGCAGTACATTCACGGCAACGTCGAGCTTTTTGTTAAGCAATGGAACAAGATGTCCGATTTCCAGGCAAACCCGAAGACCGGCTACGCCTCTCTCGATGCCCTTAACTGGTTCAACTACCTCGCCTTCGACATCATCGGTGATCTCGCCTTCGGAGCCCCATTCGGCATGCTGGAGAAGGGTAAGGATTTTGCCGAAATGCGCAAGAACCCCAACGAGCCTGCCAAGTACGTCGCTGCTATCGAGGTCCTGAACCGTCGTGGTGAAGTCTCCGCTACCCTGGGCTGCATGCCTTCCATCATCCCGTTCGCCAAGTACATCCCCGACAAGTTCTTCAGTGAGGGACTGGCTGCTGTTGAGAACCTGGCTGGTATTGCCATTGCCCGTGTGTCTGAGCGCTTGAAGCCTGAGGCTATGGCCAACAACACTCGTGTCGATTTGCTCGCTCGTCTGATGGAGGGCAAGGATGAGTCCGGTAACAAGCTTGGAAAGGAGGAACTTACTGCCGAGGCACTTACCCAGCTGATCGCTGGTTCGGATACCACTTCTAACACTGCCTGTGCCATTCTCTACTGGTGTCTCCGTACTCCCGGTGTCATTCCCAAGTTGCAGAAGGCCCTCGACGAAGCCATCCCCAAGGATGTCGATGTCCCCACTTTCGCTATGGTCAAGGAAATTCCCTACCTGCAGTGGGTCATCTGGGAGACCATGCGTATCCACAGCACCTCCGCCATGGGTCTTCCCCGTGAGATCCCCGCCGGTGCTCCCCCCGTCACTATCTCAGGCCACGTTTTTGGACCCGGCGATGTCCTCTCCGTTCCCACTTACACTATCCACCGCTCGAAGGCTATCTGGGGTCCTGATGCCGAGGAGTTCGTGCCTGAGCGCTGGAACCCTGAGCGTCTGACCCCGAGACAGAAGGCTGCTTTCATCCCCTTCAGCCACGGTCCTCGTGCTTGTGTTGGACGTAACATTGCGGAGATGGAGCTGCTTGTTATGGGTGCTACTGTGTTCAGACAGTTTGAGTTCCAGCTTGAGCAGGATCACCCCATGGAGACCCGTGAGGGATTCTTGCGGAAGCCTTTGGGCCTGCAGGTTGGTATGCGCCGAAGACGGGTTCAGGGTTGATCAAGCTTTGTTTGTGAGGGTGACTTGGGTGGAGCATTGGACTGGGTCTGTGTTTATATGATGAGACGGTGTGCGGTTAACCTGTCGCCGCTGATGACTTTATGTGATTCCCGTCATTCCAAGATGAATGTGCATATCTTGGTCTAGGATCTTGGAGAAATATGGAATGTGTATATAAGTACTATCCCTTTGATTTTACCTCAATTTCTCCAAAATTTGGCTATTCAAATGTTCTACTTCAGCTGAAGGCCTATATGCTGGTTTCGACTTATAAGAGTAAAGAGTAGGGAAATATTTTCATTTTCCGAGACACTTGCATTCCGCTAAATGTGCGCTAGACCATTAACAATAAATCCGAAGGCCCAACCTCAACTGACAATGCTTGCACTCTCAAAGACCATGCACCAAACCATAGAAAGTAAAAGCCGTAGTTCAAATCCACATACAATCTTCAAACGCATTCATGTATTAAGTGATAAAAAACCTAAAACCAGAACCAGATCGATACCTCCATTCCCCCAAAGCACCCAGGAAGCAGTAAATGATAAAAGCAAGGGAACAAATCTCAACTCACGGCTCTCTGAAGAATGTTGGGACGAAGTAAAGCATGATGACTATTAAGGTAATCTCGCGAAAAATATTCAATGAGAGACACCATGCAAGACCTACCACGAAAGGGGGCCAAACTTCGCCCCCTTCGGTAGCACAGTTTGAATGGCCGTACCAGTGGTATCCATTGTGTCTGTTCCGATCGCAGTACCCCACCAGCTTGGGAAGTCGGTCTTGGTCATAGTGAGCGTGAAGAATATGAAAATAGTTGCAAGAGCAAGTCCAATGTCCAAGCCTGCTGAGATAACGGCACTAGGTAGGAGTAGATTAGATATATGCAGTTAGATCGAAGAAAAGTATCCAGAAAGAACATACTTGTAGGTCATCCACCAACCAGTGTAGCGACCACGGATGTACTTATTGAAGATGAATCCGATGATACCCCATGAAAGGTAGTTCAGTGGTGTAGCAGGTGGAATCATGGCTGCACCGTTGAGGAACAAAGGCGCCACTATATGGCGGATCGGGCTTTGCGGAAACATGCGGGCACCCATGAAGACCGCGATTGGGAAAAGCAACCCGACAATCCAGAACAACATCATTGGCGAGTACATTTGGCCAATAGAGAAGATACGCGACGGTCCAATGGTTCCCCAGACGATCGAAGCTGTGAAGTAGACACGGCCATTCGGGCAAGTGAAATGATTCACCTGGTGCGGAGTACACACATCTTCTATGTTTGCTAGAGCCCAATTGAGGACGCAAATTTGGACGATAGAGGTCCAGAGAGTTGCAACCATCTGAGCGTGGAAGGTGACACGTGGAGGGATCTTCATGTAGTGCCCTAATCGAAGCCAGTTAGTAATGTAGCTGGAAATAGCCATGAAGCAGAAACTATACCTAGCTTGAGGTCTGTCACGAAAGACAAGGCCTGGTTCATGGTGATGTAGCCATACGCCTTGAAAATCATCATTGCCATTGGCCTACCAGGCTGCATATACCCGATGATGAATTCAGTGATCACGTTCAATCCGGGCGTTGAATTGGTGGTCGCGCTGATTATGCCAATTGGCAACAACGCCACGATTGATATGAAGATCGCCAACAAGAAGGCCCACCAAGTCAAATGAGTCTCATAACCCAGGACTACCGCGAGCGACATACCCATCATGATTAGGATAGCAGATGCATACCACCAAAAGGGAACAGGCTTGAACCGGGCCATGAGGCGACTGTGAACGTCCTCCATGTCATGTCCGACATGACGGATTCGATACCAAACTTCGGCACCATGGAAAAGGCCAACATGAACGAACGTAGAAATGATACCCGCAAATGAGAGCCCGTATGCAAGCATGAAAGTGGTGGATAGAAAGATAGGTGAATAGTTGCGGTACTTCTCCAAGTCCAGAGTGTATCTTGGAGTTAAAATTTTGGAAACGTTGTAGACTCGCCCAGTATTATCATAGCTAGTCGAGTCACTAATGGGAAGATATTGCGAGTAGAACAAGCCTGAGTAATAGACGGCTGGTGTGATGATCAGGAACCAGAATACCACCCCGAAGAGTGTGTTGGCAATGGAAAACCAAGGCGTCATCAGTGGTGAACCATTATAGCCAGCGATCTGTGTCCAGTCAAAAGTCAATGGAATCAAAGAGAGCCCGGTAGTGCCCCCAAAGAGTTGATTTATCACTGGACTTTGAGGCTTGATCCATGTCACCCAGGCGATGATACTGAGGAAAGGTGCAATGTACCCTGGAAACCAATACCAGCAGAATGATCCAAGCATCACCCACATGAACATGCGGTACCGGCCAATTTTCCACCCCGAAACCATGGGCGTGATAGGCTTTGCGTGGTCATGAAGGGCATCGAAGAGAGTTGTGTTAATCAACAAAGATGGCCAAATCATGGCTGCAGGTTCCACCAGGAAGCGTGTGAATAGCCCTGCAAATCCAAACCCCAACATCTGATTGCTGATGCAGAGTAAAATCTCAAAGACCCAGCCAAACCGTTGACCGTAGAAAACCCGCTGAGCAAGAATTATGTCTGTTGCATAAGCTGTACCGAAAGAAGTATTTGCCATGATGACAATGAGACAATGTTCCTTCTTGCTGAAAGGACCAGGGTTGAGGTTGCATTTGATGCCGAAGAAGTGGAACTCTTTGCTTGGAACCCACTTTGCGCACGCTTTACCAATAGGATAGGCGAGGAGTTGGGCGATGTAAACTGGGATAGAGATGGACGGCGCGCGCAGAGAGAAAAAGATGTTCAGGCCCGCACCAATAGTGGCAAAAATAAGTCCAACTATCCAGGCGCGGATCGTATTGCTGTGGCCACCTTCGTCGATGTTGGACACAGCAGCTCGCACTTCAGGATAAGGAGAGTTGTCCAACAGGTCGTGGGCAATGGCAGCGCGAGCATCCTTATCAGTTGTGGCGAGTGCATCATCCGCATTCTCGATGATGGAGTCAGGCAGGTTGGGGTCCCAGCGATGAAGTTTCTTCAAGTCATGCAGCCGTTGATCCACCATGTCAAGTGGTTTCTCGTCGGCCGAGATGCCTGTTGAAACAGCGACGTCGACTTGATCTTCCTCGGTGATGGATGCCGAACGCCGTGGGGGGATCTCCAGAACAGAAAGAGGAATGATGTTAGAATCGGTGACTTTCATAGTGGATGTCTTTCCTGGACGGAAAGGAACCATGGTGGTTGGAATGAAGACTTGAGTAGTAGTAGAGAGAAAGGGACGTGCAGGGGTCAGCACAGGATGACAGTATAGGAGTGGGAGAAAGAAAGTCAGGCTTTCTTTTTGGAAGATCAACCTCGCGACGAAAGTGCGGAAACTAGTTAATATCCGACGGAATTCTCCGAGATTGATCGAAAGTTAGATGTGACCTTGAAGATAGTATCGGAACAAAGATGCGAAAAGTCCCAGCAAGGTTGAAGGCGTGGTTGAGGGTCGAAAATTTGGTGTGGGTGTGCAAGTGGGACGAAAGGTTAGAAAGAGATCGAGTAAGGAATCTGGATGGTGAGAAGGCGAGAATATGAGGACATGAGAAGATGGAAAGTGAAGGAGAGAGGCTTGGTGGAAAGTACGACCAAGATTCAGGATTATCTCAATGTTGTCTTGACATCAGCTAGTTCCAAATTAGAAGATATTGCAATTACACTGGAATTAGAGATACGCATGAGAGCCGCTTAATGTATGGTAACCCTTGTCTACGGTTGCAGTTACATCTGTTTGACAAGGCTCAGGGTTAAAGGCCATCTGGAAGCCACGTTGCGCGACGTTGGCGTATGGTGTCGCACATTATGGCACCTGCAGGGCAATGATCATCGTAGAATTGACTGTCTAGAACGAGTGATATCACGATTAAGAGAAGAGAAGTGGATAAGAGGGGAAGTCTGGAGCATGAAACGAATGTGTCAGTAAGACTATAAATGTTATAATATGTGGATTTTCATAGAAAATATAAGTATATTTATTCAAGCACCGTGATCGTACTTGAACTTTGGAAATTATGGCAATTCCAATTACAGATTATGGCACTCCATCAACGAGTGTCACACATACATGCATGTCTTCCCGGGGCCTGTGACGCACAGAGTCTATAGCCCAAACCTCGGAAATGTCCGTTATTTAACTGCCCGGGCAATTGACATACATCCATTGTCAGATGAACACGAAAAACACGGAGATCAAATTGAGTTATCCCTCAGCGGTTTCTGCGAGCCAACTTTGCAAGCGCCATATGCAAGGCTACAACATGTTATTCCCCGCAGACCAATAATTGGGCATATTTTCGGTAGTAAACAACAAATCATCAGTCAAGGCCCACTCAAAGTCAGCCAAGAACTGCTCATCAAGAAGGAATGCATCCTGATTAAGATCACCAGTCACATCTTGTTGACTCGTATCAGTCCTCGATGCGATAGGCCCGGTTTCCGGCGCTCCATATGACCGCGAATGTCCGTAAACACTACCCCCAGCAGGTTCAACGACAGATCTGAATCTGGAAGGGGGATCATATTCATCCCGCCACCACCAAATAGTATCAATAATGGGACTAACCACTAACCGACCCCGAATGCGGAGTGTGGTGAATTCCGACCCATCTGGTCTGCGGAATGCCTTGTTGCTATTCCATATTGCGCTCAAGACAATCACCATTTTGGAAGCCATGTCTGCGCTGTCGACCGACGTTTGCTTGGCGAGGTTGATGGCTGTGAAGAGGGATGCTCGTGCACGGATCGTTTCTAAACCGTGTGAAGCGGCAGGACTTTTGAGGATCCTGAGTAAGGAGGTTGAAGCTAGGAATAGACCAAAGTGCATTTGAGCGGGTGTCATTGCTAGGCTGCTGACTCGATCGGTTAAGGATTGGATATAGTCGATTAGATTGCATGCTGTGACGAGAACTCGTGGGAAACATGCACTTGAGACCCATGTCTGGATCTTGTAGAAGTGGTAGCCTTGGATGGCCATGCGGCCAAGGAAGACATCAAATCTCTCGTCATCTTGAAGTCGGTCAGCATGGATGACTATGATTTGAAGCCATATAACAGTCTTACCAGAAACCGCTTGTAGTTCAAGGTCATCCATTTGACTCTCATATGTACGAAGCAAGATATCAAGGGACCGCTCCTGGTCCATTGACATTGGTTGAACTCCATTCTCCATTACTGCCTCGCTACATCTGCCAACTATCCCCTGGCAGCGAAGCTTCAGCGCCAACCACGGAGCGATCTTATCAAGGATAACTTGGCGTTGCGTTGGATCTCGCGCTGAGTTGAGACGAGGTATTTGTCCCTTTTGCATGCAGACCCTACCAGAATCAGCAAATATGCCCAATAGCACAATTCTCCAGTGATTTTACCGGTGATAAACAACCACAGACAACGCCCATAATTCCGACCGACGCAGCAGGTCAGCCTCGGAAGGCGCCGGCATCTTTCGACGTGAAAACTCATGACTTGACATCGGGATATGCAAGCCATTCTGCATGGCGATATGTAACAACATCCCAGCGACTGTAAAGTTCACATCGGGATGGTCGCCCTTCGGGAAAGGCCACTGTAAAATTAACAATAAAGCCTTGACTATATGCCAAGGCGGCGATGACGACAGAGCGGACAAGAAAGCCATCTCAATGATACTGCGCGCCAACGCCATCAAAAGCGTGGGGTTTTGCGGATAAACACGACATGAAACACCAATGACCGCCCAGAAAAGGAGGGGACATTGAGCATAGAAAGCATTCGGGCGGGTATGAGGATCAAGAATGGGAAGAAATTGGGCATAGTGGCGGAAGTACAATTGAAATAGATCGTCGATCTCTGCGCTTGTGAGCTCGACCCCATTTAAAGTTCTAGGCAGAGTGGCATCGTTGCTTTCGTAGGCTGGTGCTGGAGTCGCGGACCCCAGGCTGCCTGGAGCTAGCAGCTGCGGTGAATATAATTCAGGCGAAACATGCGACGAAGCATGCGACGAAGCATGAAGAGAGGCGACATGTGGATCCGATCGGCTTCCTAGCTCGGCCGCAGCCGTCAGAAGAGCTATGGGCGAGGGGTGGGGATCTGCAGGTTGTGATTCCCGGAGCTTCCGCCGCAACTCTTCAGACTCGCGCTGCAAATCGGAAAGGCGTCTGGAGCATATATATCAGATGGTGTGTCAATCGGCCCGGTTTGGAATGTGCATACCTGCGCTTGTGCTCCCTCTTGAAGGGATCCGAGATAATGCATTCCGCCTTAACTTTGCGGCATCGACTACACGGCTCGTCTGGATTTAAATAAACGTCACATTTTGCCTAAAAAGCCTCAGTATTTGATGTTATATTGCCCTTTGTATCCGGCGACATGTACCTTCTGCTGACGGCACTCGGTGCACGCTTTCTTCCCTTTCTTCAACGGCCTGCGGTGTGTCATATTAGCACCAACAAGGGAGATCATTCAGAAATGGCCCTTACGTAGTCATAGAGATACTGGCTCAGTTCAACGGGCAATCAGCCACAGAGTAAAGATGGCGAAACCGGGGTCAAGGTGTGACAGGAAGAGTTGAAGATGAGGGACCACTCCGGTGCCGGCAACTTGGAAGATACGAATCCCGGGACCGGCATGGCCGTCAACGCTGATTGGCTGACGCGCGGATCCTCACAAGGATAGCCATTTTCTATCTACTATCCACGTTCCTCATGAGGAGACTTCTCTTATTATTGCCAAGGTGAAATTCCGTTAACCAGTCTCATTCCGCATAACAATACCATACTTACTTAACACAAGACAGGTACACACAAGGTCTCCACTCGGCAAGGACCGAAGTCAATACGACTTACAATCCGGTCGTGTCGCTTCCTAACCAACCCAGTGGAACGATACACAAGATAACTTCGACTGCCCTGGAGAATGGAAACACAGAATATCGGTATCGGGCCAAGACGGGGTTTCCATAAAAGGTCATTGCAGGGGACCCAAGGTACAACCTATAAAACATACAATTCTCTCTACCCCTCTAGTTTGGAACGAATTGTTCCTGTGACCCTGAGTTCCATGCCATCCTCGTGTTTCACTGAAGGAAGCTATAAGACTACCATGATGGGCCCCCCAGTTCGTTGATGAGGACCTTCGTGACTTGCGGCTAAGTGCAGACTTAACGAATTTGTCATTGTGTAAGATAAGCTGGATAGATGCAGGTGTTGGGGTTGTCGGTGGAACAGCGTACATGATTTCGCAGTTGATTTCTATCGACTCCACGGGTAATGAAGTTTCTAATTTCTTCGAAACTCCTGCCTATCTAGGATTGGTGAACTCGAGATTCCATGTGGTGGCGATTACCAGTACGTTCAATCCCGTGGACCTTCAAATCTGCTCCACATGTTTTCTTATCCAACTTTGGGGATTTTCACTAATTCATTCTCTAAGGTTATGCTCTATACAAAGTGGCAGCGCCACTGATGGCGTGCGGCAATTGAGGATGTGTTCAACGTGACATCAGCGCCACAGATAAGGCTATATAGGTATCACACCCGACAAACCGTGGCGAACAGCAATCAAAGAACAATATACCCCAGCATCAGCTATATCGAATATGAGCGCAGATATTCCCACCGTTGCTGATCTCAAACAAGCAGTTGAGGCCGGACAACGGATTACCCCAGCAGATGTCTCAATAATTTCCCACGCCGAAAGCGTATTAACTGGACGCGGCCCCCTCCGGGGTGGACCAGCTGGTATGCCCTTACCTTGCACCTCTTGGCCATTATGACTGATCGCAACGAAGCGACCGCCCAGAGCCTTGCGATGAAACAAATGAACTTCGATGCCCAGCTAGACGAGATATCCCGCAAGCCGCAGAGCCATATCACACACGAAGATGCACGCGAGATGCAAGCCACAGAGGTAGGTGTACTCTCTCATCTCATCTCACCTCAACGACTGACAGGAATGCAGGGCCGTGCATTTGGTAGACCCCCCGGTCGAGGCTCCGTATCGGAACAAGTACGCTCGATCGCGGATCGGAACGAAATTCTCGGGCTACCTGCTGTGCCAATCGAAGTCCCGGTTTATGTCACAAAAGACGATGCTCGAGAGGCCCAACGAGCTGAGTCGATGTTGTACGGCGGACAGATTCCCCGACAGGGCATGGCCGCACAGATGCAGGTAAGTGGGGCACCAGAGGTGCTGAGGGGGCTATTGCATTAATTATTTGCTTCGATGCATAGAGCGCTGCAGATAAGATCGAGAATGTCAGGCGAGACGAGCCCTGGTAGCCGGTCGCTCCAGCTACCTGATAGACATGAACATAGAGCGAATGACAACGAGACATCTGTCCACAGGGCCGTAAATGAATTGTGTGCACGAAGTTTCCACTGTAAGCGGGGGGTAGATATGCAGAGTTTGGGGTCCATCCCTGGACCTGACCCGCTTCATTGCATTCGCAGCTAAATGATCGACGAGCTCGACCAGCGCCGCGTCCCGAGACCGTGGTACCAAATCCCCCATTGCCCCGTCTGCTCTCCCTAGCTTGACCGGTCTTCTGTATCTCGACAAAATTTGTCAACGTGCAGCATGATGTTACTGCTATGCTCCCCGAGAAAAGGCGGTCCCCGAAAATCGGTTCACCATAATCGCGACCCCACCGCTTTGGTATCCACCATTCTCCGAAGAACCGACTAACCGACCAAATCCGACGCTAGTAGAAACCAAGTCACCGCCTGCATTGATTATCTGACCTGTGAGGTCTAGTGTGCGTTCACTATCGGTCTCATTTTCTCGATTACCCCCACATCGAGCCAATGGGGTCAATTCTTGCACGCGTCGATCGCGAGGAGATCGCAGTGGGAAAGTGCTCAGGACTCGCGGGAGAGTTCGAAGACGACTTGCGGTGTCTTCTTTCCAACGGGCTGACCCTCGAGGATTCAGACATGGCGCGGGTAAGCTGTGGCTAAGAAATGGATAGGGTAATCATAAACACACACCAGCTCAATAGATTAGGGAGGGGCTTCCATCTGGCGGGGCTGGAACAATTTGTCATGCGGGATTTGGAATTGATTTTAGTATGACGCAACGCACATCAAGGGCGTCCATGTTCACCACTTTTTCAAGTCATGTAGAAAGTCTATTGTGGAGGAAGTTGAGCACAATTCCATTTTCTTTCCTTTAAATACTTCCGTCTATTCCCCCCTCCAAGGTCCTCAAACTCTACATTCCCAATCTTTGAGAACCTTGTGAGAATCAACTTCATCATGCCTATGAACGGACACTGCCTCTGCAAGGCGGTCACCTACACCATTGAGGTCGACCAGCCGCTCATCACTGCCTACGATCACTGCGATGACTGCCAGCGTCAGAGTGGTTCTACCTACTGTACGTTCAGACAAAAACAAACCCCCAAGGTGATGACGTCGACTAATTTTGTAGCTCTGGTCGCTGTGGTTCCCAAGGCGGCTCTTACCATCAACGGCCCCACCAAGAGCTGGGCGGGCAAGGGATCCTCTGGAAAGGCCGTGCACCGGATCTTCTGTGGCGAGTGCGGTTCCCCAATCGCCCACGATCCAGATGCCGCCCCTGAGATCATCGCCATCAAGGCCGGTACCCTGAGCACGGAAATCAAGAAGACACTGAAGCCGGTACGTGGGGCAAAATGGAGCGCACTAGATGGTGGGGCTAACTTTTTTCTTTCCACAGGACACCGAGATCTGGACTGTTAGCAAGCTTCCCTTCTGCCAGGAGCACCTGGAGAAGCCGTTCAAGCACATGCCTGAATAATTGCAAAATATAAAATACCCCCTGATATGATCCGGAAAATATTGCAGGAAGGTTTATTTGGGTTTCCATCGCTTGTATGGTTTAACGAACTTGTCACGAAATGCACGAATTCCAATAATCTTACCTAACCGGCGATTTCGCTTTCCACGTGCTTTGCAAATATTTTGCTGCATATGTATGGTTTTCATTGAGGCTGTCGCATCTGGACATGCCCACTAACCCTCTACTCATCGCCTATAACAAACCAACCCATTTCAATCTTCCAATCTGAAAGGCTGCCGCCCAGAGATATGGATACACCCAAAACATAGTTGTACTAAAACCTGCTTTATCAGATCCCCCACAAAATCGCCGAAGCGATTGCACCTCCCTGCAACGGATGAGTACTGCTTTTCTCCCTGTCTTGTACTAAGATGCGGGATTTGTGTACCTCGGCAGACAAGTTCCGTGCCCAATGGTCTTGGTATAACCTATCTGTTGCCTATTCCGTTCGTCGGATAGAGGACTTCCGTCTTTCGGGTGGGGATTGTGTAGCTCGGCGAGAGGTCCCGATATGCAGGTCTGATGGGCGATATGGCTGAGGGGCGGATAAGGTCAGATTTGTATAGTCCAAGGTCCTCGTTCTTGTGGAACGGCGATAATTAAATTGCACAGGCCGCTTGGGAGAGGGTCTGGCGATGGGCTGCTTGATATGATTGTGTACGATGGGTTAGCTTCCAAGAAGCATTTCTGCGATGCCAAATGCCCACTTGGTCTCATTGGAAGGATTGTACTCGACCCTGTCCATTTACAAAATATGAGGAGAAATAAGGTTGAGTATCTTTATAAGGCTTCTGCAGCCACTTGCAGTGTCGACAGTCTCGTGCTACGTTGAATCAGTGAAATTGCAATACCATACACAAGCGTAACCCGAGAACATCCAAATGGTCCTAAAGTATACTCTACTAATAATCGTTCCCCGTGGTCTTCTTCCGAAGAAGACCGCTGCGAGCCACTGGTCAAATATCCCTAGCACACACGGGGCATTCCAGCACAGTCGGGTAGGACAACAACATAGCTCAACAGGGGCTCTCGGATGTAACTTTCAACTCAGCCATGATCTAGCAGTAGGCTCTTTCGTTAGCGACATATTCGGAAAGAGATATGGAAGCGGGAACATGATGTCAATCCCAGAACTGTGGGTGAGTGCGGGGCGCTGTATAGATAAATGGTCTGTAGTGCGATAGGACCGGCGGAGTTACTTGGAATACTTTTATCTGAAGTCCTCTTCCAATTTATCCAAGTACACATACCGTTATCAGGATGAGTCTGTCAAAACAAGTGAAGAGTGGGGTTGGTCAATTGCCCAAAAGTGTAAAGGTTCGCTCTACGTGTAATGCTTGTCAGCAGGCCAAAATTCGTTGCAGCCATGAGAAGCCTTCTTGTCGTCGCTGCCAGAAACACAAGATTGAGTGTATCTACAGTGTGTCACGGCGATT
This sequence comes from Penicillium sp. S1602, assembly GCA_023626355.1. Taxonomy (NCBI): domain Eukaryota; kingdom Fungi; phylum Ascomycota; class Eurotiomycetes; order Eurotiales; family Aspergillaceae; genus Penicillium; species Penicillium sp. S1602. Next base: position 346,785 of record JAMAGW010000023.1, on the reverse strand, counting down.
AGGACGTCCGGCAAAGAAGAAAGATTCTCGGGTAGAGAATAAAGGGGAAGGGAGCAGTCCTTCACTTGAGACATTCGAGGATCTTGAATGTGAACGAGCGGCCCGCAGAACGTCACGGAAAAAGGGTAATCGGTCAGGTTCGGGGACAGTGATACGGCCTCGAGGTGCAAGGACAAAATCCATTTCCGAAGAACAACTTTCGACTCCGACGCTACCAGAAAATGTCGATGAGTCCGGGATGTCCGTTCATCTCCAAGGAATGAATGCGCCAACCTGCCACACAGCCTTTGGAATGGAATTTACGTCTGAGAACTGGACTCAACAGCTCATGTCTACACGCCTGAACGAGCCATCACCCGAGCAGACATATGCCGAGATCGAGCTAGAAGACACGTTCGATACACCATCAGGATACATGAGACAGTCAGCTCCAATCCCAATTCACCCATCGGGAGATCCATACTTCCCCTCACTTCAACTAGGACCCGACATAAATATCTCCTCGCCAAACATTGACTGTGACCTGGAAACGTTCCAAACTCACGAACAAATGATACTTCTCGATGTCAAAGACCCCGACACAGCACCTTGGCCCTACAGCACCTCCATATTAGACATGCAGCCCATTCAAGGCGCGTGGATGCTCGAAAGACCACACCAACCAATCCCGGTTCTAATAGACCCTTCAAACTCAAATTACTGTCCACTCAAGTCTCCAGATACAAGTCCCGACAGTGACATATACTCGCCTGACGAACCGGGCCCTCTCAGCCCGCCGCCAAGTTTCAGCTGCAGCTGCTACAAGCACGCGATGGGTGAGCTGATCCGATCAGGTCTACGTACTGGACCGGACGGATCGGTTAGTATTGATAGTATACTCGCGTCCCAAAATGAGCTATTATTACAGACTGAAGCAATTCTGCGGTGTAATGTGTGTTCACAGTCCGAGGGGCAGGCGAACATGTTGATGGTTGTTATTGTGACTATTGATAGTCTTCTCTCAACACTGGATGCGACTACAACATCGGCCCGGGCAGTGCGTGAAAAGGAGATTCCTAGTCATTCGCCACATTTGGCTAATGGTAAATTACGGGATTTGGGCAGTGGGGATGGGTTTGAGTCTCATTTTGATGCTTGTCCGTTACTTGTTGGAGGGTATAGGGTTCATCTTGAGGAGAAATCTTGTTTTATCTTAGAAGTTTTGCAAAGTCGTCTTTCGATGCTTTTATTGACTATTCGGCGGATTCGTGCTTGTATGCAGCAGCACTTGGCGGCTGTCTTTTCTAGGGGGAGATTGCTTATGATTATGGAGACTGATCGGAGGTTGGAACTTATTTTGATGAAGATAAAGATGGCGGTAGGTTAAATCTTGGTCCTTAGCTCTTACGTATAATGACCGAAATTAATATGATTGATCTATTGTTTTTAGGAATATCATGATGATAAACGAGAGGAGACCAAGTGATCACTCAGTATAGCAATCTACTAAATCGGCAGCTCTTGTGGGGAACCTGGCCGGTTTATAGTTTGTGAAGATTCCTATCTAGCCATGGGGAGAATCATTGGTCAGTATCCAAACTTGATTGGGGCTGCTAATTTCCAAAATCCAATATGGTGTGACAACTCCTTATATGTCTGCTGTCAGGTGAACAGGAGGGTGCTGTTCAGAGTGACATTAAGGAGGGGCGAACAGACTTGCTTCAGCCTTCATTGACTTCGTGAATAAGCTGTGGCTTTATGCTCCTATCGGGTGTTTTGCTCATAACTCTCAAACGTACTTCACAGCAGTGGTTCTGTTTGCTGCAAGATATCGAGTGTTGCTAGCCAAACGCCTCGCGATCACACATACCCCCATTGAGTGGGACGGACAGAGTCAACAATCTGTCATCCCTGAGCGCAATACCAACTTGAAACATGAACTTCAACAACGTTTGCCCTTGCACCACTGAAGGTCTGCAGATAATGTCGGAGGTGCAGAATATACCTGCTGTCGTCAATGCCGAGATACTTCTGGAATTGATCTATCGCATCTGCCAGCAAGGAGAAGCCATGGTTCAATGCAAGATTTGCATCCAGAACCTACAGCATTCTATAGTGGTTTTGTCATCCTTATCCGAGCAGTGCCTTCCTCTTCTTGAAGCGCTGTGCTCGACATACGATATCGCCACTCAGCCAGGCTTTTTTGACTCGGCCATGTTGGCTATGGAGCAGCTGACATCTCGATATATCTGCATCAGAGATACAGCTATTCTCGGTCAAATAGTACTCAAAGAAGAGGAGACAAAGCTCCTGGTCGGCACGATAATTGGACAGAGGCTGGGGAGGCTTTTAGATTTGATGAAAAGCCTGATGGTGATGCTAGAAAACTCAAATTCGCATCTAAATGGGATTGCGACATTGCACACTATCAAGTCTTCAGCTGAGCTTACCATCAACAGGTTGAAAGCCTTGATGGAGACTATCGATGAACGCGATGCTATTCCGTTGGCCTAATCTGCTTTGGCTGGGTGGTTGCTTGATACCATTCAAATTAGAAAGATTTGCTTGGGAGGAAACTCGAATTGTATTCTCAGAGACTTCATCTATTGATGTGATTATTTATTTCTGGTATCATATTATGTAACACAAGGCATGCAAAAAGAAAATTGGCGAATGCACACCATATGATAACTAAAAGTCAGACTCCGTGGGTAATCATGAAACTTTCCAGCCCTCAAGCTCTCCATTATTTGGACCCTCTTTCATCTTCTAAGCGGGACTCGAAGTAAAGTGTCAACTGGAATTTAGTTGGGCCAGGGACGCTCAAATTCGCCGACCCACTGACCCCAACCAGTAACCTTGCCAGTGATGGCCCTCTTGATGTCCGATTTGCTGACCTTCTCAGGGAGATCGAATTTGAGAGTTTCCTTAAGCGCGATGATGGTGAAAACATATCGATGGGCTCCATGGCCGAGAACAGGGGCTGCACCGCCATAAGCTGTGCCTCGGATATTGGGTACGTAGTTCCACGCAGAACTGGTCTGCCACTTCGGACTGTCCTTCGGCACATTGGTCTGCAGCGGAGTCACAGCTCGGTGGGAGGGATTGATTCCCCAAAAGAGGCCGTGATGTACAACGAGGAATGGAATTGGCAGGTCGATGTCCTCGCAGATCAAGATGTATTCCTCGATGGGCTCGGTGACGTGTGGGGGTGTCCACTTCAATTCGGGAATGCAACCGATGCCATCTTCAGCGAGGCAGGTATGATGCAGAAGCAGCTTCGAGCCTGACGGACCGCATTCTTCACACTCGAGGGTCATGTTTGGCTTGGGTATATCCTTGAATGCCGGGCTATAGATGAACAGGCGGGAGTCATGGCCTCGGAAGGGGTAGAACAAGCGGCCGAGGAAGTATTGCAAGTAATGCAGAATGCCAGCCATGTTGACGGACGATATGAAAGTCCTCAAAGTAAAGGAAGAAACGAGCTAGCGGGTTTTAGAAGAAGTAAAACAATCCCCCATCACCTCAAGAGTTTTAATACTAAAAGATGTATTCTTTAGGCAAGAACGATGCCGGTTCCGGGCCGTAAACGGCAAGCACGGGTGACAAACTTAACTTTTTGATTTGTTTGGTTCGTTTCACCTCTCCATGTTTACATCCTCCACAACTATCAATAGCAACCTACTACCTCCCAGTTGGACAATTGTGGTATAGCTTGACGCCAGCCGCGAAGGGGTACTCAAAGTGGGTCCGTCCTGTGGTTCCTGGACGATCGCGATCGGCGATGACCACATCGTGCGTCCCCGCCCCGTTTCCGTCGACATCCGGTTTGAATTTCACCGCGTGATGGTAGCTTCGGCCTTTTACCTCTCAACCTCACCTCTCCATGCTGTCGAACATCCTCGCCGCCTTCAGATCACCTCCTGATCCCGCCGAAGGGGTTCAGCAAAGGCCTCCTCGGTATGCCGGCGAAGATACCACACCGACTACCCGCCGTGAAATTCTTGGCTGGTATGCTTACGGCATTGCCGCCGAGGTGTTCGCGGTCTGTGGTGTAGGTTCGTAATAGCTTCATTTCAGCCCGTCGAGACTACTTTCTGACTCCGTACTTCAGGTTCTTTTCTGCCTCTCACACTTGAGCAGCTGGCGCGCGAACATGGCACACTGCAGACCAGCCACCTGCCCTGCTGGGGCCCTCAGGCGCCGGCGAATGGCACGCAGGCAGGTGAACAGTGTATCGTTGGGGTGATGGGACTCCACATCACCACTGCCAGTTTTGCGATGTATACATTTTCGCTGGCGGTGCTAATCCAGGCATTAACATTAATCTCGTTCAGTGCCCTGGCAGACTACGGTAAGCTTCCAGACCACATATTCTTTAATAGCGCAAATGGTTGATTAGTATATCCTATCGGCGCAGAAAGTAACCGTAAAACGTTACTTTTGTCCTTCGGGTTCATTGGCTCGGCTACCAGCATGCTCTTCGTGCTTATCGCACCGTCGGTCTTCATTCTCGGCTCCGTCTTGGTCGTCATCGGCGTTACCTGCCTCGGGTCCTCGTTTGTCGTCCTAAATTCCTTTCTGCCCGTACTGGTCGCCAATGATCCTTCGATTCAAGAAGTCAAAGATGGAGGTGATGAGATGTCGAACTTCCAGAGCAACAGAAATAGTGGCGTCGGCGACGACGCTGATTGGAATGCGTGGGACGAGGAGGACAGCCTAGACGGCTTGCAAGGCCCAGGTCAACATGCTCCGCTCGGAGGGGATGGTGTCAAGGGCAAAGGCTCGGGATCTAACCCGGAACTTCAGCTGTCTACGAAGATCTCTTCCAAGGGGGTTGGACTTGGATACTGCGCGGCGGTGTTCGTGCAAATTCTGAGCATTGCGCTCCTGGTAACACTCTCCAAGACCAAACTCGCGAAAATCTCAGGAACCCTACCTATGCGCTTCGTTCTGCTCTTGGTTGGAATATGGTGGTGTTTATTCACGTTTGTCGCCGGTCGTTGGCTACGCTCACGACCTGGGCCCCGACTGGATACATCATCCAGTCCTGGCGCCTCTCGGTGGCGCGTGTGGTTGCGTCTCATGGGCTTTGCATGGAAATCTCTCTGGAAGACAGTAAAAGTGGCCGTGAAGTTGCGCGAAGCAATGATCTTCCTCATCGCCTGGTTTCTGTTGTCGGATGCCATGGCTACTGTTTCCGGTACCGCCATCCTCTTCGCACGTACAGAACTAAAGATGAGCACAACATCAGTCGGTCTGTTGTCGATCACTGCTACTTTATCGGGTATGACTGGTGCGTTCCTCTGGCCCCACGTATCTCGGCGATTCGGACTGAAGCCGAATCAAACAATTATCGTTTGTATTGTGCTATTCGAGACTATTCCGCTTTATGGGATGCTGGCCTACATCCCGTTCATCAAAAATTGGGGGGTCATTGGACTGCAAAAATCATGGGAGATCTTCCCACTTGCAATTGTCCACGGTATTGTGTCTGGAGGCCTCGCTTCGTACTGTCGCTCCTTCTTCGGCCTATTGATTCCTCCTGGTAGCGAGGCTGCATTTTATGCGCTGTATGCGGCCACAGACAAAGGCAGCTCATTCATCGGACCCGCTGTGGTAGGAGTACTTGTGGATGCAACTGGTCAGGTCCGGTCTGGTTTCTTCTTCATCGCGATCTTGATTGTGCTACCAATCCCCCTGGTGTGGATGGTAAACGCCGACAAGGGGCGTCGCGACGCCCTCGCCATGGCTGAATCTCTGGAAAAATCACATGGGGGACCGGTTGACGATGCTCAGGAGGCAGAGGGACTTCTATCTCGTGAGCAATAGCCTTGTCTAATTTGAAAAGGTTTATAGTTGGCTTTAGGTGCCACTAAGGAGCTAAGAACCACGGCATGCATATTCATTCCTGCCTGGTAGGGAAAGGTTCCATGACTTTATTGAGGCTATGTTCAAAATCATGATGATCAACAGATAGGCTTCTATTATATACGAATATCCCCAAGAGAATCAATTTCATTCATCATCCATCTGATCAGCCTCTTTGCGGGGTATTCTAGACTAGCAGTGTAGACTTCTGGGCTTTCACGCACTCCATCCGATCCCGAGGTCTCTCCTATAGACTTATCTAAGGCGATAAAGTCGGGAGTGGCGTGATATATTATGCAATGGTCTAGATGGCCGTTTAATCATTATCAACTTAGAAGTAAAATTGCTAAAGCGCTCTTAAACCCTTGAACTAACGTTTAGTAATATGTATCATAATAATCGTATTAGTGCGAGAAACCCCTGATAAAGACCTTTGGCTAGCTTAACTATATCTATATATAAGTAGTCTAAAGCTCACCACATTAGTTGACCTGGGTAACATCTACTTTAGAGGGGTATAATGAAGGGGGGTTTTTTTGACTTTGAAATAACGCTTAGACATATACGTGTGTCTCATGAAATTTATTCATACTTAATTTGATAATAAGTAGCTCTCTAAGCTCTCAGTCTATCTATATTAAGGAAGAAGAAGAAGAACCTCTATCTTTTAGATCCTTTCCTTCCTGAAGAATAAGTATTAAAGTACTATAAAAGTGTAAAGGCGCTGTTCAAAATATTCTCGTAAGACTTGGCTTCATCCACATCGGTGCTTCACATCGGTGACTATCGCGCCAGGCCTGGAACTTCGTATTGTCCCAGCCGGCGGTCAACTTACTGGGGGAAATCATCTTTCCAGATCCTAGGCGCATGGTGCGAACGAACACGCAGTTCTTGTTCGAATCCCACGTGAAGGAAAAGCATTGATCATGTTCATAGCATGCATCCCGACAGGCGGCTAATGAGCTGTGCGCGGGGGATTCGGGGGATTCGGTGAATCCACCCCAGTCCCCGTTATCCCATTCGTCTCGATCTGAGAGATTACCCAGCTGGGTGTAATCGACCAGGTCTTGGTATAGGAGGGGATGCTGTATCCGATTTCTAGATTAGCAAATCATCCCTTCCGATGGCAGTGGGTTGTTTCTATGGAGATAACGCACCGTCTTATCTCGTTGACTCTCCCATTTGGCCAGTCCGGTCATATCAGCATACAGCGACTTGTGTAGACTGATCACGGGCTGACACCAGTGCATATCGCCAAAGGGTACTCCATGCAGGGGATGCGCATTGAACATGGGCCACAATCCTGACAGCCGTACGCCCTTCTCGTAGAGCGCAAACCCCAGCACCGAGTCGCCGCAGCAATCGCGGTCCACAACCTCCATGTAAGCCTCGCTCAGTGAGGGTTCAAGGTATTCACCATACGGCCCCGTTTTCCGCGTCGTCAGCAGATTCATCGCCGCGCGCGACATCACGAACCCGGACCCGCCATACGCAAACCAAACCCGCTCACCATTCTTTAACCCCCCAGGCGACGGCGATCCAAAGTACAGCGGCACCGACGGATCAAAACGCTCTAGCATGCGAAACAGATTATCCCAAAAGAAATAAGTATCCGTCTCGAGGAACACGAACCACTCCGCCGTGGGATTATGTGCCTTCGCCCTCTCCACCATCGGCAGGAACTTGAACCGGTCCAGTCTCCAGCCCTTCTGCCCGTCGAAGCTCGGATCGCCCCGCTGCAGCGCGCGGTATGCCCCGAAATCCGAGACATTGAATTTCTCCGCAAGCGGCACCAGGTCCGCCAGCATGTCGTGCACGCGGTGGCCGTGCAGCGTCGTCGCGCGGTCCGAGACAACGAGCAAATTGTCGACGCAGCGGGTGACGGAGGTCATGGCAGCATCAACACGATCAGAGCTTTCGGTGGCGCCTGTTTTCAAGACAATCTGGATGCGGAGGAGGATCTCTGCGGGGAAATCATGGCAAAGATCGTCCGCGGGGGTGTCTTTTGCAGCGGTATATTTCTGAAATCGCGAAACGGTATTCCAGGGCCAGAAGTCGAGATCTTCTATGTTGGGGTGGAAGCGGGCGATGGTCTTGAGGCTGAAGAGATCGGTCCAGGAGTATGAGGCGAACAGCAAGATGGTAGATAAGGTTAGGAAGATCATGAAAGATTTCCATTTTGGGCGGCTGATCAGCCGCGCGAGGGGCCCAGGGTTGTGGTGGTATGCGGATGCCATGGGCCAATACGATTTTATTTATATCAAGGACACAATAGAGAAGCTAGGTGCGATTCATGGGGATTCACTAACAGAAGTAGACACATGTTTTTCAATCTGAAGGGGCGAAGTAATCATGCACAAGCAAATCAAGGGACCAGGATGGACCGGGGTATCGCATCGGGGGTACGTTGACATATCTGTATTATTTGCGCATTGATAGATTTTCTGTTACTCCGGTTTTATGTATTATCAAAATACAGTGGCGTCCCAAGACTCCAGGAGTATTTGGAACCAGGCCCATTGTGGGCCTGACCGTTTTTAACACTGCCTACGACATTAGTAAAATTACCTTCGCACGCCCTAACACGCCACACGCTGCATATTATATAATTAGCGGCGGGCTAGGAAAGTTGGGGGTGTCCTAAGCAATTCCCGGGGGCTGTTTCAAACTCGTCGAGCGACACTGTAGGTGCACATAATGCCCGTACAGGTCACAAAAAGTTCTTGGAGAGAATCGGCAATTTCCATGCAAGCGACGTCCAAATTAAATATCGAAACAGTCACAGTTCCCCACGGATGCTCTTTCCCGTGGTGGGGCAACTGGGTGCACGGAGTTCGCACTGTGCCACGTACACAAAGTACATAAGACCCCTGGATCTGGAATCATAATCTGGAATTTTAATTTGCTCGCCACGTGTTCGGGTACGACCTGATCCCCCTTGTCCTCTGCCTCATGGTTATTCTCTTCCAGAATCATTCGCTTCTAGGTAATTACTTAGCTTAGCCTCAGCACCGGGTAAACCTTAACAACTCCTAACTGGGATTTGCATCTAGGCTATATAAATACCGACGCACTCTACATCCCCCCTCCCCAGCTCTTCCCTCTAAGAATTTAAGTCTCCCACCCAAAACCGGTGGCCTTGCCCGACACTGGAACCTCTGTCGCCTCAATTAACGTGGTGTCTCGACTAAGTGTACTCGGAACAAGAAACCCCCAAAAGAAATTAAGACCTGTGCTAAATACTAAGCCCATATAGAACGCTGCCAATTTAAACTATCCAATAGATCAATAGAAAGATTGGCCGGGAACTAAGCGAGGTCGCATGCCCAAGCCTCTTGAAGGTGACTCCGTGCGGGGAGATGGAGCACTAAGTCGGGTGAGCCTATGAAATTACGATTTGAAGCCAAGGAGGTGATCTGTGTTCTATTCGATCCACTCCTGATGCCTGTCCTTGACCGGGTGCTGCCGAACGTGATTTGGTCGTCCCCGCTATGTAATATGGAGGTAAGACCAGTGCAAATTAAGCGATAGGAAGAGACAAGCATCCCGGCACGCAGGGGACTCTACCAAGTTGAAAATTTCCGCTCGGTGACTGAAGTTGACGGAACCCACAACTGATTTCCAAATATTTCACCCTGAGATCTTGGAACCCCTGTCGAAAATGAAAGGCTCGATCCGCTCAACGGATCAGCGCCTCTGTGCAATTTGTTGTTACCGGTGGCGGAAAGAGCCGGGCAGTCTTGAAATCTTGCATTCTTTGTCTTCGATCCAAGATTTGAATTCAATTTGCTCAGCCAAGGGTCCAAGCGTAGACTAGATACACATCCTCTTTGGGCGCTGTCTGACCCTAGTAGTGAGGCCAGAGACCACAAAGATATCCATTAGCTCCCTTGCAGGTTATTTTAAACCAGACAACGCTTCGCTACGGGCAACAGTAACGCTAGTAGTCTACTGAGTACTTATTTCCGCCCTCGGGTACTTTAACCATGAGGGAATTTTCAATATTGTTAGCTTTAGAGCAGGATAGAATCGTAGATTGACCAATGGCAACTGCAATCAAATAAGGCGTGAACTAGTCTTTATAAGGGGTTCGTTGTTATATAGCTTTCTCTATCATTCATATTAAGCCTTTATGAGATATAGATATGAGGGCCACGGATAAATATTATTGATCCCAAAGCCTGACTCAACTAGTGCTTACATTCCTCGCTTAAAAAATTCGCTTAGAATTAATAACATATATCATACACTCCTTAGTACCTCCGCGGGCCGCGGCCCCACTAGCAGCCCCAAACCCCTAGGTTAGCCCTAACCCGATAAGGTACATTATCCCGAGGTCGTGCTAGTATCTAAACTTCTAAAGGACATCAGGGATTTTAATCTCCAGCCATGACCAGATATAGTTTGCTGTCTATTATCTATAAAAGGAGGCAAGTTTCATCTCAAAAACGTCTATCTAATTACTTTACTTATCAAAAGTACCAGGCACTTTTCTCAATAGTTTCAAAGCATATAATGCAGTCTACCCTCCTATCCACCTTCACTTTCTTGCTTTTAGGTTACCTCTCTCATGACGTGGCTGCAAACGATGGCTATATAGCAATGCTGTAACTCGCCGTCCCTCCTCGCACCTAGTTCAAATGTGCATCACAGGGATCTTCATGCCAATTGCGCTGAAGCGGCTGGTAAAATATACAATGTAGCGACTGTGGTTAATATCGGTTCGTGCTTTGGCAACTCGAATGGAAAGCTTATCGGCGAGCTGAAGTAAAGCCTTGAATTATAATCTTTGTCTCCTGATATTGACGCTTTGAATTATACTAACGCGGTTTCTTAGTGGTGCTTTTGGTATATCCTGTACTGATATACGCCTAGAAGATACTACTGTCCTTCATGCCAATTATGCAAATGACGAAGGAACATATGTTGCTACTTCAATTTATACAAGTATGTCATTATCTTTCCTATATCATACTATTGTAAGAGATATTTACTGACCATCGGAAATAGATAACTGGATCGGGAATGCCGGTGGCGCTTTGTATTGTTTTAACCAGAATGGTGAATCCTAGATAGAGTTCTTGTAGGTATTGAGGCTTTGTGGGTGATCTATATGAAAAAAGGAAAGGTGCTAGATGAGGATTTTGTTGAAGGGGAGATCGCGGACGATTTGTGGCCTATGATCTTTTTCATAGTAACAACCTTGGAAAATTCGTAATTCTACGCACTCACAGTTAGGAGTCATTTAAGTAAATTGCAAGTCTAATTTAGGTAATTATGAAGTAGATTTATCCTTATTAACGTTACAGAACTTCTTATTTAATAAGACGCAGGAGACGCCCTAAAGACTAGTTTTAATAAAAAGCTAATATTATCTTTATAACTCTCAGTACCTGAATAAGATATTTAGTCATATGGTAATATGTATATAATAATACTAGATACGAAAAAAATGATAGCGTCTTCGCTATCTAAAATATATCTTTAAAGTGAATAAATTAACTAGGGCTAGACTTTTCTATAACGGTATAACCTAGGCCTAATTTACGGCCTCGTCGGGATTTTAGGGCATAATATCGGGGCAGGACTAAATAGTCCTTGAAGTGACCCGATTACGCCCCGGAAAGCACCTGCATGATTCGCTGAATCAGGCCTTACCCCTCATGTATATATTCTATGCACGTGAGGAATTAGTCTCTTTCTTGTTCTATGTCTTACTCCCGTGAATGAAGAGTCTATACTTTCAACCTCGCCGGGTCTATACCCTTTGAACTAACATCTATTGTATTTACTAATTACTTATAATCGCTTCACCTTTAATATATCTTTGATACTATTATGCCAACCTTATCTAATCTCTAAGTTAGTCTAGATCATAGCTTTAAAATATTAATAAAAATGAAATTTCACTTTTTTTGATTAGAAGCGTGACCAAAGCCCGTGAATGACATAAGGGATCTTCTTATTCTAACTTTGCCTCCTAGCATCATTTGCTAAACATCAGGCTTCACCCGCCGGGAAATGAACTCGGAAAACAAGGTCTGTGCGCGATGTTTGGAAACCCCGGATCGTCAGACCGCGCTAGATCAGCTCGCCTGACCAACATGAGGTCCTCGGTCCCCCACCGGGCCATCATGGCCAAAGATAATATCGGCAGGATCGAAATAACCCGGCTTCACGGTTAAAAAGACAACTGTTAACCACATTGGGTATTCAGATTCCCTCTATTCATGCAACTCGATCGGTCAAGGCCAACACCCCGGACCGACACTCCGGAAGCCCAAGAATCAGCGATCGGAGCGCGAATAAGGATTATCGGGCGCGGGCCAGATTCAACCCCCGCTAATATCACACAATCCGTGCGTGGCAGTCTCGGCGCGAAGCTCCGTTACTCGAAGGGAATAGGGGCCTTTTTGAGGCGTCAGCCATCGAACCCGGGATCCAATCACAACCCCGCTCCCCCATTCACGACCCTCGCTTCCCCAGAAACTAATAAGAATCCACGGGTTAATTTTCGAGCTAGCTCCTAGTTTAACGTGTCGGATGATATGATAGGTGCAAAATTAGGATCTTTGTCGAATCTCGCATTCCGGCGTGTGGCAAGACACCATGTCCCTTGTCACTTTACTGGCTGGATCAGCTCTAAAGCTCGTGCAAACCTGCCATTTGATCTCTATATTAGGCTGAATACATGATCAGATCCTCTGTCATTGCTATCTTTCTCCACACTTTTCCTCGGAATCCGTACCGGCACGTGGTGGGCCGTGTCCAGACTATGCCGGTCAGAAAGTCTTATATCCCTAGTCTCGTCCATCCCTTGTCGGGAACCCGTTGAGGCTACGGGATCTTTGAAATTGGGTCTTCGGTTGCTATTTCTTTTCCCCCCGCCATGGCAACTACTCAGACTGAGATCGCACTGGAGAAGACGGCGGCGCATCATGTTGAGGATACTCTGGGTCACGGTGCGATTATCGAAGCGAAGCAGGCGAGTGACGAGGAGCATGCCCAGACACTGTTCCAGGCGCTGCGCGACAATCGCAAGGCTGTCGCGTGGTCAATGCTGATCTCAATGTCGATTATCATGGAAGGATATGATACGATTCTCATGGGAAATTTCTACGCCTATCCCTCTTTTACGGCAAAGTACGGAAGCTACTATGCCAAGGGCAAGGATAATCAAGTGTCAGCCTCATGGCAATCGGGACTCAGTATGGCTAGTACAGTGGGATGTATCTTTGGTGAGTTCTCCTTGGAACATATGAGGGGCAATCGCTGACCAGCCTAGGCGGCGTTATGAATGGATACTTTGCTTCACAATTCGGATACCGAGGTGTCATGATCGTGGCACTGGCATTCCTGAATGCCTTCATCTTTATCACTTTCTTCGCCAACTCAGCTGCCGTCCTCCTTGTCGGCCAGATCCTCTGCGGTTTCTCCTGGGGAGTCTTCGCAACTGTTGGACCTGCCTATGCGTCCGAGGTCTGCCCTACAAACCTGCGTGGATACCTCACCATCTACGTGAACATGTGCTGGGCAATCGGTCAACTCATTGCATCTGGCGTGCTGTACGGCCTGGTCGGCCAATTAGATCAGTGGTCATACCGTATTCCGTTCGGTCTGCAGTGGATCTGGCCAGTGCCATTGATGGTAATCTGCTGGCTGGCACCAGAGAGCCCATGGTACCTTGTACGGAAGGACAGACTCGAAGATGCAAAGCGCAGCCTCCGCCGACTTGCAGGAAACAAGACCGATGATCAAATCAACGGACAACTGGCAATGTTGGTGCACACCACCAAGATCGAAGCCGAGATCGAGGCTGGAACAACATACGCCGAGTGCTTCAAGGGAGTGGATCTGCGCCGCACAGAAATTTGCTGCGTAGCCTTCATGGGCCAGATCATGGCTGGTAGTACGTTCGCCTACACTCCTACGTATTTCTTCGAGCAAGCTGGCATGAGCACCGACCGATCCTTCCAGCTTGGAGTTGGATGTACAGCCGTCAGCTTCGTAGGCACCGCACTATCCTGGTTCCTAATCACAAAGTTCGGTCGACGAACTCTCTATGTCTGGGGCCAGGGTCTTCTTGCCACTCTCTTATTCCTGGTCGGAATTATCAGTGCTGCATCATCGAGTACCGGTGCCATGTGGGCTCAAGCAGCACTCTGCATGATCTGGCTCTTTACCTATTCCTTAACCGTCGGGCCAATCGCCTACTCCGTCGTCGCGGAGATTTCGTCAGTCCGCCTAAGAACTCTGACCGTTTGCCTCGCACGAACAGCCTACCAGCTCATCAACGTTGTCTCGCAAGTCTTGGAGCCATACTTCATGAACCCAACCGCATGGAACGCGTCTGGTAAGACCGGCTTTTTCTGGGGAAGTACCGCGTTGATTGCATTTACATGGGCTTTCTTCCGTCTACCAGAACCCAAGGACCGTACCTACGCTGAGTTGGACATTCTTTTCGCCAGGAAGGTTCCTGCGCGCAAGTTCTCCTCAACTCAAGTTGATGCCTTTGCGGCCGTGTCAGCATCTTCGCAGGAGGGTCTCGTCCGCGAAGAGATGGCTCAAGAGGTCAAAGAGTGAAACAATGAGCGTTGGCTTTCTATCTTGTCACATCTTGGTTTGATAGGTCCGAAACCCAGTCCGGTCGGCCAGGTCTAATAGTCGCAAGATTGTGTATACCTAATGTGAGACGTTTACCAATGATTCTTTTGGATCTTCCGGCTTTGTTACATGCGTGTTTTGGACAGGACGTAGCTGCGCGGCTGGGTTGCAAGAGGACCGACCAGGAAAATACACAAAGTCTGGTTAGTCGATACACGTAGAACTCAAGTCCTGGGTCATGAGGCGGAATTGGAAGCCCACTTGTTGATTATGTGATCTGTGGTGAGATGTTTGATTACGTCATATACGTATGGTGTTGGAGAAGAAAATCAGGCTTCATGCTTCATTAATACATACCCCACCTCCATCAAATTGTCCCCATGACCAAAGGGAGACCCAAGGGGAGACCCAAGTTACGGGTCGACCCATGCCGCTTTTGCCAGAAGCAGTTTAAGCGAATAGAGCATCTACAGAGACATGAGCGTATTCGTCCGTGGCCCTTGCATTAATTTGCTCTTGTCGTCCCCACAGATCAATGCCGCATGCTAAACCACAGCCACAGATACTCAAGAAAAACCATTCGTGTGCCATTGTGGTAACTCATTTACTCGGCAGTAAGGGCTGATTTGCCCGGCCTACTCGCTCGTGGACTTACATCTATCATTTTAGGGATCTTCTAAGTCGCCATGAACGATTGGGCCATTCGCCTGCGAGTGTCGAAGAACCAGTTGCGCCAACTGACGCCCCCAATGTTCAAATACAGGAGGACTTGGAAAACTTGATATCTCATCCACACGTAAATTTCGAGTGTAGGGCGACTTTCAATGAAAACAGCATCGGATCACAGGTTCCAGACCTCGTCTCACCTGAAGCAACATATTTACCTCGTGTTACCTCTCCTGTCGAGGACCTATACGGCCATATGGGCGAGAGCTTCACCTTTTTAAATGAACCAGACGTCTGGAATAATGAGGTTTTTTCATTCAACAATGTGATTCCGTCTCATTTTTTTGACACCGACATCTCGCTATGTGATCTCTTCCAGCAATTTGCCCCCGGGCAACCCCCTCCTAGCCGTACCGGACATACAACAGAGATTGGTCAAATTGACCAGCCACAAATTCCACCATCAACAGTTCCACAGCAGACAGCGACACAGACCCCACCACTACCTCCACGATTCCCTTCAACCGATGATCAACTACATCATAACAATCTCGATGTGGGGTCAGATACTGCTGGATGTCCTTGGATATTGTCTGCTTCAGCTTACAAGCACATATCGGAAAGGGTGGCAGAGAAAAAGTCGGTTCTATTTGACTTCAAGCTCCCGTCAAGGTTCACTCTTATGCGCTACCTTGAGGGCTACTTTTGTGGGTTCCATGATCACCTGCCTTTTCTTCACCCAGCAACATTCGAACCCCAAAGTATCGAGCCCGAGCTTCTACTTGCACTCGCTGCTGTTGGTGCTCTTTATAGATTCGAACCTACGAAGAGTCATCAACTATACGATGCAGCGAGGTGCCTTGTTGACCAAAGCTTCTACAACCGCCGCCGACGAACCATGGCAGCTATGAAAGTTCACTCCCAAGTTCATACGGAGATAAGAAGTTTTTGGGATTCGTCTTCAAAGGGCGCTTCCCAGTCTTTGTATGGGACATACGCAGATAGCACGTCTTGGGATGACCAAGGTGGAGAGTCGAACGAGTGCCTCCAAAGGGCACAAACGCTGATTGTTCTTATGGCTCTGAGTGCATGGGGAGAGCCAGCCCTGGTTCAAGACAGTCTTTCAATGGGTAGTCAGCTCGCGGTCCTTGTGCGCGAGCTTGGAATTGGCCAGCCAGATGATACGACCAATGTGGACATGTCATGGAAGACTTGGGCTATGCGACAACAGAGGAGACGCACCTTATTAGTCGCGTACATTCTCTTTAATCTGCACACTATTACCTTCAACATTCCACCCTTAATCCTCAGCCAAGAAGTTGCGCTCTGTCTGCCGTCATGTGAGGCAGAATGGAAACTAAATTCATCTGCAGAGTGGGAACGTTACCGTCAGTTCTCAGGTTGTCGCGAGCACGCCTTTACCACGACACTTGATCGATTGCTCCAAGGCCGAAATGTTTCTGAACATGGCGCGATCTCGTCCTTCTCAAACTACGTCCTCATACATGGACTGGTCCAGAAAATTTATCTTGAGCATCAATCAGCAAGTTGCCTTCCACATAACGTATCTCCGATGCGACCGGGGTTATTAAAGTCAATGGAAAAAGCCTTGAAATATTGGCAATCATCTTGGGAGGCGACCTACGAATCAACACTTGATCCACGCTCGCCTAAAGGCCCCCTTGGGTTCAATGCGACCGCCCTATTACGACTGGCACATATCCGACTGAATGCCAACCTAGCGTTGTGCCATGTCCTCATCTCTGGCAATCCTACGCAAATACAACAGATCTTCACTGCCTCTGATGCAATATGTCTTTCTCGCTCCCCATCATTGGACCGTGCGATCCTGCAGTGTATTCATGCTCTTAGCATTCCGGTTCGTGTCGGGATCCCATATGTCGCCCGGACCCAAACCTTGCACTGGGACATTCAGCATTCGATATGCAGCCTTGAATGTGTCTTCCTCCTAACCAGATGGATGCAGGAAATTGCCAAGGATGTGGGAACCAGAGGACTTGCCGCCTTGCGGGAAGATGAGCACAAATTGCTCGCCATGGTAACCAGCCTGATTCAAGAGACACAGCTTCAAGATACGCTGGAGTATGAGGAGGATAATGCGACACGCATCAATCGACTCGCGGCTTCCACTGCTCGTTTATGGGTGGAGGCCTCGAGCGGCTGTCACGTCTTCGATCTCGTTCATCGTATTGGGGCATCGTTATCAATTATTGCTGATATTTTGGAATCTCAAGTTCCCACGCCTGGCCACAATTCTTAATGGCTAGGTGTTATCGGCCCTTCCAAATTGATCCACATTATAGTATGTTGGACCTAGCACGAGTGAAGCTTATCCTAGTCGACCGGGCCTGAAATTGTTCAACTACTATAGTTAACCTGGCAGTTCGGTAGATATAAAAAGACAATAATAAATACGAAATTGTCATCATTCGCATATGGAACCTGCCCAAGTAGTACGTATTGTGAAGTTTCAATCGTGGCTCAAATTTCCAAGATTATACACTAAGCGTATATTCCAGTATATGTAAACAGTAGGGTAATGGTGCTAGCAGAGAGAGCCACTGAGCAATTTTACTTAATAGAAGAAGAGAGGTGAAGTTTTCGGTAATTCAATGGCAATGACTGGAGGAAGGCGAAGGGCGGAAAGGAGAGAGGCGGACTATGAGGTTTGATCATGAAGCCGCAGACGCCAAAGCCATAATAATCGGCATCATCTTAGAGATTCATGCATTTTTACCGCAAAGGGATTGGAAATTGACATCTGATTGTTGAATCAGCATGATTACCAACACAGTCTTCGGCTTGATTGTGAATTTCTCCCCCAATAGCCGCATGCTGAGTCAATTGGGGTAGAAATTAGTTACCAATCTTCCCCAACAGGCTTTGGAAGGGTCGGGCTGCCTAAGGGATTTGGTGAGCAGACTTGGAAGATAAGAATGTAATGGAAGCGTTTAGAGTCATAGAATACGTCTGATTCTTCAAGAATGGTTTTCTTTTGGTATTATCATTTTATGCCTCTGACTGTTCCGATATGAACGTCTTCTACCTATCTTAGATCCTTTTAACAAACCATAAAGTCGACGCAGAATATTAGATTTAACAGCTTTGGTCAGTAAAGTCATATAGGAAGCAAGTATAGATGTGTGGTAGCTACAAGGTGGAACGAGGCAGCAAAAGGCAAATGCGATCAAATGGGACATGGAGGAAAGGAGAAGCAGCGACAATAGAGAAACGCTATCTAGTGCGCTCGAGAAGCAGAGCAGTCCAACGACTGGCACTGGCCTGTCGCTTTTGGACTCGATTATTCATTCCAAAAGGAAAGCTCGATTCAGTATAGTCACTGAGAGTTATTCTGACTGGTGGAACTGAACATAGGCGGGATATCCCTGAGATCCATGTTTGCAAGTGATATCAGGATGAGAGTTGTTGGCAATTTTTGTCAGCAGAATGGCGGTTACGCCTCTGAGATTATCAATTCATTCAGTAATCGAATAATTGCTTGTCCCCACTGTACGAACCATTCAATCTACGAACCATTACCTAGACTAGCGACAAACAGTGCCTGAGATTGATTTGTCAGGAAGTGGGGGAGATAATCGAGATTTCGGAGAGTTTACACAATTAATCACCCCTCATGGAGAAGGAAGTCGACTGCTTGAGGAGGTTGAAGCTTTCATGACGAACGAACATAAATTTGATTTGGAGAAGAAACTAAGACGTCAAAGTACTACTACTTATAAAAAGCCGGTATCTTTGTGATCTGTAAAACCTTTAACTCCTATATTAAACCAGAGCAACGTTTTTCTACATCACACACAAATATGGTTTCGCACACTGTTCTCCGACTCACTTCTCAGGGCTCCTTGGATAACATAGTCGAGTCCCAGGAGCCTCGGCCTTCTGCTGGGAAGCATGAAGTTCTCATCAAAGTGAAAAGCGTTTCCTTGAACTTCCGAGACATCGCCATTGCGACCAGTCAGTACCCCTTCGCAGTCAAGGAGAATGTAGTCCCAGGCTCGGATGCAGCTGGTGACATCATTGAGACTGGCGACGGTGTCTCTGGATTCGAAAAAGGCGACAAGGTTGTTGTTGCCTTTGAACCTACGACATTGTACGGACCGATCAAGACATGGGAGACAGCCCTGGGTGGCCCCGCCGACGGCGTATTGAGACAATACATCGCCGTCCCTGCCTCGGCAGTTGTCAAATTCCCCGAGAGTTCTGCACTCAGCTATGCCCAGTGGGCAAGTGTGGTTTGCACTGGTACCACGGCGTGGAATGCTTTGTATGGGAACAATCCATTGAAGCCGGGTCAGACTGTTCTCTTCCAAGGTGAGTCAAGGCGTCTATTCTTTCAACCGGGGGAAATAAACTAATTCTCTTATCAAGGAACTGGCGGTGTGTCAATCACTGGTCTTGCACTGGCCAAGGCTGCGGGTGCTACGACCATCATCACATCCTCTTCAGATGAGAAGCTTGAGCACGTCAAGGCTAAATACGGAGCTGACTACACTATCAACTACAAAAAGACCCCCAACTGGGCGGCTGAGGCTCGGAAGATTACCGGAGGGCAGGGCGTTGACTACATTCTGGAGAACGGTGGCTCCGGGACTATCAAGCAATCGCTCGAAGCAATTACTTTCGGTGGTGTTATTTCAATCATCGGCTTCCTCTCGTCTGCCACTCAAGAAAACATGCCTGATGTCGCTTCCCTTGCTCTCTCCAAGGGCGCTGTTGTTCGTGGTATCATGGTTGGGTCGAAACAGCAATTGGAGGAAGTGGTCCGCTTCATCGGTGCGCGGGATCTTCCTGTGCCCGTTGAGAAGACTTTCCAATTTGGTCGGGACCAAGTGGTTGAGGCTATGAAATACGTTGCCAGTGGTCAGCACATCGGCAAGGTCTGTATCAATTTCTAGGTAAATAGGCTAGGAAGTCTCCGGGGGTCAATCGGTAAAGAAATGTTGATTTCCAGGTTCTGTCCATCTAGTGCGACCAGGATGATGAACCTCATATACAATCTCTATTTGGCCGTTATTACATGGTCACTCTGTATTGTAACCTGTGGTCATGCCTTTCAAGGTTCTTTGATCATTCCGAGCAGTAAAAACAATAAGAAAAACAATAAATAAACTTGGAATCTCGGACCTCAGCGGAATCCCATGCCTTCCCCCCCAGCCAACCATCCAGAGAGGCTTGAGATCGAAAGCAGGGAATTTGGAAACAGGTCAATCATCATCTACCAGTATCTCAATAACGTTTAAAGACAAAGACTACCTCACCCCGGTGGTGGTTAGATGCTATATTTAGCTCACGTGCCTGCCAGTGCCTGAAAACCAAACCGGGGAATTCGAGTACCCGTACTATAACGAATCCTTGGCTAATCATGTCCCTCGATATCTTTCACATATCCACGTGCCTTCCATGGGTTGTGATCTGCCAAAATTAAAAATTCTCAACGGCTTGAAACTTGCGCCTCTGTGGTGGGCTTTCCAATTCCATGTGCGGATCAATGATGGGCATCAAATCTCGGAAAACAGGAGGTGCATGCCCATTATTGAGACAAAAGTACCATTTTCCAGGCATCAGTGTCGACACCAAGCTGTGGCGCATTGCTCGGACACACTCATACGTAATCTTCTGAATTAATCATATATTGAGACCTAGCTTCAATAAGTCTAGTCGAAGGCTGGGTAACGCCGCCCGTGGCGCAAGACGATAAAAATCACGTTCTACAAGAACATTTAAGAATGAATGTGCCAGGTAGAATACTTTCAGATTTAGTAATGTATCACCATCGCTGCACATACGTAACGCGCTACTCGCACGGCAGAATATAATCGGATATTAAGTTCACTAACTGGCGATCAAGCCGGTGGGTTGTTTCCCCTTTAGGCCGGGAAAGGAATAGATCTTGCACTAAAGTGCTGATAAAATACACCTGTATTTCACTTGTCCCAACGGCACTTCTACGATAACACTATATTGATTAAGCCGTCCAAGACCCTACAGTGGGGTGGCGATCGAATTGACCCAGTTGCCGAAAGTTCGAACGTGGAGAGATAGAGATTATAGTGAAACAGTCGGTTGCATAGAGTCAGTGCTTCGAGTTTCGAGGGTGCTGCATCATCTCGCTTACGATACAATAGACCCACTGGCACCACCGATCGTTTCCAATGCAGGCTGGAACAAGGAAAGGGGATTGTTGTCCCAGCAAAAGAGAAAACAGCCACCTACGAACTAAATGAAAAGTCCCCAAAGATGAATCATTGAAAACATTACATATTTTCTTGTGGTCGTGAATGGTATAGTACATTAATAATACGTAACATTGAGTGGATACAGAACCCGCCTCATTCATCGCGCACGGACACCCGAACGGATCGCTCAACCTTCCACCCAGTACCCAGCGGATTCAGATCCTCCTCACTACTACTTCTGGGATTCGGACGCTGGGTCCCCATGATCGTAGTCGTGATACCATGGTAGTCATCTTGATCTGTACCAGTCCAAAGATGTCCATCTTCAACGTCGTGCCTTGATCGCGTGGAGCGGTGGAACTTCGGCGCCACATTGCTGGAAAGGGGAAAAGATCCGGGGGCGGGAGTGCGATTATGGCGGCTGCAGGAGCCGGAGGAGCCATCGCGGAGAAACCGGATTAAGGGGCGTAGGGTGGTGAGACATCCGGCTGTAATGCCCAGGCCTGCTTCGACGTTTGACCAGATGGAGATTTGGTAGGTATTATCTATGTTGACTGTTAGCCGATGGGTCCAATCGGGGAAACAGGTCGGAAAGAGTATGGGGTCTGGGTATGGTATTCAGGCGCAACGTACAGAGGAACTCGGTACTTTTGTAGTCTTTCATGAAAGGAATGCGGATAATCACGGCGGCGCTCGCGCTGGAATCTTATTAGCAATGGAATCTGGGGAAAGGTGGTGGCGTGACCTACATGCAGCCGACTCCTAAGATGCCGACAATGGCGGCCTTGGTGCGCCGATTCATGCGGAGGTTCCAGATTAGTGCCACTGGGAGGAGGCCAATAGTCAGGTCGGTGATGGCTGCACCGACACTATACAGGTATCCGATGTCAATGAGGAGGTCGGTGCTGATACAAGTGCCGGTTTGGGTGAGTCGGTTCCAGAAGAAGTCAACCGGACTGCATTGAAAGATTGTGAAGAAAAGGAAGAGTAAGCCAACGGCGGTGGCAAGCGTGATAGCGGCGTAAAGAATGTAGGCGTGGACGCGATCCACGGTGATGCGCAAAAGAGTGATGATGATGGATATCTTGGCGACGACACATGTAACGACATAGAAGATTTGGCCCAGCCACCAACACTATACATTCAAGGAATTAATATTCTTCACCATTGCGCTGACTGGAAATTGTTGAACCATACCAGTAAGGCCTTATGGAAATCATCTTCCCTTCCTACAAAGTGAATCAATTTCCGTCCCATTCCGTAATTCACTCCGAGGATTCCACAAATGGCGAAGGCCATGTTGAGAATCATGGCCACTAACATAAAGACATCATCCTTGCCGAATGCCTTGACCACGTGAGTCCGAACAAATATTCTAAGGATGACGGCAATGAGCGAGATGGCGAGGAAAATCGCAGTGACGATCAGGATAGCCTGACTGCGGCTATCATCGTCAGCTTCCATGGCAGTCCGGCGGAGAGCCCATTCGCCTTGCAGCAAGTCGAGATGAAGAGGAGGCGGGGGGGGAGGCCAGAAAGATGGGGTGGCGCCCTCGTGGTTTTATCTTTTCATGAAGATCGGATCCCCACGCTCCTGCAGCCCGGCTATTTTGACTTTGGAAACCAGTAGCAGCTCTAGACTTTTGGTTTCGAGTGGAACCCCCCTGCGTCCGTGAATAAATGCAACTTATGGTACAGGTGGGGTATTGTTTTATAGGGCCGAGGCTAAATCCACTGGATCGGCGTGCGAGAGGAACCCTAACGATCGCGGTAGGTGGAATGTTGTGCCAGAAACCCGGTTTTAAAGGCCGTATTTCCTTTTTCGGTAACCAATGCTCGATACTTGGACTGGTTGGCATGAGCGTAGCCGAGGTGGGACTGCACGGTTCCAGGGTTCATGCTCGGATATGGATCATCAAACGAGGTTGGGCAGGATTACGTGTTCCAAGCAGTACACACACGACATTCGCCATGGAAAGGGAATATCTCCGAAGCCCCGAAAATCTGGCGATCGGTTTGGCTAGTGCATAGTTGGTTTCACCTGGGCGGGCAAGGAGCCGCATGTATCCTGAAAGCCGGTAACAGCTCGGTAACATTGCTGTGATTGGCTTGCTTCATCGCTGGTAGTAAAATACTGACTAAATATACAAACCATGGTTGCAGGTTTCCGTTGATCTGGTTGCTCGGCCGATGCAACAAAAGTTCCATTACATGACGTGTTAGACTTGGGGATTCGAGATAGATATTTTGGAATGCTAGAATTGAGGCTTGAATGCCACGAGGTCTTCGGCCTTACGGCCGGGGCTACATCGAAAGGAGGAATAATTGTAGCCTGAGGCGTGAAGAATTGATCATGCTTTGCCCCGATTAGGAAAGGTGCGGGGGTTGTTGCCCTAATCCGATTACACCTTCCATAAATAGCTTAGTGCATTCTCCATAGCCATGTTGAATGTCATGCAGATATCCGCTTTGTACTCCGTTTTCAAGGTTGTTTACCTGTGGATCGACTCGTGGCGTTTTGAAGAATCTTCGATTCAGCATTTCATCTGCGCTATGGGCACCTAGTGTACGCAACTCTGGGTCCTACTCCGTCCTTACAAGTCCGCAAATTACTTTATTGCTGTCCGTGCGCGTCTATTGATACACTAGGAGGCCGGGACCCTCCGGTCCATGGGTTTACGCGCGCGGGAGAAACGCAAAATCGCGGCAGGGCTGTGATCGACAGTCTTCAATTGTATGCTTAATATTCAATAGAACGTCCAGGTTGCCCACTTGACTAGTGAAGGAGGCCTCAAAAATGAGAAGAAATTATCAAAGTTTCTATACTCTATTTCTCTAGTTTAATCTATGCTCTCTACAGTGCAACAAGGCTTCTGCCTTGTCTACCCCTGAATGACAAGCCCGCTGTCACTATCGGTAACTTCTCGCTTGAAGAAGCCTCCTATGGGTTAATGATGCGCCACGTCTCCACCGTTCGCTAAACAGAGGCGCTTGGAGAAGCACTTCCAGAAGCGCTGCCAGATGCAGCAGTGCCGTTGGTCCCGCTAGGAGCACTGCCTCCGCTGCTTCCACCCGTGGAGCTGTCAGAGTTCTCGTGGCCTCCATCCGCATCGTGATAGGCGGCGATGGTGTAGTAAGAGTTGTCCGTGTAGTCGGCAGTGGCGTTGATACCAACTTGGATCCAAGCGAAGAGACCGTCGTCCAGGTCGTCGCCAAGGTAGATGTACTCGGGGAACGGGTCGTAGGCGCTATCGGCCTGCTTCACGGACCACATATCGTCGGCATTGGTCGTAATCGCCTGAGTGTTGGTGCTATAGGGGTAGGTGTCCTCCACTGCGGATCGGAGATTCTCGTTCCAGAACAATTGTCCGATGTGAGCCACGCTGCCGGTGCCCACTTCCAGGGTTTTGTTCGGGTAAATGGTTGCATTGAGGTGAGTCAACAGATGGGTGTGCGTGGCCCGGCCGTCGTAGTGGCCCGGGAAAATTGTCTCGAAGTTCACAACACCGTCCTTGTCCGTTTGCTGAATACCGCGCAGGTAAGTGCTATCCCATCCGCCCGCAGCATAGTTGCCGGATTCCGAGATTCCACTATCTTGGTCAGTAGATGTGCTGATTGTTTGTTGCGGTTGTTTGCATACCTGTAGACACCAGTGGCATTTGCTTGCCAGATATCAACCAGAGCACCCGGAACAGGTCGGCAAGTATTGATGTCAATGTATTGCACCTCGAGGGACATATCCACACCGTCGGAGTACAGATCCTCCTTCACATTCTGGCGGATCACCTCGCCCCAGACATAGTAAGGACCATCGGTAACGGTGGGCGCCAGGATGCAACTGGTATTGGCGGCAAACACGACAGACTCGGGAGTGGCAGGGCTATAGTTGAGAATACCGGTCTGGTTGTGGTTGATCGCCTCCCACTTCTCGAGAGCGGCCAGGTCACGACGCCATTTCTGAGGGTCTGAATGAATGAGTTAGCAATGCTTCCCTGGCGAATATATGGCAACGATTTCATACGGGCAGTGACACCACGCTTCTTGCGGAGGTTCTGGACTTTCTGCGAGCGACGGGCAATATTGCGCTTGGCCAACTCCCGGGCATGGAGGCTGTTCTCACAGCCAGCCAGCGAGCGCTTTGCAGCCGCAGCCGCATAGTCCCGGGCGTGGAGCTCACGCTTCACGACATGGGGATCATGCTTCTCGCCAGGGTGAGCGACGGCAGGTGCAGCCAAGCAAGCGGCCGCGACAGCGATGAATTTGGACAATTGAACCATGATGGAGAAAAAGATTAACAACAAAACCTGACCGACCACTTGAACAGGACTTCATCCTCTGAGCTGGCTTGATGCCCTGGATTTATATAATTCCAGCATCCTGCTCTTGTCTCTGGACGCGTCATGCCAGCGACGACAATGTCTCCACAATCCCAGCTCGATTGCCTCAAATCCTTTGTCTGCCATAATTTCTCCAGGGGTCGCCAGTCTAGAGCGTTGAGTTCCTAGAAGCTGTCCTATGCGGTGTCCAAATGTCTGCTTGGCGCCGCGTGTCAGCAGAAGGACGCGACAGAGCCCCACGAGCTTACCTCGACAGAGCAAACGATCGTCGCAGAACTAACGAATAGAAAACATTCTATTGTAGATAACCCCCGTTATTTCCAGTCCCTTCTCTGGATCAAACCCACATGCTTAAAAAAGCCGGCTTATCTACGGCAATTCGAAGCCGGGATTGGAGACCGCGTCAGAGATGAGACGGGAGAGGCTTGGCGGGTAGCGGTTTTGGCCCGGTGGTCCACGGGTCTTGGCTTCTCCCCTTGGAAGACTGTCGGGATATTTTCGGCAACGGTCAAGACAATGGAAACAGATAAATGATGATGGAGGTTTATTGGAGAAGTTGGATGTCGGGACATCTGGAGTAGGAGACAATGTTTGTAGGAGATTACTCTAAGTGATTGCACAGACATCTAACTCAAATGTCGATCAATAATATATGAATGTCGTAACAAGGTTGCCGATAAGAATTTTAGAACTGGGTGGCTAGACCTCGGCACTTCAAATGTTTATTCACTACCTCCAGATTAGGCACGGGTCGTAATTAACAAAATGCTAATTGGTCAGGTGTTTAGTTATTTTTAATATATCCGAAGATCTTCAGCTCACATAGAGGGAGTTGTCGCGTTAAAGATACCCTGCTCCGCCACCAACACCCAAATGTCTGAAACGCATACGTCAACACACTAGCCAGATGCATCAGCACTAAAGCAGAGGCTATTTCTAGGACCAATGAAACATTCGAGGTTTGAAGAATACCTAGGATTATTTTGAGCCAAATTAATCAACCTGAGTAAGCAGGCGCTTGCATTGTCAAGTTGCCATGAAGACAACGCGGCCTGGAGGCAGATGGAAGCATTTTTTCTGATTTATTCTGAGGTAGCTTTTTCTCTGATTTATTTCAATTTTAGAAAATCAATGTTCAAATGGTATACCGGTAGCTCTTCTTGGGAGAATTGTGAAAATATCTATATTTTTCTGGGGTATTGACCCTTGGCTAGACTGGACTTCTAAGTGCCGAGCCCTTTGGGGCTCCACTTTGAGATTCTTCTTTGCAACACGCAGTGGATCTCGCTCCCCCACTTACGTATTAGCGGCACGCGTGGAAGGCTTTGACTAAATGTGCTATCACATTTCTGTGCTCAACTGGCATTAGTTGCCAAGAACGGGGCGACTAATAGAGAGCTGTGATTTTGATTTTTCTAGAAATTGAATAACGCAGAGCCACTGGATGGGGGTGTTGTGGATGGTGATCACACTGAGAATATGTGGCCGGTCTTTTGCACCCCCGGTGGATCTTGTCTAGAATAACGATTTCTATATAGAAACACAGAGAAGGGGATTACAACACTGGATACTCTTCCCAGCAATTCCCAATCTGGCCCGAGGGATGATGTTGCCGCTAAGCAAATCCATCATATTACTTTCTCAAAAATTGAATTAGATTCATGTCTGTCCACTTGAAGGACCGAAACATCCGACACAATCTATGCAAACACCAACATCGCAACTAGCTGTTATCTGCGAAGCATACCAGATCCATCGATTTCCTCAGGAACTTGAGACACGTCTTGGAAACAAGACCAGCAGCGGTAGCTTCATGTCGCTATCATTGTGGCTGTGAACTGAGAAACATTTAATTATAGCAAGTTTACTAGGGTGGAAGACCACATTGACGCCAGCAGTCCTTGCTTGCAGACATGACAGGGGCGGTTCAAATAAGTGGGTATGTAAAATAGACTAGTGTGTTGAATTCCGTTAAGGTTACTGCCGGCTGCTCGCCCCTATGCACAAAAGTATTTCCATGCCAACGCGATAGCTTCTAAAACAACACCAAAAGAGTAATTATTGTTGGAGAAGGTTTATTATGACGATTGAAACCATTGAAGAGCTTTGCGATGACCGAATCGACGGCACATACCTGTATTCTAACGAGCTCGCTGGCCGTCATGTCATGCATGACGTAATCCAGAATGGGATCGATAGTCGTTGACTCAGCAATCCATTCTAGCCTGTTGGTATACAAATATATTCTTTGTGTATTCTATTCTGGTTTCTCGTATCTCTAAACTTTGTCCTTATTCCAAGGTTAAAGTGCCGCTATGGAAACCAACGATGTGGAAGAGGTTCCTAGGGAGCAACCCTTTGTTGACCCGTCCTCTCAGCCTATCCACCGATCGTCAACTGTCAGCACGCTCCATCACAATGAATTTAATGATTCGTTTTTGTCAAGGTAATCAAGCAACATCTGTAAAAGCGAGGGCTTCATACTGAGTTATTCGTTCACTCTAGAGTGCGCTCATTTTTCAAGAAAGAAGACCACATAGGCCATGTGTCCCGGCACCCATTACGAGACAAGGAAGACATCGAAATTCACACATGGAATGGTTCTGATGACCCCGACAACCCCTTCAATTGGAGCAAAACCTATAAGTGGGTGTTGACTCTGACAGTCTGCTTTATGTTAGTCAACTCTTCTTACATGTTTACATGTTGCAGAAGCTAATGGTGGATACAGTTCCATTCTGACAGGCCTCCCTGCAGGCTCATACGGCGCTGGAAATAATTACATGGAGCAACGGTTTCATGTTCAAAATACCCCATTCCCCAATCTGGCTTGGGCCACAACATCCTGGAACATGGGAGCCGCCTTCTGGCCACTCATCTTCGTTCCGTTGACCGAATCCTCGGGCCGGATGCCAGGATATTTCATCGCTTATTTTATCCTCGTCGTCTCCCTGTTCCCGTCAGCATTTGCGCAGAACTTTGCAACACTTGTTGTGACCAGGTTCTTTGGTGGTGGTGCTTCTTCTGTCAGCATCAATATTGTCGGTGGCAGCATTAGTGATGTCTGGCATGGTGATAAAGCTCGCAGTCTACCAATGTCACTGTTCGGGTTTACAAGTGTTATTGGAATCGCGCTAGGGCCATTTGTGGGTGCTGCTATTCAGACCATCCACAAAAACGATCCGTGGAGATGGTGAGTTAGACAGTCCACTCTTGATACGATCCATTGCTGACATGTAGTAGGATATTCTACATCCAGATCATCTACAATGCTGCATTGATCCCGGTATTCTGGCTGATTCTTCGCGAAACTCGTGCCGACGTCATTCTAAAGAAGCGAGCTAAAAGACTTCGCAAGAAGACTGGCAGACACATTTATGCGGAAGCCGATCTTGACACCACTAGCGTATGGAAACTACTTCAGGTTTCCTTCGAGCGACCGACTCGAATGCTCGTCACCGAGCCGGTGGTTATATTCTTCACTCTTTGGGTCAGCTTTGCATGGGGAATTCTGTTCCTTTTCTTCTCAAGCGTTTCGCAAACATTCAGCCACAATTACGGCTGGGGTACATTTACTACCGGTCTTGTCCAGCTCGCTATTTCCGTTGGCGCGGTGATTGGCACAGTCTTCAATCCAATCCAAGACTGGATCTATCTACGCTCCGCCAAGAGAAACCGGGAGCAGCCTGGCCGACCGATCCCGGAGGCACGTCTGTATACCTCGATCCCTGGAAGCTTGCTATTTGCGGGAGGTCTATTCTGGTATGGATGGGCAAGTGTTGGGAATGGATCTATTCACTGGATTGTGCCTACTCTTGGCATCGGATGCACAGGTGTTGGAATCTATAGCATCTACATGGCTGTTGTGAACTATTTGACTGACGCCTATGAGAAGTACGCTGCATCGGCGCTATCTGCGGCTTCCCTGGGGCGGAACACGTTTGGCGCTTTTTTGCCCCTTGCCTCCTACGAACTTTTTCAGACACTTGGTTATGGATGGGCTGGCTCATTGCTAGGATTCGTTGGAGTCGCTCTTTCTGTTGTCCCTGTCGTCTTGGTACTTAAGGGGCCGGATATTAGACGTCGCAGTCCGTTCATGCGTGAATCGACGTTTGACTCAGGAGAGTCATTTGAGCCGGAGGCGCCGGAGAAACCTGATATCTGATATGACGAAGCTTCAAGTTTGATCAATGCAATATTCCTTCACGGTTGTGTATATAAGTTCTCTCGGATCACTCAAGGAAATTCCCCCGGTCGGAAGTGTTAAAAATGTGCCCGCAGAGAGCACTGGAGAGAAAGGATATATATAGTTTCCCGTATAACCTAGGGGAACACAATATTCTAATCCGTGCGCAATCCTAGAATTCAAGGCACGGACCTGCATAGTTAGGCTAAAAGGTCATACCAAGTCAGCTTGAGGAGTTTTACCGAGACATCTGAAAGTAACTCGGAATGAATGACCTCTGAGGGGTGAGAAATATCAAAGTGGGGGGTATCGGGGTCTGAATGAGTGATCCAGGGGGCCTTGCAGATCACGCTTCACGTCTCACCAGTTGTGCATTTGTCAGACAATCTATCACGTCCCAAAGGTTTGCTTCCAAGGATCCAATAATGAGGGCACAGATATAGATGATTATTCAACAGTAATAACCGTACTGGTGCCTGTGGAATCCCCGCGAATCTGCCAAGTTGTGGAGGCATCGCTAAACAGGCTAGATGCATATTTAGTGAGCTCGAGAACGTTTTTATGGTATCAAAAAACATTTAACGCTCAGGAATTAGAGTAATCATGGTGGCTGCTTATTTCAATACGGGCGGACAATACATGCCGGCTGAGCTTGGTGGCTATGCAATGTTTATAGCCGACATGGCACGCCTGCATTTCATGTATTTCATGACATCAACTTGGCTTTCTCAACCTCAAACTTTCCCCATTCCTAGCTAACTACCCTTGATTAACATCATGGTCAACTTCTTCACTACGCTATTAGGCATCCTCACGGGGCTAGTTTATCTTATCATCACCCTTCTTGCTCTAGCACTATTTGCAATTTGGCTTCAAACTCGTGACTTCTTCATTCTTGTGGGTGTTCTTCTCCAAATGGTCTTGATAATCATCAAAAAGTACCGTTGCTAACAGAGATTTCCACTCAATATAGTTAGCGAACCTCTTTTCCCCAAACCGTCGCGTAGGAAGTGTTGTGCCCCTCGGCAATCCAGGCCATGGCGGGATATGGCCGAAATACATTCCTCCCATTAATGGAGTCGACAGCCGGTCTCCATGTCCAGCGTACGTATCTTCACTCTCTAGCTTAATATTCCACTTGAATTTTCTGACCTGTATGCGTCGATCTCCGTGTTATATAGACTTAATGCGCTTGCCAATCATGGTAAGTATAGAAAAGCGCATCCTCAGCCAGAACAGAACTTTTGCTGAAACACATGATGCAGAGATATTGCCACACGATGGTCGACAGCTTACCTATAAGCAAATCTCACGCGCAGTTCAGCATGCGTATAACCTTGCACCGACCCTTGCAGAGCAGCTCACATCTTCCGCACGTCTGCTCGACCAAGGGAGGGGTCATATCAACTTACATGATCTCAACGCACTGAATGTGTGTAGACCAAAGAGAAAAAGCTCAGGGTATGCGCTGATGTTGTTATGTTTCGCAGGTTGTCCAACACGACGCCTCATTCACACGTCCCGACATTGCCTTCTGCCCCGACCAAAGCTTTCCACACTCCAGCATGGTGGATATGCTCCTCGACCACGCGAAGAACGGCAATTCTCTTTCAATTGATGACCTTACTTACTATTCAGGCCTCCGCCGTGCTAAATCAAAACGCTCAAACGGCCAATACTCGCTAACATGGAGCTTTATACACAAGTTCTTTGGTTAGTCACTTCATGTTGAAGTTTCCCGTGTTTTATCCACTTTACTGACAAGTGCATGCCTGCTACTAGGATCTGGAAACTCTGCACTCATATACTCGATCTTTGGCGGCGATGTCGGAGATCTAAGGATCTGGCTGAGTGAGGAACGATTCCCAGACGGATGGGAACCTAAGAACAGAGAGGCACATGGGCACACTATCGCAGTTCGTTCTATTTTGTCATTTTGTCTTTGTTCTCCTCTCCTATTTTTTGCTTCATTCCCGATGCACTGACACCCGTGGCACATACAGCAAGCGCAAGCCACATCTCTCACAATCGAGTTCAACATTAATGAGAAGCAGAAGCTCCACCCTAAAGACGCGGCGTATCTCGAGTCCATTGAACAGTAGTCGAACCGATGAGCGCGGCTTGTCTAATTCACGATGTTCGAGCACATGAAAGTAACTTGTTTATAAACTTTAGGTTCTAAGTCATGACAAACGCCTGGCAGGACAAGTTACTGCACATTTGTAGCAAGTCTTTTCCCTTAATGAAGCACATTTCCAATTTCCCAAAATTCGTTTGTTGACCTCCGACCTCAAGCTTTACATGTATTTTGCCGATTATCTGTTCCTAACACATAAAGGTATCTGCTTTTATGGGAATTGGTACAAAAAAGAATTATAAATCGAGAATCTTGTAACTGGCATCCGAAACCGGGGACATAAGCAACTATCCACTATGCGACTGTGAGGTACAGTATACAGCATTCCCTCTCATAGGTATGTTAAGCTTAAATGGGGCCATGGGCAAAGGCAGAGAGAACTTCTCGTCTCCCGAGCAGTCGGAGTTGCTAAATGTTTGAAGTATCACATTAGTGCATGATCCGACGCCAGCAGTACTAGTATCTCACCTATACAGCCAACAACCATTTGTAGCAGCAGTCCACTTTGCGTTTCCCCTAGTGATGTATCAGTCATCATTGGCATCAAGGACCAAGAGGGAATACTTACGCATGGTTCAAAGTCGTGCACTGGTTCATGGTGACACGTTGTAGCTCACAATCGCCTGAGGCTTCATTGGCGCAATACTCAATCTACAGTCGAGGATCAGGAACTTAGCATTTAATTCAAAATGTTCAAGATATTACCTACCAGAGAATGATCACTGAGTACTGGAGCCGCAAGGCTGCTGCCCATATAAAGGAAGGATATGGCTGTGAAAACGAAGTTCTTGACAGCCATGATGGCGAATGACTCTTTCAAGTGAGACAATCGACTAAGACAAGTGCCCTTTGAAAACGGCAGCTGAAGGAGATAATAGCAGCGAGCTCCGGATTCGCTTGGTTTTAAACAAAAAAGTATTGGCAGAAGTAGGAAGCCCCTGAGATGATAGACTTTGCCCATTCTCAATTTTTAAATCGATCTGTACCAGGTTGCACTTAATCTCAACGTAAACCGTACATAAGAGACTATACAGTATCGGAAACTTGACCTGAAACCCAACTACGAAGAGGTTTTTCTCCATTGACTATTGATACAAGCAAAAGACAGGTGATTTATTAGGTCCACAAATTTCTCGCGCCTGTCTTGAAGACTCAGTTCAATTCCCAAAATGACACACATCGCCAAGTATTCATGCCCTGGCCGAAGTTAGTATTCGCTATACCACTCCAGATACAAACAAGAAAAATGGGCGATCTAGGCCTGATCAAAATTGACAGTCCATCTTGATGTGGGTATGTGACGTCTGTAGCACTATAGCTGTAATATCCCGTATAGGGGAATTGTATGGACTAGCTATTATGTTAGGGATAGATGCATATTGCTTCAATCGTAAGAGGGACTAAATATTCAAATTCTGCCGGAGGATTTTGAGATCCTGCTGGCTTCTCTGAAACATAGAAAAATTTGAAAGTCAGCATCTACGCTGGCCCAGTAAAGCCACAAGCTCGCATGTCGAGTTAGCTGGCCAAGTTTGCGTTTATTTGTATCTACGGCCATCTTAAACGGATATTTCAGATGCTACTGCTATGCCCTGGGAACATCAGGTAAACCATTGGCTCAATATCGGAAGCTTACACCTCCACTGGCTACCCTCTTAAAGGGCGCTAGTGACAAATCCGATCGCCTCTTCAAATATTTTCTAATCGGCCCACGCCCCATCAGCCCACTTGAGCAGAGCCATTACAATGTGGTGGCAATTTTCTTTTTGCAAAATGTTCCAAGGGATACCGGAATGGTTATCCACGGTAAAAGTAGCCCCCAAGCGGCCCACTCTCGGCAGTTGAAGTTCCCATTAAGGATGTCCATGCCCATCCCTTTCATACTGGGCAGATCTGGGCTGACCAGTATCGGTTCAATGAGCACTAGAGCCTTGGCTGCGCCTGTATACCGAAGAATAAATACGAAAAATTGGAAACCAAAATCCTAAAATCAATCGGAGGCATACTTTAAAGTACTCATGTCAACTTTCTCAGGCGGTGTAGCAGCGGGTGAGAAGACCAACCTCACCCGCTACTACCTCCAGTTTCTTTTCAACCATCTCCACCGTTCCACGAATGCCGGCCCCGATCGGAGCTTGGTCTCGGACGACCCGAACCATCGCGAGCCCCGTCGTACAAGCCGAGGCTCGGCCTCTGAGTTCTTACTTAGGGAAGATTGGTGGCTTGGAACAAGATCATTGGATTTGGACCTGGACTTGAATTCGATTATCCATTGAATAAGTCTTTCAACTTTAAAGAGTGAGTAGAATCAAGTTTGTCTTGAACATTATATCGTGACCAGGTCTGCAAGCGGTTTCGACATTTTGGGTAGTGATTCGATAAATTGAAATCAAGCAGGCCTATGACACTACGTTGATCAAGAACCGAGAACATATTCCAGCGAGAGATCTATCATGTATTGAGGTGGTCTTCTATAGACCAAGTCTCTGTCTATCCATTCTATGTATTGTACAAGGTTGTTGCAATGCAGGCTATTTAAGAATTCGTAATATCGTAATGATTTAGGCCTTTGAAGCCTTCTTTGAACCGGAGCCATCACCGTCTACCGCCTTGGCCATTTCACCCTCAATGCCTTGGGTTTCAGCCACATGGAGCCTTGGCATGGAACGAGCAATACGAGGCGGATCGAAAATGCTCTTCGACTGAATGAAGATCTCATCGATTTCCTCCAGCGACCGACCATTTGTCTCAGGGAAAAAGAAATATACAATTGGAACGATCGCAGCATTGAGAACGGCGAAGATGATGTAGTATCGCCATGAAATGGTGTCGAAGCCCACAGGAGTAACCTCAGCCAAAAGGAAGTTGAACATCCATACTGCAGTGGTAGAAACGGCACTGATGGCTGCTCGTAGCTGTAATGGGGCTACCTCAGTCGCGTACAGGAAGGTCAATCCTGAGAATCCGATGGTGAAAATGAATTCGAAAACGAAGAGGAAGACGACGGCAGCGATCATGGCGGAGGTGTTATTGCTGAGTGAGTTCGTACCAGCGAGGATTGCCATCGACACAGACATTCCAGCTGCACTCCAAAGCATAAGGACACGGCGACCGAGGCGATCGATTGTGAAGTACGCCACAAAGCCACCTAGCGGCTGAGTGAGGCACATCGATGCCGCAAGAATCCGAGACTTTGTTGCATCTAGACCAAGGTATTGTTGGAAGATGGTTGTTGCGTAGTAAGTGATCAAATTGATACCACACATTTGTTGGAACACCTGGCCAAGAGCTGCCAGGACGGTGCGGTGGAAGAGACGCTGTTCACCCATATAGAGCAAGCTTTTAAAGGATCCAGAGCCGGAGAGAACAAGAGAGGTTTCGATATCACGGATCTCAAGGGTAATCTCTTCAGAGTCTTCATCCACATCGGCGAGCGCAGCAAGAATAGCCCGTGCCTCCTCGGTACGTCCCTTCTTAATCAACCAACGAGGTGACTCAGGGAAAAGCATCACAAAGGACATGACGACCAATGACAAGATGATCTGGAAGGCGAGAGGGAATCGCCATGAGACTGAGCTGCCAGTCACGAAGTAGAAGCCGAAGTCGATCCAGAGGGAGATGGTGATACCGGCACCGATGAAAATTCCATCAGTAACGACGTGTGCACCGCGTTTGGTGGGTTTAGAAATTTCGGACTGCCAGACGGGCACGGTAGCAACGTATCCTCCGGTACCGTATCCGAGGACTAATCTCGCAACGATGAACTGGGCGAGAGAGAAAGAACTAGCCATCAAGACCGCTCCGATAAGTGAGATGAAGGTGGTGATAAAGATGATTCGCCGGCGACCAAGAATATCTCCCAATTGAATGCATGATAACGAGCCGAACATTCCTCCCACTGTGTATAATGCGACCACGGTTCCTGTAGGCATGCGTTAGCAAAGCTCATCGACTAAGGAACACTTTACAAGGTGCGAGTCTCAAGTCACCAGAATACATACCCTGAATTGTGGAGTTGTAATGTTTCTCAGCGCCCGTCGTAGTAAGTGTGTTCATCTGAGGGAATTGCTCTGCAAATGCTTTCAAAGTCAAAAGACCTCCCGTAACACCTTGGTTGTATCCATATGTCAGAAAAGCTGGACAAACAACCATCCACATAATAGCACGACTCAAAGCCGGTCCACGAAGACCAAAGTATGGCGCCATCTTGGTTTCACTATTGGTCAAAGTTAACCAAGATCCGAGTCAAGTTAAAGTTGGTGATCATGTAAGATCATAAAAAAGTCACCTCGCCAAGCCCAACCATGAAGTTAGAGGTGATCCAATTCATATATACAGCAAGCACAGTTTCGACGGCCATCGGCGTCCCCCGAGCTGACAAACATAAAGGTTGCAGCAAAATGTGGACCACCATCCACCACGGACCGAGCATCGCAGTACTCATTGGCGAGAACATGGGCGTTGTACGGCTAATCCAGGCCCGATCTTCGGAAATGTGGAGACCGAACCCGCAACGAAACCGAAAGGGAAATAATATTAGCTAAGATCTCTTGGTTTCCCCGGATTTTACGCGAACGGCACTTCAATTCTGGGGATCGATGTAGCGCAGCTTTCATCCCTTGTTCGGGATGTCTAGTTTCAAGCCCCAGGACGCCGAAACAGTTTAAAAAAACCTTAAAGAGTGACTCGGTCCGATATCTAGGTTGCCAGAGATAGCACCGACTCTCGGCCTCCGTGTTGAGGTGCTCCACTTCGTTCCATCGGACCCGGCCGATGACCAGTGAGAAGAGACCTCGGGCCACGATAACGGATCTGGATGTCATGAGTATTTGTCGCGATCAAACTGATAATCTTACCCCGGATGCTGGTGCCCCATACTCCGAGCCTTCCATGTCTCGCTTGCATGCGTTCTATGAGCTAACCTGAACTGCATCCTGCGTACCATGGAGCTATGGTCGCCACCCGCCAAGCGCACTAGTAACTCATTGGGAAATCTCTTCCGTTTATTAGATTTTTTAATGACTGTGCTACCGTCCCTATCTGTCGCGTAAATGAAAACCCGCGAAATCACCCGGAGCCACTAGTCGAGGACCGAATACCAACGGCGACAATTCCAAGCCTAGCCTAACAGTGGCCAGCATTTCAATCGACGTTGAAATTGCCTGTGTTCAACACTTGTGGATTTTTAAAGAATTTGCAGCATGAAGCAACTGTGTCACAGTCAACAGCGAAAAACTCATATTGCTTTATCCACCGGAGCCGAGAGAACTGGAGTTACAAATGCCCCCATGGTTACATGACGTGCTATCTCGACCACGAGCAGAAAGTTTAACACTCATGACCATAGAAGCACACCCAAAAATGGGAGATGCTCAAGGCTGCATGATGGATTTGTGATGGAAAAGGTAGGCTCGACGCACCATGAAAACCTTGGAAGGTATACCGAAATTATGTATTCTTATTTCAAAGCTTTGAACTACGTTTATTAATTGCCGATCCCTCGTCCACTCCATCACTGATTCCTTTTACCCCTGATTTAGTGGTCAGAGCTTCTCGTTTACCAACCAGCGCATTTGATATCCGTGCGGTAATGACGCGAGCCCTAATGCACTTCTACCGGAATACGCTCCGTGAGGTCTACCCATTCGCTGTTCCTGACATTGTCGCTGACTCCCTCAAACCTTGCTACTAGCAGGCGTTCCTCTCATGCGTCAGGATATCGTCACCTGAGCCAGTGCACCAAGTCCAAATGAGTCGCAGAGATGCAGCAGCACCAGAAAATATATCCAATTTTGCACACTGAAGCTGTATATATAAACAGTCCTACCTCCCATTCAAGGCCGACTCGAAGAAACCCCCAAAGGGTTTCAAGCCCGTCATGGCGGAAAGTTCCGCGGATGATATATTCTTTGACTCACCGGAAACATTGGATGCTACAGCCGATACGACAGATCATGGATGTCAAACTGAGTTAACAGCAGCCCGGGCAACGTGTACCCAGACGGCAGTGACTCCGCCAGTCTAAAGACATTCATCGACAACAGCAGACCACCCCAAGCCTATCGGAAGCACGACTGGACCAATTCGACCTCCATGGCAACACCTCCACCACATCTGAAAAGCCGAAATGTTCGACAATAGTCGGGTGGGACGGTGAAGATGACCCGGTGTGATCTCCCCTTCTTATATTATCGAACACCCAACCTGATTGTATGACTAGGACGGTTGAACTTCAGTCCGAAGAGGAAATGGATGGTCATAATCACACTGGGATTTCATGACTATCTGTGTGACGTTTGCGTCGTCGATTTTCAGTACAGCAATCATCGTAACGGCGAAGAAATTCCACGTTCCCCAGGAGGTCATGGTATTAGCAACCACTCTATTCCTGCTTGGATTTGCATTTGGGCCTATAATATTCGGACGTATGTCAGAACTTTATGGGCGAAAGCGACCGATGTTTCTGGGTCTCTTCGCTTTCGCAATTTTTCAATTCCCAGTAGCTGTGGCTCGAAACCTCCAGACAATTTTTATTTGTCGCTTTTTGGGGGGTTTGTTTGCCAGTGCGCCGTTGGCTATTGTAAGTCTTTGACCTCAGTGCCCGTCAGAATTATACAAATCCTGAATCAATTTGTTCCAGGTTGCTGGTATACTAGCAGATCTATTCGAGCCCGTTGATCGCGGAGTAGCAGTTTCGGTCTTTGCGGGTGCGACATTCATGGGGCCCGTTGCTGGTCCGATCGTGGGCGGCTTCTTCACCATGTCACATCTAGGATGGAGCTGGACCGAATACATAACGGCTATAATGGAATTCCCTTTCTCATCGGTCGGATATGTCCTGGTTCCGGAGACATTTGAAGCGACATTGTTGACTCGACGCGCGCAGAAGCGGCGGATCGAAACAAACAATTGGTCTTTTCACGCCCAAGCCGAGGAAACGAGCGTCAGCTCAAAGGATATTGCGATGCGATACCTTCTCCGTCCATTTGTGATGCTGGTACTTGAGCCTATATTGAGTCTGATTACACTGTACATGAGCTTCATTTACGGTTTCCTGTATCTTTGTTTCGAGGCCTATCCTATCGCCTTCCAGAAGTTACGCGGGCGGAACGATGGTGTTGGTGCCCTTCCATTTCTGGGAATTTTAACCGGAGTTGTCATCGGCTGTGTGATTATCATTTCATTCTCTCTCACGAGATATAAACAAATGATGGAGCGCAATGGACAGGTTGATCCTGAGGAGCGGTTGCTTCCGATGATGATCGGGGGTATCCTCCTCCCGGTCGGAATGTTCTGGCTCGCATGGACATCTTCTCCGGATGTTCTTTGGTGTTTCTTGGAGCTGGGATGTTATTGATATTCTTGCAGGCGAACATACCCGATAAATCCTTTTTCTTGGCAATGTGGAGCTAACATATATCAGGGATACATAGGTGTATATCGTGGAGCCATGACGACGGCGCGTGTCTCTATGGGCATGGAAAGGATGCCACAAATAGTTGGAAAGGGTTTCTTTTGAAGGTAATCTTGTATGTGTGATTTCCAAAGGTTGATTGTACAATTCAATGCATATGTTCATGATGCTGAGCTTGCAGCCTGCCAATAGGAAGCTGTTGCAAACCTTGGAATCTCCAACATGTCCGCAGCCACCCCCTGGGCAGCCGAAGTGGACATTTGAACCAATCACTCATTCTTCCCCTTCCATAAAAGCCAAGCTAAAAGAATGAACCCCTTCAGGACAGTAGCCATCCACAAGGCTCCCATCATTCCAACCGAGCTATGTGCCCACAGTCCACCCCATACAACTCCAACTAGCAGGCAGACCACAGCACCTAGTCGACGAAGTTCCTCGGCGTTGCGGAAAATCCTGAATGAAAGAAAATCTTCATGTGAGAAAAGGTCGCAATAAATGCTGGTCAGGACAACACTGGTCAGCCCGTTGTATTTCAAGACGCGGCTGGCAACAGCCTGTCCACTACTCTGGAATGCTACCAGAGCAACAGGGACGAGGATCAACCAGCTTAAGGGCGCGTCACGCGTAGGACGATAAACGGTAACAATGGTAGCAGCGGCCGTGATACAAAGCATCTGTATGAAGAATGAAATGGTAATGACCCAGCGTAGGCGAGGCGAAAAGAAGCGATGAAATGTGGAGAAGAACAGTGATCCGAGGCAGAATCCGCAGATCGAGACACCAGATTTGATCCATCGATCATCATCTGTGCCAACAAGGCCAAGACCAAAGTAAACCGTGTTTCCAGTCTGCATTGACACGAAGCTGCCCCAGATAAACACTGCCGAGCTGTCGAGCAGTCCTGTGATGATGTAGCAAATGAGGAGAAGCAAATCGCCACGGCGTGTATCAATCTCTTCGCGCAGATATTTCGAAACGGCGCGCCGGGGCGCGGGGGAACCGCCCAGCAAAGGCTCGTGTTCGTCCGCCATGATGAGTAAATACGAGTGCAGGGAGGGATAGGTTGATTCACAGGTGCTCGGTTCGTGTTTTGTAGTTCCGCGTGCGGGGATACAATGTTCATTGCGGTTGCCGAATGTCTCCGCACGAAAACTTGCGCGGCACGTCATAGGCCCACAATTATGGGGTTCTGATCCATTCAAGGGATAAGCTTCCTGATTACGACATGATAAGCTCATTTAATTAATCGACAAAAGAACTCATCAGGCAACAGCCGGATGAAGCGGAGCTTGAAAATGCTTGACGTACGCGCTAAATATACACTTGTTTTGCGTGCGGGGTCGGGACTTTAAAATCGACGGCCTTGCACAACATAGATTGTATCACGTCTCTCACAATGCATATACTTTCGGTTAAGTCCTTTGCGTTGCTGCAGCTGCCTTTTACCCTTGTGCTGGGTATTCCTGCTCCTGATTCAGCTATTCAGAGGCTTCTACAGATCCCTCCTGGACGTAGTCAGGATGTTCTCGGCCTTGGCAACCCTCCCTATACTCCAGGGCATCGTGACCCGTTTGACCACAAGGTTGACTCGGTAGGGGATGACCGACACCCTCTACCTTACCGTGGCGGTGATGGAGCGTCGATTGAGGGACCCAGGAACATAGACCGTGAGAAGCAGAATCCCGATCTTGTGCGTCCTCCGAGCACGGATCATGGCAGCATGTCCAATATGCGATGGAGTTTCGCCGACTCGCACGTGCGCATTGAAGTAAGGCACTATATTCCGATTCTATAATGTGGTTCTTACGTGTTTTCAGGAGGGAGGATGGACTAGGCAAACAACCAT
Organism: Penicillium sp. S1602; assembly: GCA_023626355.1. Taxonomy (NCBI): domain Eukaryota; kingdom Fungi; phylum Ascomycota; class Eurotiomycetes; order Eurotiales; family Aspergillaceae; genus Penicillium; species Penicillium sp. S1602. The sequence goes on along the minus strand of JAMAGW010000023.1, from coordinate 305,528 downwards.
CCGTGAACTACCAACGAGCCGCGAGCTGGCCGGTGTGAACATGCGCCTGGATGAGGGAGTTTATCGCGAGCTCCACTGGCATACCGAGGCAGAATGGTAAGATCCCTCATTTACGTAATTTGTCCTCCGACGTACACTAATTTTTGAAGGGCATATGTACTGGCAGGCAGTGTCCGAGTGACCGCACTAGATCCGGACGGCGGTAGCTTCATCGACGACCTTGAAGAAGGTGATCTGTGGTACTTTCCAGCAGGCTTTCCTCACTCCCTGCAAGGCCTGAGTCCCAACGGTACCGAATTCTTGTTGATATTCGACGATGGAAACTTCTCCGAAGAATCCACATTCATCCTGACTGATTGGCTGGGTAAGTCTATGAGGAAAGAATTAAGTCACAATTCCCGCTAACAGGGACTATAGCCCATACCCCGAAATCCGTTCTGGCTGAGAACTTCCGCGTCAAACCAGAAAGATTCCTCTCAATCCCGCCATCCGAAAAGTACATCTTCAAGGGCACGGTCCCAGACACTATTGACCGCGAGAAACCCCCCGGATTCCACAAGAGCAAACTCCAGTTCACCCATCACATGCTCGCGCAAGACCCCATTAACACAAGTGGTGGAGCTGTTCGAATTACAGACTCGACTAATTTCCCAATTTCAAAGACAGTAGCAGCTGCACACCTAGAAATCGCTCCAGGTGCACTCCGTGAAATGCACTGGCACCCTAACGCGGATGAGTGGACGTATTTCAAGAAAGGTCGTGCTCGCGTGACCGTTTTTGCTGCGGAGGGAAATGCCCGCACATTCAATTATATGGCTGGTGATGTGGGTATTGTCCCTCGCAATATGGGACATTTCATTGAGAACCTGAGCGATGAAGAGCCGCTGGAGGTGTTGGAGATTTTCCGTGCGGATAAGTTCCAGGACTTCTCGCTTTTCCAGTGGCTTGGGGAGACCCCGCGCCGAGTGGTTGCGGAACACATCTTTGCTGATAACCCCGAGGCTGCAGAGGAGTTTTTGAAGCAGATTGAGAGCGCCGAGAAGGATCCGATCAAGGATACCCTGTCGTGAAGAAGATTAATTGTCAGGATTTGACCTACAACTTTTATGTCGTGGATACATACTCAGCACATCATTTCCGAAAATAAGACCTTTTCTTCATTGACATCCCTGACTCGTATTGTGGTTACTAACCTTCGAGCGTAGGCGTGTTCAGATACATGGTCCCCTTTCCCCATTATATCAACTACTCCCCTCCAACACCCAACAACTTCAATCATCAAGCACACCTCTCACTGCCCAGAAAGATCAATCGTAGGAATCTCTGACATATGCAACTTCGCACTCCCGTAAGGCCGTAATGTAACATCAAAAGCATCACCCAAACAAACCCTATCCTCCTTCGGAATAGGCGAGCCCGGAACAGCCCCACGAAACATTGGCCAGTCAATCAAACACCCCTTCGCAGTCATATACATAGGCAGTGCACCATCTTGGAACGTAGGCTCAGGAAGAGGCCCAGAGCCAGAATTATATTCCAGTGTAGTCGGGTCAATAGCGACGTTCCACTCAGTGGTATTTAAGAGGACATGATCCTGGGCCTGAGGAGGGTATGTACCAGCTGGGTAGTCGGATTGATTGTTGTAAAATTTCGGGGGGCCAGATGAGACATCGGGTTTGATGTATAGTGCGTATAAGAGTGGACCTCTGTAGACTGCGACCGTGTCGTTGGCCCGAGGGGTCATCATTATCTCCATTCCGAGTGTGTAGGTGAATTTTGTCGTTCCAGCTGGGATTCTGAACTGCATTAATCCGGTGGTCGGGTTTGTTGATGGCTTATCAAGGCCTTGGATTGATACCTCCGTCGACCAGTTTGGCACACGAAGGTAGAAGTCAAAGTCGGTGTCGGTTTCAATCGTGTAGGAAAGGTTGTTCGCGAATGGATAATCCGTTTCGCAATCAATAGATACCTTCTTTCCGCCAATTTCAGTCTGGACATTGCCCGGACTGAGGAGGGCGTGTACAAGACCGGTTGTCCCCTTCTTCACATACGAATAGAGGGTAAATTTGGGATATCCTTGGGGATGGTTCACTGTGCAGCATGGGTAGTTGGGTTCAAGACCGAACGTGTTGGATTGAGTGTTGTCATCGTAAAATGGTGTAGCTGATAGATTCTTAGAGAATGGCTGGTTGGGCTCGGTCATATACTGGTGGCTCCACCAATCTCCCATCAGAGCAGCAGGGAGGGCGTTATATGCAGTTAACTCAGCTCGATCTGCATAATCAGGATCGCCGATTGCGAAGTAGTTGTATGCAAGAGAATACATGGTCTCGACGTGTGTGCAAAGCTCTGATCCGTAGTAAGGATTCAATCCGTCGATTCGCTCATCTGCGAGGATTGTACCACTTGGCGCTCCGTGATACGTGAAAGTCCAGTCAACCTGCAAAATTAGCATCGTACTGGACTAGTATGTTGATTGCGACTTACGCCATTCTTGGCGGTCGTCAAAAGGCTGTCGTTGGAGGTAAAGCGTCTGACGACTGCAGCATACTTCAAACCTGCAATACGTCAACAACATACGGTATGAGCCACTTCTTGGTTTTGCAAATCCTACCTTCAGCAATAGTCACTCCATGCAAAAACTGCCACAAATCATCCGTGACAGACTGAGGCAAATCATAAAAGTCCTCCTTGATATAGCTCTGCTCGGTGTACCATCCCTCCCACTTATACCCATATTCATGGAGCATTTCAAGGTTCTCCTTCAGGATTTTGGTCTCATTACCTGGATGGTTGTCCAAAAGCCACTCCACGCTAACCATCATGTCCTCAACACGGGAACGGAACCACAGAAAATCACCAACATTAGGCTTATCGCCCTCATGCCAGATAATCCCTGTTCCATTGTCCTTCAGCATGGTATTCATAAGCCCATTGAACCGGAGCAATGCATCTACGATCTGCGCCTCATACGTTGAGTTTGCATCAGCAAGGTTCGTCAATCCCAGGAATCTGCAATATATCAGCCCACAACACATTCAAATTGACCCCACGAGAATATGGTTCTGACAGTAATGTCCTCGCCCAAATCATCCGTTCGCGACTCTCCAACGTCTCCGGGCCAATCCATCCATCTGGCTGAATCCGTCCGAGCACATTGTCGACGATGTCATGGACTTGTGCTTTCAGACGTTCATCTTGCGTGGTATACGCAAGTGGGACAAGTGCATTCACCCAGTAGGGTAGTGCCTCGTTCAGGTCACTATATTCCTGGTCTCCACCGATCCATGATGAATTGGCGACGAATCGATAAAAGTCGTATAAATGACCTCCAAGACCTGCAGCAGAGGTTTCAAGTTCTGTCTTTAACCATCCATTGGCGGTGATGCTGCCCAAAGGGAGAGGGTCATATGCAAATGGAACAACTGTGTGAACGTGGTTAATGAAAGGAGCTTTTTAATATAGTCTTATCTGATGTAGTAGTCTCGCTCACGTGAAGTAGCCTGTGTGGGCGTGATGGCGTTGAACGTCACTGTGTATTGCAGAAGCGAAAGCACAGACCATTTTGAAGGCATGTTGGATTGGAATGTCGTGCTACTCTTTCGTTCACAGATGCCTCAGGGTCTTGCTATATACCTACATAGAGGCACTAGCCCTTTCAACTTGGATAATTTTAGTGGGGTTGTTCTGATTAGACTTTGGAACATTACTGGACGGGTAGCACGGAGATCCGACCGAAGAATGAGGAGAAATGTAACCATTATCGCGGTTCAAGCCGATATAGTTTGGCATAACTCATGCAGATCATTGTCTCAGGCAAAGCTTCTCCGTCGGAATTTTGCCCAAAAAGACTAAAGATATGATGATCTTCGTGGGGGATCGTCATATAACAATTACTTGCAACACTGTGTCCTGGAAGGATATTTTGAGGAATTGAAAGATCAAATTTTGAAGTTAAGTAAAAAGTTCTATAAATAAGACACTGTACTCATTCCACATCACATAATATCATCTAAACATGAATAACAGTTCCGTTCTCCTTGCGAACGAAGTCGAAGAAGTCCTTCAGGTTGTTGTGCTTAGGCTGACCAACAACAAAGACAGCAGGTTTACCATAAGGAGCAGACACGGTAGCAGTCTGACCACCCTTGTAGGTCTTCCCACTCCAGACGTGCGTGTATGTCTCGCCCGGACCGGGGAAGTAAACGCGCACGCTCTTACGACCAGCATCCAAAACGGGGGCAACATACAAGTCAGCACCGAGGAAGAAGCTCTCGTAGCTGATCTGCTTGGCCTTCACATCATTGGGGTAGTAGATAACGGGCATGCGAACAAGAGGCCAGCCAAGATGCTTGCTCTCGGTGTCAAGGATCTGGCGACGGTAAGGTCCCAGACTGGCGAACATGCGAGCATTGTAGGCGTAGTATGCGTATGTGGAGGCGTTGGTATAGAACTGGGCATTTACTTCGGGAACGTTACCCTCGTGCGAGCGGAAGACGGCGCTGGAAACGGCGGACAATTCTCCCCAACGACCGAGAAGCTCAGCGGAGCGATTGACGATGCCGTTGCTGTCCCAGGTGGTCGTGTAACCGCCAATCTCGACGTGGCCGTGGGCGTAGCCGGAGAGACCCATGTGTCCCAGCACGGTGACGGCAGATTTGATTCCATCGTTGACGCCCCAGTTGGTGTTCTGGTCACCGACCCAGTACAAGTTCATGTTGCGGTTAGACGACATGGAGGATGAGCGGTGGAAGATGAGCGCGTCAGCAACAGCGGAGACGTTATCACGAAGCTGGTTGTTGATGACAGACCAGTCACGGGGGTACTGGTTGTGGTAGAAGCGAGGATCGATGTTCTTGTTGCCAAACTTAGTGTCAGAGGAGACGGGAGTATACTCTCCGAAATCGCACATGTATCCAGAGACGTTGGCACTCCAGACCTGCTCAGTCAGGACATCCTGGAACCAGGCCCAGGCAGCGGGGTTGGTGAGATCGACAATTCCAGCATCGATACCGGGGCCACTGGAGATAACAGCAGTGTCGTTGATGGTGGAGTTTTGGATCATGAAGCCGCCCTCAGTGGCCTCGAGGTAGAGGTTGCGACGGTAGCCATCAGGCTTGGAGCTTACATTGGCGATGAAGGGGTTGATGTACGACAGAGTGCGGACGTTGTGCTGATCGCGCAGGTTCTGCACAAACTTGTTCCAAGTAGGGTAGAGGTCGGAATCAGCCTCCCAGTTCCACCACAGACGAGAAACAGTGAGACCGTTCAGGTAGGAAGCAGTTTGGGTGTGTGTACCCACCCAATCCTGAAGCCAGACACCGGCAATGGGGCATGAGTTGTTCAAACCCCAGTTGACAATGCGGTTGACCTTGGTCTGGCCACCCTGAATACCGAGGATAGCACCGCTGTCGGCCCACTTGGGAAGCTCAGGCATGCGACCAGTGTATTCAGTAAGCATGGTAATTCCATCAAGCATATTGCTAGCCTGCATGAAGTAACCATCGACGTTCAGCGCAGTGTAACGCACGGTAACGGCATTGGCATCGCGGAAATCGAAGTTGGCATAGGCGGTGCTCTCCTCGGTCAGATGGAACACACGGGCATTTGAAGAGATATACTGGGGGGTAGCAGAGTAGGTGCTGTGCTTGTCACCGCCGGAGAAGAAGCTGTAGGCGTTCTCGAGCTCGGTAGTAGGCTGGTCACCACGGCCAACACCACCTTCGCGAGAGAAGATAGGCACAGACTGGTTCTTCAGCGACGCGAATGAGGCCTGTCCACCAAGACCGTAGAAGTCCTCAGATGGCGAGGAGGCGTATGTGAAGAAAAGCTTTGTCAGAGCACCGTCCGAGCTGGGGTTGACCTTGATGCTGAAAGCAACACGGTCAGGGAACTCCAAAGGAACATAGAGGGCCAGCGAGAAACCGGCGGTGGCATTGCCACAACCAGATAGGGTGCCTTGCACGACTGCAGCGTGACCGTTGACACTTCCCTTCCATGTGCGCTGTGCAACACGAGTGATACGCTCAGATGTGCACTTGTTGTTGTCGACGTCGGTAATCTTGAAGTTTCCACTGGAATCAACAATCTCATCGAGTCCCGCGCTCGCGCTCAAGAAGGCTGCGCCAGGGACAGTCTCCCAGATGGTCCGATTGTGACCAGTCACAGCCAGGTGGTTGGCATCCTGGTCAATGAAGAGACTGAAGCCACTTCCAAGGTCCAAAGGTGCCTGCGCCGCGACGGCTGACGCCGCAAGGGTTGTCCAGATCAAACTTTTTAACCCGATCATCTTGCAATTGAGGTTCAAGCGATGTCGATCGAAACGAAAAAACAAACGGCCATTGCTTACCTTTTAAGCTCCAGAATCCTCTCCGAATTTACCGAAGAACTCCCCAGATGACAGTTAAAGCGACCCACTCGGAAATTTTGTTACTCCTACGTCACAAATAACCCAATCATTGGGATGTTCCCCTTGAATCGCCGGTGTTTAATGACGATCAGCTTGTCCGGTCATGTCAGAAGGTGTATGAATGGCTGGTCGCGCCATGAACCCCACAACTCGCGACTCCATCGGGTCGTGTCGAGGTCTCCGCTCGGAAGACTCCCGATTTCCCCTCTTAAACAAATTGCCGTCCCCAGATTCAAGAAGGAGGGTCCAGATGAAGAATCTGCACGCATTTAATGCATGAACTACTGTTTGGCAGGAAGATTTTCCGAGTGTTGATCAGTTATCTAAACAATTTTCACCCGGTCGGTATGCCGACATCCCGATCATCTTGACTTTGATCTCACATTACGGGCTTCTGCCACTGACGAGGTGTGGAGCTGGGGACTCCGCATTACCGCCGGTGTTTCGATTTTCCTCTTGTCGTTGGCCGCCGCCAAGCACGCCTTAAACGGCTAAAATGGCATGGAAAATGCCGCACGACGGGAAGAAAGCGCCTTTTCCGAAGCTGCTACTCGTCTTGCGTCGACCCATTTAGTTTATATTCGGCACTAGCACCCAAAATGCCGGTTTTCGTGACTAATATGTGATCGATGTGGAACAATAAAGAGTCTAAAGTACCTGGTTCCAAGGTTCTTGGCCAAGAGCCGAGGGGAAAATATATACAGCGAATGACCTCATTTCTCCCACGCAGGGGTAGTTCCCCAGGAAGTAGGAGTGTCACTCATCTCAAACTCAATGGTCCCGGCATTCAAAATGTCGGCATGGATTAATCTCGGCAGATCCACCTCTTTTCCGGCTACCTTCAAGCCCTTGATGTATGGCTTGTTGAGTGCTCCAGGAGCACTGATGACGAGAATTTTGTCTGACTCGGGCGTGGCTTGACCACCGGTAGCAGCTTCAGCTGGCCAGCGGATGGTAGTCCTTTCGAGAAATGGGGTGGAAACTACATATTCATCGCTTGCAGGGTTGACTGGGTAGAATCCGAGTGCTGAGAAGATATACCATGTGCTCATCTGACCCAGGTCATCGTTACCACTGAGTCCACCACTAGTAGCGTTATAGTTCTCCCAAGCGATGCTCGGGATTATCTTTGCAGAGCGGTCGGGATAGCCGAGAACGGAGTAAATGTAGGGAACATGGTGGCTCGGCTCGTTGGTCTGGTCGTTGTGTCCGTCCTGGAAGTATACATCCAGTCTGTCACGCATGACTTCCCGACCACCGAAAAGTTTAGACAAGCCCTCAACATCATGCATGACGTCGAATGTGTAGACCCAGTCATCACCTTCAGTCCAACCCCATGTATTGTTCGCCCAAGTCCCATTTTCATTGCGTGCCTGCATAAACTGTGTTTCGTTGTTCCAAATGTGTGCATAGTTTCCGCTTCGAGTACGGAGGGCAGTAATCGTGTCGTTATCGGCCATGGCATGAGCGCCCACGATAGAACATGCGTAATCGTCATACGCATAGTCCAAAGTCCGGCTCCCAGATTCCGACCAGCCATCATTGGATACCCATCCTTGCTTCATATAGGCGGTAAGTCCAGCCCTCACCTCATATGAAGTGTTAGGCTCACGATCATAGTAAAGCGTCTCCAAGTCATGAACTGGTGGCGTGTACGCATCTTTTTTGACTGCAGCCCAGGCCTTAGCAACATTGAAGTCGCGGAATCCACGCTCCAATGCATTGGCAAGTACAACATCTGCGTTTGTCGCAACCATGATGTTGGTTTCGATTATATTGGCCCACATGGGTAGCCAGCCAGACCAGTCGAAGATTTTAAGCAGTGATCGAATCATGCCATTGACGCGTTCCGGCGCAAATAGAGTGAGAAGAGAGTGTTCGGCTCGATAAGTGTCCCAAATAGACCAAGACTGGTAGTAGGAGTCATTGGCTGTATGAATGCTGTCCGTATATCCAGAATAAAAGGTACGTGACTTGCCATCCATAGAGACTGGTTCAGAGAAGTCGCTAGGATACTGCAATGCATGAAACAACCCTGTATAAAAGATTGCACGCGGGTCATGGTCTGCGTCCGTCTTGTTGACACCTTCGATTGTCACACGTCCCAGCTTCTCGAGCCATGCGCTCTTAGTGTGTTGAACAGTATCTTCAAATGAGGCGCTATCAGGGGTCTCAATTTCCAAGTTGCGGCGCGCCTGCTCGATACTGACATATGAGACACCCGTTCTAACCTCTACAGTCGTGACATTTTGATTGAACTTCACGAAGGCACCAGTGAACTTTCCAGTCCTATGCATCTCGCCATTGAAAGTGATGTTTCCATCGGTGACACCACTCTTAGTAAAGGGCTCCGAGAATCGAGAGACAAAATAACCCTTGAATGACGATGCATGGTCTGGACCAAGCAGATAATCCTGTCTTTCCGTGTTGTAGCCGTAAATCTCTCTTGTTTCAGGATCAATGTGAACCTCGCCAGTCCAATTGCGACGAGAAGCTTCAATGAATACCCAAGGCTCTAACTTCTCTGCCGCACTACTGCAAGCCTCAAAGTCTAATCGAAGATGTCCGACATGAGAATCAGCAGACATAGCGACCCGAATCGACCGCTGATAACCTTCCCGCGCCTCCGTGCCAGAGGACATGCCTACCTGCCTATCTCTCCGTTTTCTTGTCCGGCCGTTTGCACCCTCTTCAACATCCTTGGCCACAGTACCGGCACCACCAGGATCAGGACCATCATGTGCATACTCAGCAGTAGCATTCCAATCCCGACCCAGGAGTTGAGTCGCATCCAGAACCACCTCGTAAACGTAAGGTGTACTTTTCTCATCATCTTTCCGGAACGCAAGTCCGCGATTGACAAAAAGCGGCTGGACTTGACCTATTCCTGGCGTCAAAACAATCTGACCCGCCTCACCCATCCAGATAGCTGGCTGGTGTGTAGCCTGGAACCCATGAATGAGGCGGTCGCTATCACCATAGGGACACTGGGAGATGTAGTTTTCACGCGTCTGTGGTGTCCATCGTGTCATCCCGAAAGGAGGGGAGACCGATGGAATCATTCCACCATTGCTGTTTGGGGATTCACCGTATGTGCCGATGAGGGGGTTGACGTGTTTAAGTACTCCCGCGTTGTCATGGTAGTTGGGCGTGTCCCGTATGCCGCAGGCACCGGATTGACGCGTTGGCTGGGCGAAGACACTCCCAGAGAGACCTAGGAGAAATGGCAAAGGTGCATTAAAGGCCTTCATGTTTCCAAGCTGTTTCCGAAAGATCTGAGTTGACCACAGTCGATCTTTTTATCAAAAGCCGGGAGCAACGTGATTTATGTTATTGCAGAAGGCAAGGCGGCTGCTGCCGAACGCAGCGTTCCACATTCCTCAAATGCCGACTGGCAAACTCCACGATTTGTATCAAAGCGTTGGGCTCGGTTTTTCATTGCGTGGGGTGGAAGTAACGTTGTGGCTATCCAGTGTTGATCGCAATCCCCGCCAATTTTGCGGGGTCAGGGTCGCATCGCTGTACTGAGCGGGGGAATCATGCAGAGCTAGAATTCGGAAGCACTGACATGTACTGCAATACAAAGCTGTGGAAAAGGAAGCTCAATCGTAAGGTTTGATGTATCAAGAAGTTGAAGGGAAAAAGAATGAATCGCAATGTTCCAGGGTGGCTACGTACATAGGAACGTAGAAGAACCACCAACACGAGGAAAGAATCTAATCAGGAAACGGGGCAGAAATGATACATGCTACTACACCGGGGCTCCTAGAGCCCATTTTACAGCAGTCGACTCTATTTAATCTTTTATCTCTCTTTTCTATCTCGCCCGTCTGCTCTATTATAGTAGCCTTATAACATCTGACTCCTTGGTAAGCTACATGACAGGACTTTACGAACAGAATCGTGTTATCACTATACCACTTCCCCCAACAAATGTGAGCTAAAGTGACTTGGTTCAGGGGGCTTGGCAACCTAAAGTCAATCTCAATCATGGTGCCAAGTCTTATACAAGTTACTAGAAAGGACTACAAGGGCATCAACGTGATTTGTTTCTAGTTTTCTGGGGTTGGGATTTCCACCATTTTTTTCAGTCCCTAGGTTCGTATGAGGCAGGCAAAGAGAGACAGAGGGATTTATAGGAAGATAAAATCAGATGCTAAAGTCACGTCCGTTTCGGCTGGTAGGGCAAATATTCAGCCAAAAAACTTCCTCCATCCACCAAGGCTCGTTTGAATTCGCCAAACACCGTTGGATATAGAACTCAGTTCTCGACTTCACGCGACGTTCCAATATTTTAGGCCTTCAACATGGACAATCTGTTAGTAACAAAATATTTATTTTTTCGTTATTGGAGCTCGGCAAACGCCACTGCTACTTTTGTATCCACAGAATGAAGTTGAGTCCAAGAACAGCGTAAGAAACCTTGGAAATGTACAAACCGCAGCCAAGCGAGAATAGTGACGGAAAAGCCCTCGGCCGGCAATTGATGCTGACGGGAAACCGAGATGGCTCACGATAATCCTTGCCGTGCCGATGCCGATTGATCCACCACGCCATTTGAAAACAGACGTTCGCAATGTATAGGATCCTGACTTCGTGTGATTGGGTGAAACCTTATTTAGCTACTCTCTTCGTGCCTAAATCGTCATCGCGTTGATGTTTACTTTTCTAGTCTCCAGATAAAGCCATGGTTCCAAAACTGCAAGCCCCGAGCCCCAGAGTGTTGAACATCAAGCTCAGGCTCGGCAACATGACATGCACGTCAAGTGTCAGAGTAGAGGCCAATGGGATTCTGTAGTAGGATGCCGTGCCTAAGGTTGACGGGTTTGCCCCACTAAGTGCTTGTCTACCCTTGTCCATGTCCCACCCCCTGACCCATAGAGTCACAGCATCACGAGCACGTGGGAAATGATGGATCACTGGATCAAAATAATCAAGTTACCCGAATTTGCCGAGATAGCTAAGAGCACGATGTTAGTATGGAAATGAAAAATATAAACAGCGCAGAATTCCTTCATTCTTAAGTGAGGCCATGTCCGACCGAGGAAAATAAACAACACAATGTTGCGAACTCTAGCAGCTATATCCTTCTTCGCTCTGCCATCATTGCAGAGCGCAGTGCCGAAGAAATTCGCACCTCTCAAGTTCGCCAAGGACGGCACCTTTCAGATCTCGATTCTTGAAGATCTTCACTTCGGAGAAAGTCAGTCCCACCCCCACAGGCCCGTGTCTAACATTGGTATCCAAGATTAACATTCATGACAGATGCTTGGGACACATGGGGCCCCAAACAAGACGTCAACTCCGTGGCTGTAATCAACCGAGTTCTTAACGCTGAATCGCCCGACCTGGTCGTTCTCAATGGCGACTTGATTACCGGCGACAACGCATTCCTGGAGAACAGCACCGTTTACATCGATGAGATCGTCGCCCCACTCGTTGATCGTGGTTTGACCTGGGCCTCTACCTACGGCAATCACGATAGTGCTTACAATCTCTCCCGTGAAGCGATTCTAGCTCGCGAGCACCGCTGGCCTAATTCGAGAACTAAGCAGATGGTCTCCGGTCGCGAGGCTGGTGTTTCGAACTATTACCTCCCTGTCTATGGGTCTAAGGACGAGAGCTCTACACCCGAGCTGCTGCTTTGGTTCTTTGATAGCCGCGGTGGCTATTATTACCAGGAGCTGGATTCAAATGGAGATGAGGTTGCCCAGCCGAACTGGGTTGATGTCAGTGTTGTGAATTGGTGGAAGAAGACCAATGCGGAGCTTGTGAAGAAGTATCGCAAGGAGATCCCATCTCTTGTTTTCGTGCATATCCCCACGAATGCGTCGCTAGCTGCGCAGACGGAGATCGGGATCAATCTGAACCGTGAACCGGGTATCAATGATGATTATACCCTTGCGCAACAGGGTGAGGGATGGTGTGCCGATGGCAGCGATGCTAGCACATGTGTCTACGGTGGACAGGATGTGCCATTCATGAAAGCTCTTGTTGATATGCCTGGTGTTCTTGCCGTGTTTTCGGGTCATGATCACGGTGATACTTGGTGTTATAAGTGGGATAGTCTGATTTCCGGAATGACTGTCAAGGGAAATGGTGTCAATCTTTGCTTTGGACAACACTCTGGATATGGAGGATATGGAAGTTGGATTCGTGGATCGAGACAGATCCTTGTGTCTGAGGAGAAGTTGAAGAAGAGCGTGATTGATTCTTGGATTCGATTGGAATCCGGGGATGTCTCGGGCGCTATTTCGCTGAATTCAACATATGGTGAGGATAGCTATCCTGCGACAGTGGATCTGGATTCATCTTGCCCCACTTGCAACTATACCCTCTACTCTTCTTGAGAGTAAATGAGGTTGAAAATGACTACGCAGGAATTTCAAACCTTTGCTCTGTGTTACTGAAAAAATTATTTTATGCAAGATCCAGAAGCCGTTGAGTTGAGAAGCTACAAGCCGCTGTGAGATAGATGAGCGAAAAAAGACCAGTATTTTGAAACACACTATCCAAGGCTCCAAGGTTGACCACAATTTAAACTCGAATAATGGGCGTGTCCCTGAGGCTTTGCCAGCCCTGTGACCCGCTCTGTCCACTAAAAATAGGAAGGCGGGAAACCCAGCCACACAATGAGCCTATCACAAACGCGGCGCCACACACAAAACAAACCGCCAAGATGGCATGCGCGTCCATTCCTGACGCGTCCAACTGAAAAGACTCCCGACCGCAATATTAAAGGATTTGGAGTCCTCACATTAACTCCAAATCTGAACGTATTTCCCTCCTGACGTCGAAGGAATCCCGCTACAAAGTCTTCTCACTATGCCGGCTCTCTACTCGGCCCTGGACGAACGGGCCCACATGGCCATGGCCCCGCACCTTGCCCAACGCAGCCTAAGCGTCGACCATACACAGGCCATAACACTAGGTATCATGGCTGTTTATGTGGTTGTTATCGCATTACTCTGGAATGTGCCGTACCTTCGCTACTCACTATGGCCCTTCAAGGTAAGCGAGATTTCTGCGCGCGAACTGTCACCCAGCTAACAAAAGCAGATGTTGGTTATCGCTTTCCATGAATTCGGACATGCGATCACAGCATGCTGCACAGGTGGAAGAGTTGAATCCATTTCGCTTGATCCCCATGAAGGAGGCGTCACACATATGCGAGGTGGAATGTCTGCAATCACACTACCGGCGGGATATCTGGGATCATCCATCATCGGCGCTCTTTTGATCTTCGCTGGATTCGATATCGTGGCTAGCAAGGTTGCGAGCTTCGTTCTTGGCGTTTGCTTTCTTTTGACACTCTGGTGGGCGCGGAAAGATTGGTTGACTATCGGGACTATCCTGCTTGCGATCGGCTTGTTGATTGCTTGCTGGTTCATCGCCCATGCTGAAGCCTTGAGGTGGTTCGTGGTAAGTTGAGCCAACTCGTGTATGCCTCCTTCTCCTATGCTGACTATTATTATTAGCTCTTCATCGGCGTCATGTCTTCTCTCTACAGCGTCTGGGACATTGTATGTTCCCCCCCTGCCTAATCTGCTGATTGCATCAACTAACCAGCTACATAGTGCGACGATCTCATCCTCCGCAAAGTCAACAGTTCTGATGCTAGCGTGTTCGCCAAGAAATATGGAGGATCTTCTCAATGCTGGGGGGTCATCTGGTCAATCATCTCTCTTGCCTTCATGGCTATCGGAATTATTGGTGGAATCGCTGCATTCCCCCAGTCCTTCAGCGAGCAGGAGAAAGACTCGCAGCATTTCATTCCCACCTTTTGATTGCATTTGCCACGACATTCACGACCAAAATCCAATACCCTATTTATATCTGATTTACAGTTTGTTAACATTAGCTATGATCCAATGCATAAATTATATCACAGAAGAATTTCAATACAGTATACCCTTAGACACTGACGCTTTATTTCTCCGTCTGTACTGCGAGAATAGGTAAATTATGCAAGGGTTAACAGGAGAAATCCGAACTTCGCACCCCTTGCTGTTTACCCCGTGGGCTACGTATTGTGAAAGCCAAGATCCGCAGGATCCTTCCTTCCAGGTCAAGTTATCCAGCCACTTGTGTGGGTGAAAACAGTTTTTGAAAACGGCTATTTTGACGCCATTTTAAGCGACCTATTTACAATAGCATTAGTCATTCAAGTCTATGCTGCGGATCGGTATAAACCAAGGAGAATCGTATTCCCCTATTGACCTTCAATTTTGAAATATTTTCATGGTCCATATCCATTTAGACCACTACCCAAACAATTCCCGCGCTTGCTTGAGCGCCTGTGAAGCTTCTAACTTTGACCTTTCCTGCACAATAAGTTTTTCAGCAAGTGTTTGGAGAGTCAGGCATGCCTGCAACGAGCGGCTTATATTTCCATGCTTGTCCGAAAGAGTCAAGCACTTCGCCTGTAGCAATGCAGATTGGGCGAGAGCCAAGTCCGACTCTGCCGAGCCGGATGACGGGCTCCGAACAACTCCCACTAGAATGACGAATGCTGCGGAGACAGTAGCTTCGATATTCAGCCTGTTGAAATCGGCCAGTAATTAGAATCTGGTACAAATAAACTTCGTACAGGCGTACTCACCGGTTACACGCAATATCTCCCACTGGAGATAAGACCAGAAGATTCGAAAACCTCTTCGCCTCCTCCATGACTAGACTAGCCCCTGAGATAGAGCTCAAAAGATGGCTGTTTTCCGACAGGTGATCGCCTTTGAGACCTGCAGGTATTTCATTTGTGATTCCGTGTATCGCGCAAACGGTTTCAAATGCCTTCGCTTCAAGAATGAGAATGTGCACGATGTCTGATCGATGTAAAGAACTGTACATCCCTGAAAGGTTCATCGCGGCAGGAAAGGACCGTCTCCAGGTACGAAAGGCCTGACATAGATTATGGAAGCTGTTCCCTGTCGAGGCCCGTCCTTGGTATGTTGGCCCAGGGGAAGTAGTGCTCGTCAAGACTCTGTTTTGCAAGACGGCCAGATGAACATGAAACCGAAGTATATTAAAAGAGTATTCATTGTTAACCGCCGAGATCATTCCCGAGCCATCTGAAGGTTTTTCAGGCGGTAGCTCGAATTGCTCATCACCGACACTTATGGTGGGTGTTTGCTTTGTCCGCACGCAGATGGATACATCCATGAAAAATGTGATCCAAAATACCAGTTGTAGTTGACCCCTACTTGGAGTACCACTGTGGGCGTCAGAAGGTTTACCAACACCGAGCTGCTGTATAATCCGTAGAGCTGCAGATATTACCACAGACGCGCGTCCAGCAGCATTGGTTCCTTGGATAACGGTCGCAATGCCAACAAGGCATTGAACCTGCAACAAGGACGGCTCCTGCAAGAGGAGATTCCCAAGCTGTGAGCACGCATATTTCAAGTGCTCCCTAGCTTGCAGGTCATCAGACATATTAGAAAACAGGCTCTGGGCACGTAAACGGTGCGCGATTGCAAGGATAATATGAAAGGCGAGCGAGAAGTTCTTTGGAAGTGTTTCACCATTCTCGTATAATCGAACGAAGGTGGCCCTGACCCAATCCTTGCCAAATAATGGTATTGCGCCATTGAAGTCGTCCAGAAATTCTTGGACTAACATCCAGGTTACATGGGTACTTTGGCCGGATGTCGAGGGCGCAAAGAGGGCGCCGTCATGGTGGACATCACCGAAAGAACCGATTGGGTCATTGCTGTTTCGGCTGACTTCCGGCTGCGTGACGAGATCCCCGTTAACCAACCCACTTTGCGGGCTGTGAGGTAGCTCCCTCCGCGCATGTCTATGCTGATCCAAAGCAGCGGATAAAGTTGGCCAAAACCCTTCCTGCTCGATGACCTCCATGCCAAATTGGAGTCCATCTAATTCCTGCATGCCTGCTTCAGCAGAGGAGGCTGTTTCTGCCCTTGAATCCGCCGGCGGGGATTTTTCGTTGCGAATGTGGCCAGTCAATTGTCCTTCTAGACTGAAGAATCTTTGTTCAAGGGCTTCCAAACGTTTCCTAAAATGGCGGTCATTTCTTGTGGCATCTAGCACAAGGTAATCTTTAACCCACCTTCGCGTACTGGGTCTCTGCTTCCGAACATGGGTGAACGTGCACGGTACACCAAGCCTTCGACAAACAGAGCAAGTGTTCTGTTCTGCCTCCCAGCCACATTTCCTTTTCTTTGCCCTGCATAGGTCGCACGCTTTGGTTTTCTGCGTACTGTTAGAAAGTCAAACGTTGGGTAGGATCCGCGCCTCACAGAGTTCTCCGGCATTGGTATGGTACTTCAGTGTACGACGTTTCTCTGAATACATTGAGCATCCACACTGGATTCTTAGAGGCGCTGTTACATTTACTGTTCTGTTCCTAAGAACGTCCAAAGAAGCAAGGACCATGGTTTTGTGGATGAGACATTATATGATCTTAGCGCATATAATGATTAATAATGGGTTCATGTTGTCAAATACTTTTTCACGTGCAGTGGTACCAAATTGATTACTCATCCAAATTGCCACCGGCAACATTGGCGCGACCAAACGACCCCCTTGCAGTCCACCTTTCATTCTGCTGCTTTATCTGCCGAACCAAATTTGGCTATGATCGACTAATACTTGATACACCAACCATTTGGCTCTGAAATATGGCTCATGAAATGTCCAGAGACAGATGCGGTCATACGTAGCCAAAGATCCTACGCAACCCTCCGAGCATGTCTTTTTTGTAGGATTCTTAACGTGTCAGGTAGGGTAGGCGGTATATGCGGTCAGACAGGGCGGTGTGTAGGGAGTTAGAGACTCGTGTCGTGCCACTGTGTGTGCGTCTAACCAAAACCCCGTGCAACATGTGGGCAACGCCTATGCTTGTGGCCGCTCAAATGAGCAGCTAGATAGCCACATTTACTGGCCTTGTGTCAACAATATGTCGGTGAAATCAAATAGTGGCCCTGCGGAACTTGCTGGTCACGAGTAGGCGCTTGTTTCCAATTAATAATCACTTCCCCTTCCGGCGGAGGATTCAGGAGGCCTATGAGCCGAGCAAAATGCACTATCAACCGGACTAGTCCCATTTAATCTGCCGCAGTCATTATAAACCAACCGGGATCACCGCATCCATGATTTGTAAAGTTGTGAAACTTCCGAGTTTCCACTCACATTTTTAACGACAACGCTTGGCCAATTAGGGAGAAAACAAGAACCATGATCCATAATCCATAACTGGCCAGACATCTTCATTTCCCAGTGAAACCATTGTTTAGTCAGCTCGGAATCTTATTTCAGAGCGGAAACTACGCGGCCTTTGATTACGCCACAGCTATCTCTTCATTAGTAAGTTCAACGCCTTACTTCTTCCATAAGCTAAGTTAGTAAACCGAAAGCCACACTGGCAAGTCGACGAACCGGCGAAATTCAAATCTGTTTCAGTGCTATCTTGAAGCCGCGTGCCCGAAAGACCGCTTGATGTAGGGAACGCCACCTGGGATAAATGTCGCGCCGCTCCCGCTCCGCTGACACGATCCACGTCAATCCGTGTCGATGACGGTTGCTTCTAAGATTCGGTTCGGGACTTCAGGGTTGTCGGGTCCGCTACCCTGGACTAAATTGTCAGACTTGTGTCGTCAATGCCTGGATTGATAAGCGGTTATGGGGGTCTCTGCGGCATGGTCTCTGCGGAGACCGGTCATTGATAATCAATCTACCGCCTGCGCCTGTAGCGTTCATATAGGAGTTTTTCCATTCCACGAAGTATATAATACCACTACATAAGCCCCTATTCGCATAAGTAAGCGCATCTGAAACTGATTTGTATCGCACCTGCCATACCCAATATTCTTCTTTCATCTCCCGTGAAACATACTCCTTCACGCCTACACAATGGACGCAAAATCTCTCGAATACACTGTTCCTTTTCAGTTGACGAAGACCATCCGCCGTGACCCATATGGTGCGATATCTCCGGACAACAGAGAGAACTCGGCCGTCGGGAAGGTCATCCTCATCACTGGTGGGGGCACGGGAATTGGTGCTGTAGGTTCTTCCAGTCGCCTGACTTTCTTTCTTTACCCGCAGACAGCTAACGGTGCTATTCCTAGGCGGCCGCCGAAGTCTGGGCTCGCGCAGGGGCTGAGGGTGTCGTCGTTGCCGGTCGGCGCGTTGAGAAGCTTGAAGAGACTGCTTCCAAAGTCCGGGCACTAAATCAAGGGCAGACTAAAGTCCTAGTTGTGCAGACAGATCTGGTGAAGGACAAGGACGTGGAGAACCTGTTCACCCAGACCTTGATGACCTTCGGCCGACCCCCTGACGTGGTCCTTTCCAACGCCGGGGCTGTTAAGACTGTCCCCATTGGGGAGCATAATACGGATGACTGGTGGAATATACTGGTAGGTTTTGTCCACCGTATTGATGAAGAGGCACCATAGCTGTGGCTGACTACGCATTTCCCCCCAGGGCCCCAACTTAAAGGGAGTATATGCGACGGCTCACTATTTCATCAAAAGTCAATCAAATGCCAAGCAGCCTGTTGGAACGTTTATCGCCACCAACTCAGGGCTGGCTGGGTTGGTGGTTCCAGGCCTGTCTGCCTACTCCATCTCCAAGCTCGCTAGTCAGCGGCTGGTCGAGTTCCTTGATACTGGTTTGTTCTAACCCCGCTTATGAGGCCTGTTCTTGTGTGAGCTGATAGATTGCTTCGCACTAGAGTACCCTACGCTCCGATCTTTTACCTTGTTCCCCGGGATTGTGAAAACTCCTATGCTTGAAGGACAATTTGAAGCCTACGGCCATGATCACGTCGATCTCACGGGTATGATGTCGCTTTACCTGTCCACGTCGCGGGCAGATTACTTAAAAGGTGGATTGGCTAGCGTGAATTGGGATGTAGAAGAGATGGAGGCCAACAAAGACAGAATTACAAAGGATAACGCTCTGAAGCTTAAGTGGGTTTCTATCTTGCCCGCTAGCGGTGGTAATGGGCTTGATTAGATGCCTTTCAGTAGACGGCATCCATGTTGCGGACAGGCTATATTTTCCATGTCCACTGTATCATTTTGAGTCACGTTGTTTCTGGGTTTCCTTACGCCTGTGATCTGACGCGCTTAATTTCATATTCGTTTGTAATAAACCTGCTTATTTGTTTAGACAGCCCACATCACTGTGGATAGAAGCCTTCTCCTAAATTGAAATTGTACTAGATAAAGGGCTCGGACGGAGCCGGCCAACACTGTATGTGATGGCTCGAAAGTTGCCATATAGATGAATACTTCGGAATGCAAGGGCACCCTAAATGCCGCAGTCTTAGCTTTTCATGGGGACCTGAAGAATTCAGTGAACTTGAGTTGAGTTAAGACAATGGGCATTTTGGTTAAACCGCTTTGGCTCTTGGCGCCGATACTGATGCGCGCGATGGGGAAGATCGCAAAGCGATCTCAAACAGTCTCTAAAATAGACCCTCTGGACGTACTGGTGCCGCGGCTACTAACTATAAGCTAACGTTTTGGATAGTAGGCGTCACTAGAGTTCCCTAAAGTGATAGGTCAACCTATAGGTTAGCATAAGTTATATAGGTATCTATCATAACCTATAATAAGTTAATAACCTATAAAGGTTGGTCTATATTATAGTATTATTTAGCATAATTTATATAGCATTTTTAGCTTTTTCCTTATAAAATATATATTAAAATACCTATAATAATATCCTTTAAAATTTTTTATATAGTTAGAATATTATAAAAGAAAAGATAGCTACTAATTTTCTAAGATAGAGACAATAAGGTATCCTAAAGTAGTACTGAATTAGAAGTAATTTAGTATCTAGATTAAAAGTAAGCTCTAGATTTATCTAGAAGTAAGTCTATAATAAGTAATATATAAGAAGTAAGCTTATTATAAATAGCTTACTAGGCTTGGGTGGCCCGCTCATACGTTAGTTATGTCATAAGTCCTTGCGTGCAAGACTAGCAAATCAGACCATCTTTCCTTCTAGAAGCCACCTCTAGGTCTCCTTCCTTGTCTCCACCTACTGTGGTCGGACTAGATTTCAAGAGTGGGTTTATTCGCAGTAGCAAGCTTGTTCGCAAACATTTCCTCGCTTCAATACCCACAAATATGTCACAAAAGAGGAGTTTCGAGAAAATAAAAAGTCAATATAAACAAAGAAGGATACTGGGTATTGGGCCGCTAATTTTGTATGCACCTCTTCGCTAACGGAAGTCAAGTCCATTCTCCAGTGACCAGCCCTTACATTGGCGACTTCCTTCCAATAAAATTTATTCCCTCAGTTTTGCGACTTACTAAATGCGTGTATTCCCCCCTGCCTCGCATTCAAAAGTCAAAGTCAAAGTGGCTCTCTCTAATACGATGCGGGCTCAATGGAAAGTTGACCACCATCAGACACCAAGATGGTGCCATTGACAAAAGCTCCCGCCCGAGAAGTCAGAAACAAAATGGCACCAGCGATGTCCTGTACGTAAAACGTAAGCAAAGTAAAATAAACGTGAAGGGTCCTAAAGTCGTGCGTACCTCAGCACTTCCACTTCGGGTCATCGGGATGTAGTCCTTCGGCAAACTTCCGGGCCTTGAAAAATCATTTCCTTCGGCGAAAAACTGCCTCCCACGTCAGGGGTTTCATGACTTCAATTATATTGGGGGTTGGATTACCTCAGTCATCTCGGTTAAGTATAGCCCTGGAGCAATCGAGTTCGAACGAATGCCGTGCCGAGCAAATCCAGTAGCCAGAGACTTCGTAAGGTGGGCGAGTCCTGCTTTACTTGCCATGTACGCATACCCAACGTTCTCTGCCCGGCTAAAGCTAGCCAAGCTGCTGATGGTTATGAACTGACTTTGAATGAAGTCATTTTTGCCTCGACTGCTGGGATGGATGTTCCCTGCTTCGAGGAGGTTCAAGAAAGCCACGAAGGTGTAAAACGACCCCAGCACATTGATATCCATCACCTGCTGAGATTGCTGAAATGACGTGTTCCATAGATCTTGCTGAATACTTTGTAGGGTCTGGTCTGGTTTGCGAGGAGGCGGCACAGTCATTGGACCTGTAACTCCGGAACAGGCCACGACCACGTTGATGAACGGAGTCTGTTCAGTGACTGCTTTGACGGCCGTTTCTAGGTCCACCTTGGAGGAAACATCACACACGATTGGTATTATCGTCCTGTTCACCTGAAACGACACCGTATATTAGTCTTCTGCTTAACATAACCGAAAAAGTGTTGAGTGGTACGTACTGCCTTTGCCGCAACTTTCTCCAAGGATGCTTTCCGTCGGCCGAGAATAAAAACCTTGGCTGCACCGTTTGCGTCCAGGGCGAGAGCCATCATTTCACCCAGACCACTGCCCCCGCCGGTAACTACAAAGACCATACCGTTCACATTGAACAGCTGTTCTGCGGATAGATTCAACATCACGATTGCGCACTCGGAAGAAAAACACTGATAGGTAGTTGGAGAGAGAAATGGAGGGTGGCAGTTAAGAAAAGCCTAGAAACTTCGGCTTCGGCCTAAGGGGAGACTTCAATAGAGGCCGCAACGTAATGAGAAGGTTCCTATCCGTCTCTCAACGGGGCTGACAAGGCGCAACAATGAACACTTTGTAGACAAATATGATAAGGGAGACGGATTTGGGCATTTATTCATTGCACTGAAACCTCTTTTTTGTAGTTCATGATCAAGATAACTTGATTATTAATATTCAAATTTACGGGAAAAGAAACAACGTCCTCGGAGCGGAAACATTGATCATACCGCATTACGGGCCGTTTGGCGGCGCTTATCGAATTTCAATGTGGAGCGCAATCTTGCAGGAAGTAAATAATACTATCCCACAGTAACTGCTTGAGCCATTCGAAGGAAATGAAAATTGAATAAAGAACTTGGGATACATTTTCCGTTCTTTATTAAAAGCGTATTCCTAATACAGATGCCACGTACATGACGTTGACTTGATTTGTGAAATTGCGGAAGCTTCTACGTCACGTCACGGTGGGCTGAGACTGACCAAAAGTGGACCGGCTTCAGAATATCCCCACCCCCCCTTGCTAAATTTGTTGAACCCTTCCGCGATCCGGATTATGAATTAGGAGCAAGGATGCACCCACTCCGCACATAGCTAAAAATACCGCGTAATTGCTTCGAGGTGCCTCCACCGTGTTGAGTTTCAGGTTTGGTTCACAGTAGCAAGTCACTACTCTTGTCTCTTTTCTTTATCATTACAGAAGGTGGTTGAAACCGACTGATTTCTGCGCTATGATATTAGCGTGCAACCCAACGCTCCTATACTAGCATCTTGCCCCAAAGGCATGGATTGAAGTCAAAATGCCAATTACAATCCCCGGCAAAAGTCTGTGGAATCTTCTGATCCGCTTTTGGGTTACCCCCAATAACCACTATTTTTCTTTTTCTCTCCTTCAACAATCATGGCACCTATAGGCTCCAACATTGTTGCAAAACGTCGGTAAGGGGCTGAATTACCTATTGCAGCACGAGCAGTAATTATATATATAAGGCTTATACTAAAGACTAGGCTCTTAAAAATAGCGTATAATTTTAACTATATACCTATAATAATCACTAACACTATAAAATGCTTTAATCAGCTAGGAACTCCTAAATCCGAGCACTCCCAAGACACAGAGGACTTCGTTACCGTAACGCTCTTGGACGCTCTGTAATTTCTTACAATATGAGACCGTAAACCACGTAGCCTGGCCAAAGTAGACGTCCGGACTAGAGAATTAGAAGTGCAACCATTGTTTAGCCCGGAAGTAGCCATTAGTGCCAGCTTTGAAAGTGATATTTTCTCGATATCGCAGGTTTCGACGAGATACTCAAGGATAGCCCTAGATTCCTAAAGGGTGACTACAGTGTTTAGGTCCGCAATGGCCGGCACAAAGACGTTGGGGTTGACGGAGGCGAAAGACTCGCCTTTGATTTCTTTGGGACGAATGTATTTGGTCTCATATAGTATGTCAAGCTCCTCAAAGACTGTACCCACCCTCCAGGGATGACGGCTGGAAGCCTGGCTGTTGAAGGTGGTAGATTCCAGAGACATTCAGGTAGACAGAGGATAATAACAAGACGTTAGTAGGAACGAGGAGGGGTGAGGTCCAGTGGACGTTGAGTAACGGTAGACCATTTTGAAGGGTCGGATAAATTAGCAGAATACCGGTCGATCAAACATGCCGCATTTGATGTCAAGCTTTCCTCCATATTATGTGGTTACAAACCCTATTCGATCCGAACTTTCCTGTGTCGACGGTAGACGAAATTGAACATCATCGATGCGGTGAATCTCCGGTGAATCCCTTGTCCTGGATCCACGTCATTGTTCTGTGTAGCCAATTTCGTGAAATATTTTATTCGTTATGCAGCTGCTTTTATTTCCCAAGAGGATATCTAAGAGGGAAATTCTATATCCCTTCAGCGTCATGTATAGCTTGCTGTCTTGCAAAATAATATCCTCATTTGGTCAACGCAAAAACCACGGTCCCGGCCGCATAACAGCTTCCAATGATCTCCCAAATGAGCCACTACTCGTTCGGAGGACAATTTGAGGAAAATCACGCACTCCGCCGACGATTGAGTGCCAACCGAGTTTTCGTATTACGAAGACCTGATATTGGTAACATTAGGCATAGTCAGGAGATGAAGGGTGCACAAAGTCATGAAGCGTTTCTTTTCAGGAATTACGAGTTAGTGAAAGAATATTCATATCCCGTAGGTATTCTTGGTCAGAGGTTATGGGCTTGCAACATGAGTATCTCATTGAATGACCTCGGGAGAGGTAAATGATGCTAACGACACATTCTTAGGTTTTTTATATATCACATAGATACCCCATCCAATGATACCGTCAGCAACCTGGAGCCCTTAATATTCTCAGCCACTGTCATCAGTTCCTGCGCGTCCCAATTAGCCCATACAAATTTGCCACGAAGGAACCTCGCTTCAGCTGATGCCAGCCAAACACAAAAGTGAGCAGGTAACTCAACTATCCGCAAAGAACATTAGCATGTCAACCGAGCCAGATTCTGTTGCTTACTAACCGTCATCCAGTCCTTTCACACCCAACCCTTCATTGAGTTCCGTTGCGATAACGCCGGGGTGCACATTAATTATGTGTAGACCTGGGTTCTCTGAGGCAACATAGTCCATCATCTTCCCACTAGCGGCCTTAGTTGCAGCGTACGTACCCATACCAGGAAGGGGTGCCACATGCGCAGCGACAGTGTTGATGTTGATGAAGATCGCACCTACCGCTGCCAATGGTAGAAAGGCCTGAACCGAATTCAGAGGCCCTAAAACGTTTGTGCTGAAGCCACTCATCCAAGAAGCCGTTTCTGCGGTAGCCACAGGGCTGAGTTCTGGGAGCATCCCAGCGTTGGCCACAAAAATTGATATGTGCCCCACTTCGCTGACAATACTTGCGAGCGCGCTGCGGATGGACTCCGACTTGGTTACATCGGCTACCTTAAACACCACGAGGGTTCCGCCGTTGGTTGCTGAATCAATTTCTGCAGTGGCCGCCCGAAGCTTCTCTTCACGTCGACCGATGATGGAAACAGACCCAGCACCAGCCTGGGCAAAGGCAATAGCAATAGCTTTTCCTATACCGGTGCCGCCACCTGTAACGATAATGTTCTTACCCTCAACAGATAGTTCAGGACGTCTCGGCGAGATACCAGCGTATGAAGCATTATGCCATGTTCCGGTGAATGAAGCAGTTTCAAACGAGGGCGCTGGTACATTTTGAGCCATGACAGGCAGTGCTCGCCTTACAGCGGGAAAGGAACCCAGTGAAAATACTTGCTCAGCTCGAAAGGGTAACACCTGCTAACAGGAAGAGATCGCCCTGGGCAAGTTTGAAGTGGAAGCGGACTGAAGAACAGGTGCTTTTTCTCGGAGCTAGAATATATATACAGGAATTTCTCGATGTCTGGATCCTAGTTCGGCTGAACGCAAGCATTGTCGCCTTTGACTCCACTTGTGTATCCACATCGCACTCATTTCTGGGTCCGGGATCCGAAAAGCCGCGAAACTTCTGGGGTCCGCGAGGTGCGGACGCGGACGCGGAGTTTGCTTTGTAATGTTTTATATTCTCCACTTCTCCTCGGCTCGGCATGTATGAACTTCCGCTGCCCAGCCGCATAAACAATGTCAATTACAAGAATTGATGATCAATGACACACCGTTATTGGATCTCAATGGAAAAATGACTTGCGTTCGCGAACCACACTCTCCTCGTAGCGTAGACTTTGATTATGACCCCCGCCAGTCCAGAGCAAACCTAGTTTGCTGGAGGAGATGCATAAATAGTCCCATCAATATACCCTTCGACCGGTCTACGAAAATATGTGTTACCTGATACTGGCCTTTTTTCTCTTTCTCTATACGAAACGAAACCGCTAGTCCGCAGCAAAATGAGTCTCGCCAACGAGATGTCTACCTTTTATGATGAATTCTATCGAATGGCCCGTTCGTAAATGTCTGGGGAGACCAAATCGAGTATCAAGAGCTTCACGGAACCTTTTGACGCTCGACGAGCAATTCAAGTCGGCGACCTTCTCCCCGGACTTTAATGAATGATGCTACCGGAAAGGAAGTGACAAGGGATGGCCTGATAGCTGCAGGCCTCGTGTTCATGCCATTCTCCGGCGGTGAATAGTGTCCGTTTTGCAATATGGAGTTGCGTGCTTTACAGAAGAACCTGCCTGGATTCTGGGCCAGGGGCCGGGGGGGGGAGGTGACTCTTTGGAAGGCCCGGTGCCGGCCACTTGTTGGTTTGGTGGACACCAAGGGCGCCGTGGGGAACGGTTTCATTGATGCCGACTGCAACAAGCGTTTTCAAACCGAAACAGCTCTTGAATAGATCCGCCGTATGTAGGCTCTATATGGTTGGATTCCTCCTGCGATTTGACTGCTTTAGGTGGATCAAGTTGGAGACCCATGTCTGTGGCACAGGTTTTCTTTCCAATTAAAATCTTGTTCTCTTTGTATTCTAGTGTAGTATAAGCCTTGGCCGTTTCGAGTGCGCAACTTCAAAATGAGAAGTTCAGTTATGTGCGAGATGTACAATGGCTTTTTTACACGTCCTGAGATTGCCGTTTAGGCCTCGGATGCCGATCATAATGAAAACTGGGGGATCTTTTTATGTCGCTGAATGCTTTTTATGTGACGGCTTGCCTTGTGACGTTATCTACAGCGTAAAAAAACATGATCTGGACAACGAGCAGGGAGGACAGAGGCGAAAATAGGTACTAAAATAGAACTTACTGAACAGAGTGGATCTAGGCAATGAAGCGCACAGTACTCTTTCGGCGGTCGTATTGAACGTGCAGCCCCGAGGCCCAGCGCTAAATCTAAGTGGCCTGCTTCTAGCCTGTTGAGAAACGCGTCTTTCGAATTTAGAAATTTGAAGGCTATGACGTTCATGACTAGGCCACGACGCATGTTCCTGGCTCAGCGGATAACTGCCTAAAGCAACGTCAACCTAGGTTCGGAACTGGTTCTGCAACCCGCACAATTATCAGGCGGTCAATCAGGTAAGAAAGATGAACCAAGGTCATGGTGGATCGTGCACTGCAAGTCCTGCCACGAACCTAGTTCTCATATGGATTTTGCCACAGCATCAGCGCCATGCCTCTAATTAGATTCAGGTACAATAACAACAGGGCAACCAGTATAATACTGTTGGGAGATTTTAACCGCCACCACCTACAAGTAGATTATGATTACATATAAACAAAGGGATAACTTTTTCAATGATTTATTATTATATCCGGAACTGAAATCAAAGAACATACTTTTACCACTATACAAGTTTAATATGCACCCCGGTAACATGAGCGGAGCAACGGAAACTCCGCAGTCCGCAGCACTCCACCTAACGCCAAGTTTACTAGGATTTGGATTCGTTTCCATACCGCACCGATTATTATGATTTATATTTTCATCATTATAAGCATATCATTACTTCACAGATGATATGCTTGTTAAAATGGTATTACAACCTGTGACCGCCCCACACGCGCAGATTTCATATGCCGAGTTTTGGCGAGCCCACAGATAGATCTTCATAATTTGTACAAATTTTCCTGGGAGCTACTCGGTCGTTGACCGGATTTGTCACCTTACTTCCCGAACAGCAGCTTAGTCAGAATTTCTTCTTTTCTGCTTTGTAAATCGGTGATATGGACGAAACCGCTCCGCACTGTCCCCAATGTCCAAGAATCACACGCGATGATATAAAAGACAAGGAGACATAGTCTGCAGCGGACGTACCATCAAGCCTGTTGTGCCCTCTCGAGAATCGCTTGTCTAGCTCAGACGCTGCGCATATTTCAATGTTGTCGGCCGCTGTCCACCCTGTAGTATTGGTTTTGGGAGCCGGGAGCAACGTCGGTGCCAACGTGGCTCGGATTTTCGCAAAAAATGGCTATAAAGTCGCCATATCGGCAAGGCGTCTGCAAAATCACATCAATGCGGACGGCTACCTGCATGTGCACAGTGATCTTACAGATCCTGCGTCTGTAACGTCAGCCTTTGAGAAAGTTTCCACTACTTTCGGGCCGCCAAGCGTCGTCATTTACAACGGTTCGTGCCCAACCCTAGTAGTCTTTATATTAAAGTGTGATTAACATAAATGTTCAGCTGGATCTTGTGCCATAGTGCCACCGCAAAGCCCGTTGGATCTCAGTCTCTCTGATTTCCTCAAGGACACGGCGGTGAACACTTCCAGTGTTCTTGTCGCGGCGAAGGAGGCGGTGTTATCCTTTGAAAAGCTGCCACCGAGCTCATCCAAGACCTTCATATTCACGGGCAATATACTTAATACTGAGCCCATTCTCCCGTTGCTCAGTGCAGGAATGGGCAAATCAGCAACCGCGCATCTCATCTCCGTCGCCTCCCAGGCCTACGGAGACAGAGGTTACAAGTGAGGCAGATCGCCCCTTCCGGCCTTACGCTTGCTAATCAGATTTAGATTCTATTATGCCGATGAACGCAAGATCGATGGAACCGTGGCCGGTGGGGCTATCAGTGGCGCAGCTCACGCTGAATTTTACTTAAATCTTGCTTCAGGCGAAGAACAAGCGCCATGGCTGGCAACCTTTGTGAAAGACCGGGGATATGTGAACTTTGCAGGGACCGGATACGTGAGGGATGCAAATGCTGCGTGATTACAAGAGCTCCTTGGGTTTCCCGGCCCACTGTTCGAGAATGGGAGCGCCGATGCAGGTACTGGACAAAAACGAGCCTAAGGTGAATTTAGCTTCCAGCCCTAGTTAGTTTTCAGAGGTTGTACAGGGCCGTTAGTGGTCCCTCGGCTTTTTGAGCGTCTAGCTTAGATGAGTGGGAAAGGTAAACCAACGGAATTCTGTGGCTTCAGATCTAGGGAGATAAAGCATAACAAGTCAAGTAATTACGAGATCTGAATCGACTGACCTGATAGTATTGTCCATTTCCTCGCGTTGTCAACGGTTCTATTACTCGGTGCGTGCGCCTTGCATCTTCGTTTGAAGGTATCGATATGTACTAGCATTACTAGGATTTAGATAGGTAAAGATATAATTTAGATTGATAGTAACAGGCGTGAGAGAGTGCCCCTTTCTTTTAATCGCCTTATGGGGCCAGCAGCTGCGGGAGAATTAGGGATCAATTGATATCCAGAGAGAAATCCCTTGCTTAAATTCAGTATCTCAAAGCACCTGGTTTAGTTGTCTATAATGAGAACGATATTTCCTCTGCCCTATTTCCTCTATTGCGTTGCTGGATCTGCTCATCGACTATGGTGCCGACTTATACGCTGTTAACAAGACCAGAGAAACCCCTCCACACTGTGATGTGAAAGGGAACTCTAATACTAAAGTGAGAATTCTTATTGACCATGGCGCTGACACGAGCTCCAAAGCCGATAATGGAGAGACGGCTTTGCTATTAAATAAAAAAAAACGGCATGATCCCATTGTTAGGCTGTTATGCGACCATTGACCCAAGGTAAATTTCAAATATACCTCAGCAAGGACGCTCAGGGGTTTTCCCTCCGCTGAAGAATATATTGTGACATAATAATTATCGTGCCGATCAGCAAAAACACCGCAACGTTAAATGCAATTCTAGGTTTTTCTACACGAAGGAATAGGTTGATTGTGAATAGACTCGGGTACATGTATTATATCCAATCTCAGAAATGACAATTTTGGCGCGCGGGCGCCCAAGGAACAGCCACTCACGTCCTGGTGAACTGTCCAAGATGAGAATGGCGAAGGGAGATACTGTGAAAGGTGCGTGATGCGGTCAGTGGTGCATCAGTTCTGTTGGAAGGTTCTGGTAAAGCGGAGAGAGGTAAGACAAGTACTGTAACGCTTCTGGAGCCAAGACGCTGGAAGACATATTGGATTTCGCGGAAGCGCCACAAAGATTTCGAAGTTGCATGACACAGGGGTAGCCTCACAGTTTGAACAGCAATTAAGTATACGGACATATAGTTGTGGTAAAATCCATATGGCTGTTGAGACAGTATATTCTCCATACTCTGCTCAAGTTCTGAGACAAAATTATTTTTTCGTACAAGACGTGTTATTAGCTTTTTCGATCATGGCGCCCATTTGTATCTATTTTTGGCTAATCATTAGCTAAACACGGGCGGCTTAGCTCAATAGGTTGTTCACGGAATAGGCATTGGGCTTCGCTCGTTAAATATGAATAAGGCCGCAAAAGAAGGCCGACATACACGGAACATGCATGGTCGTGGGTGCCGTAAGCTGATACCTTCAACAGACAGCCGCCGTACTGTCTTCGTATAGCCGGGTATTTGTTGTCCTTCCATATGGTAAACAGCTCAAAGAAAGCTGTTATGCTGCTGAGGACTCTTCATCCAAATCAGGGTAGAAGGCCTTGATAAACAACACATAGTTCTTGAGAAGGTCTCTAATGTTGATTGCCAGAGAATGATTTGTTTCTAATAGTTGGAGTCGGAGTAGTTCGTCGATGTGCACGAGAAGTGTGTCAATGTTATCGGTCAAGATCCCTTCCGCGTCGGTCGTTACGAAAGTGCGGCTATTCTCCAATTGCTTGAAGGTCTGCGGCAGAGCCTCCGCTCGCTTTGGTCGCGCCTGTCGGATACTCAGTATGAACTATGTACAAGTACATGAGAATGAGTTACCATCGCAAAAATCTCAGTAAATATTTGTTCTCGCGTTTTCTAGGTGGCAAACCTGGACCATCTTGACTTGGACAAGATTTGCCATGAAATTATTTGTTTCGTGAGGAGATATGACTTTGTAATTGCTGGGCCGGTGGAGACAGCGCGCAAATTGGATGTGCTCCGCTCCGCTCCGAAATTCGACCCCACCGAACTAGTTCACCCAATTTTTCAACGGCTCGAAATTGCGAAGGAGGTCGCCACGGCATTGGGCAGGACCAACAAGCAGATTAATGTTACATATTCTAATAGATCTAGGACTGGAAGGAACAGTTTCCTAGGTCAGAGTTGCGCGGAGTAAAGTACGCGACTCCTTATGATACTTGAGTGGTGGTTAAGTCCGCTTGACACAATGTAAGTTCGCAGTTTTTCAGTAGAGGTGGTCAGATACTAACTGAAATGTACTAGTGAAAAGTAGCTTGCTTACAAAAGTGGCTAGATGCAAGAGTAATGGAATTTGGTGGGTTAGTGAGTCAGTTCAATCGGCGGAGGAGGGTCCTGTACATAAACTCGAACTATCACCTGGCCTAGAACAAGAAGGGCGTACATTATTGCCCCATTGTCTCTGTATTCGAATTTCGCATTCAACCAATATATGAAATGGTAATCGGAGGCTTTGCTGTAATTTTATTTCTTTGGAATGGCCCAAGCCCCTAACTATTCCATTCAGTATCGTATTATCAATTCACGTTGAGGAGTGTGAAATCTAACAAGTACCGTCAAACGGCCAGCACAGAATTGGATTAGGTAGGCGAAACTCCGAACAGATTTCTAAGCCGCACAGGAGAAAACACCAACGTTTACCCGTTTCGCCCGGTGTGTCTGCCTTTTTGGCCAAACGGTGCCCTGAATCGTTCCCGGGTGCTGTGCAATGTCCTGGTATCCATTGGAGGCGGATGATAATGCTGTGGGCCTTGGTGTTCACGGCTGCCTGTAGGATAGCATGGATAATCCGTTGACCTGATTTGTTGCCCCGGGTTTTGCATTGCCTGCAGTGCCGACATGCTGTCACTGAGATTGTTGTCGAGCGTTACGGCTGCGGCCCCTAGATGATATTTGCGCCCCGACGCACCCCAATAGACAACAATGTTTGAGGTAGACCAAATGGTTTCAGCTCGCTGTGCTACTATCTCTCTATCTGGCTCAATCTCAATTTCTGCAAAGGCCTCTGTTCTTCATGGCGGTCGCAGTCTGGGATCGATCATTTCCAGATATTGTAACCATTCCAGATTCATTGTCTTCTGCGCCTGTGCGAGTGGGCATCGAGAATACGACCTGATATTATTCCTACGTTTTTGAGCGCGTTGTAATGTACTGCATACTGGGTGGTCCCGCGGGAGTATGTGAAGCCTGGTGACGGTGCTTTGTGCGCGATGCCGGAATCGGAGATGTATTGGCAATATGTGGGCTTCAACCTCCAGTGTTGAGGTAGCTACTGTTTTGAAAGATGAGAGGGTACTAATTAGTGTAGTCTGTTGCACTGTGCGTAGATGCCGGAGGTGAGTTTCCGGAAACCATTGCTTGCTTGTGAGCCCTTGGTGGAAATGCATACTGGAAGTGTGCATATTGCGACATACCCTCCACAGTCTAGATATAACGAGAAAGAAAGACAATCCACCAAGGAATAGTAGAGTAAGATGGGGAGGGCCTCCCCAAATGCGAGCTGTGGTTTGCTGCTGTCTCGAATTACATTGCGAGCCTTGAATACAGCCAAGTGGCAAGCAGAAAGTATTCAGCCCTACGCTGTATATTCTTAGTCCCGGTTATTCTTCAGAAAGTCTCGGTTGCCTTTATATTTCACTTCCCAAGGATCGGTGCATTCAGCGAAATTCACCAAAACGTAAGTCATTCCAGAGGATCGAGCACAAGTCTCAGGGAATGGAAGAAGGAAATTTTATCTCGATCAGAAAATATTTGACGGTAGATATACCAGTTGTGAATAAGAAAATGAAGAACCTAGACAGCAGCTTATACATAACTCAAACCACCATCGACTGCCAGGACTTGACCAGACACATAGCTAGCACCGGCGCTCGCGGCGAACAGGATAACGTTCGCAACCTCTTCGGTAGTTCCATCCCGCTTCGCGTATTGTTGGGCCCGGAACTTCTGGATCAACGGATGTTCTTCGGGCGCCGCGTAGTCCGTGCCAATTGGCCCCGGAGCAACAACGTTGACGGTAATCCCTTTCTCGCCAAGCTCTTCGGCCCAGGCCAGCGTCAATGTATTCAGAGCTCCCTTTGAGCTCGAATAAAGCGCAGCCTGTTTGGCCCCAGTGCGAGCCACAACGCTGCCAACGTTGACAATACGACCTCCAGGGGACGCAATATAGGGAAGAGCCGCTCGAACCAGCAGGTGGGGCCCTCTGACGTTGACATGGAACAGGGCGTCAAAGTCTTCAACCACAGCTTCCGTGGTACCCTCCTGAAACGTTCCGAATCCAGCGTTGTTGATGATAATGTCAATCTGACGGCCAGGGAAGGCTTGCTGAGTCTCACGAACAATATCATCACCAAAAGTCAGGGATCCGGCGTCTGCTTGGACGGCGATGACTTTGACCCCAAGGTCCCGAACCGTCCCAGCACTGCGCTGCGCCGCGTCTTCGTTGGAATTGTAGTGGAGAACAATCTACAGACATGTCAGCTGAATACGCTCTCAACGGCATCCGTCAGATACTATACATCGGCACCAGCCTTCGCTAAGGCATACGCAGTGGCGAAGCCAATGCCATTAGGTTTAGAGGCACCAGTGACAATGGCAAGCTTGCCTTTGAATTCGTCAGGGGACATCGCAAAAGGTCAGGAATGCGCGGGTGATGGCAGAAGTGAATGCAAGAAAGGATTCACCGGAAGACGTCGTAAAGACTGGGAATGTGTCGCGGCTTGTCTACATTTTATACCCGACGTTGGCCCTTGCGCCGCTCGCGCGAGACTATGAGGATCGGGGTTCAAAACTAGTATGTCTGACTGCATTAAAAATGGCGCGGAAACGTTGAATTAGACCGAAGCTATTTGATCTGCAAATGAAGGGTTTGGTGTGCCGCTCCGCTCCGCTCGGCAAAAACTCGGGCTGGAAGATCCGCAGGTTTAAGCTTGCAACTTTTGGTAGATTTCGGACCATCCTTTCGTTGCCTGTCGCTCCTTTCACTCGCCGCCAACCCTGTCATGAGCGGAGGGCTATTGAAAACCATTACAAAAGACCCCTTCTTCAAAATAACGTTCAAGATTGCTTGCTTATGAAAGCTAACTTGGTGGAAAAACAACATCGTCGGAGCGGAGACATTGAACAGGCCGCATCACTAATACTTGCCAAAAATTCGTATTACTGTACCTTCCCGCCTGATTGGGTCACTCGCCTAGATGAGTCACCCTGCTAGTCCTTGCATTTTCTAAATAAAGAAACTAACCTACGGTTTTAATTAAACTTCCGTGGAAACAAACTCAACCCGGACCTAATACTAGGTCTGGGTTATAATATTGCGTAGACCTTAACATTTCCCGCGGGACTCCCACCGTGGGACTGTCCATGGGACTCCCCTAGGACTAGGTTTTGGTCCTATAGGAGTGGGTCTAGCAGGACTAGACCCTAATAGGAATTCCTATAGTGGGACTTTACCGTCGATCTAGGTGGTCATCAACTGTATCGCCAGCGCTGGCCTCACAGTTGTTATGACTGTAATATACGATTTATTTGTGTACTAACTATCCCAAGACTTATTCGGGAAAAGAAAAGGTGTTATTTTTGAGAACCAAGGCTATACAATTAGATCTCCAAACAATCAGGTACAGTTATCGATCTCGCAGCCCGTCTTAGTATCGTTTCGTTCCTTAGTTGATCCCACTAAGCCACCCTCCATTTGCCTATAGACAGTCTATGGGTTGGGGCCATTCAGGGTGGTGTTATATGTAGCATTACTTGGAAGATCCTTGAAAACGATCGTGCCATTCCCCTCTCGGTAATCGCTTGTAGGGGTTCCCACAGTTCGATAGCCCCCATGCTGTGTTATCTTCTTCTTTCCGGTTGCGATATCCTTCCTAGAGAGCCCCCTCTCAAAGAATGACAGCGCAGCCAGAGGCTGATAGAATGGCACTTCATGGCCAGATTCATAAATCCGAACAAAAGTGTACAAGTCGCTCTGTCGGACTTGTCCGTGAACGATCCCATCCGAAGTGGTTAGGTTGACGAAGCCTGCCTCTTCGTAGCCAGGAGCGTTGATCTCCTTTGCGATAACTTGGCCGCCAAGCCAGTTGCAGTTGTAGTCACTATATGGTTGTCAATCTCAGTTTGATAACTCTCCTTTATGATTAGTTGAAGCTGGAGGGGACTCATACGCATCGCCGAAATACATAACCACCTGAATACCAGATTCTATCAACTCCTTCACATCTCCTATTGTGCCAGACATACGGTCATCATCTCCAGTGCTTCCAAAGGCAGTACCGACAGTATTGGACGACTCGGAGAAATTCTGGTATGCACCGATCGCCGCTTGAACCTTCGGGGAATTGAGATAGTCCACATAGAACACGTAAGGGAACGGATCAGAGCTCAGCTCACGCATATCGTATTCGTCGCGGCCAGAATAGATATCGTAAAGCGACTCGACTTTGTCCGCGCAAAAGTTGTCTGCTGCGGAGCAGATATCATTTCGACCGGTGGCGTAACATTCCAGAGTTTGATCAACGCAGTTTCCCTTACCATAGAGGTTGTTATACCACTCGGCCTTTATAGTTGAGTTGTATGGATCATAGTCGTATGTGTTACCAGGTGACACGGAGAAATTGTAATATGCCTGGTACTGGATCAGGGGATCGAACCAGCCATTACCGATGAATACGTTTTCAAGTTCGATATCGATTGCGCCGGGGATCTTTTTGGCATTTTGCTCCAGAAAATAGGCTGCCTTGGTTAGCATTCCTCGGTCATCTTTGACCATGGAGGTAAACTCACTGTTGAAAACTGGGCCATAGTGACCTCCATAACTTTCAGTAGCGAAATTGAAGCCATTTTTGGAGTACTGTGGGAATGCACCCATGAATCCTTGCAGAGTCTTCCACATGTTTGGAGCGGCACCTTGCGTTGAATTTGGAACCAGTGCAATGTCAGGTTTGGAATAAGTACCGCAAGTCCCGTATTGCTGAGCATATTCTGGGCATGTGGTGTTGGGCAACTCGATAATATTGCCTTCGGTGTCCTGGTAGCCAGGGATGGGGATTGTGTATGAGAAGCCGGTTGTAGTGGGTTGATCAATAAAGATCTGATGACAGTTGAGCAAAATTCGTGGTAAAATATTTCGGGAGTAACTAACCATATTGCTCACGTTGCTCCATGAATGAGGGTTGTTGTATACATTTCCCTCGTAGTCAACTCCACATGGACCTAATTCCTGGAATAATCCGATCATTGAAGATGACCCTGGCCCGCCATTGATCCAAACTGTCAGGGGCGCCTAGATAATTGTGAGTTTTTCTACTTAGAACAAAGTCGCGTGACGTACTTCTGAGGGATCTCCATTCCTGGTCTCAAAAAACCACCTTTGTTATCCGTCAGTGCCTTGAATCTTTGAAATGAAGGGAAAGAGAACGCGTGTGGACAAGTGGCAACTACCACAGATATTGTATAACCCTTGATATCACCACATCAAGGATGTTTATTTCCTTACCAGAAAATATGCTCATTCTCCCCAACATCAGCATAACCCGAGTAACTTTTTACATCGGGATCCTGCTCGCAGATTCCGGCAGGCACTTCCTTATACCGCACATTAATACCAGCATGACCTTTCTTGGTGATCAAGTCGGTCGGCGCAGGAACGAATTGAGCCGCGGCATAAGGTACCAGCGCTGCTAATGCCGTCAACCGTGAAAATCCTCCCATTTTGAACGTCAAACCCTATATTTGAAAGAGTAAATCGCAGGAATTCAAGAATCCAAAAATCAGACAACCCCGCTCGGCTGGAATTTGATCATATATAGCTCCTGCAGATCGCTAAGATCGATTGGGAAGGTAGGATCCTTACATTATTGAGATCGGACTTGATTGGTGATCCCCTTTATCTTGTCGAGGGGAAAGTGGGTCGGGCGGAGGTCCGGTCTATGTTGTATCTCTAACACTCTAGCCGCATAGTGCTAATCAATTTCTAAGATTCTTTATTCATCGCTAACACTATATCTAGATTAGCTTGTCGCAATTGGTTGGCTAGCTCTTGAACCGAGGTTAGAGGGTCTATAATCTAGACATAATTAGTGCAAAGTATACATTTCGGTTACATCATCCTGAGATACCAGCCGCATAGTGTAGTGTTGAAGACGATCAAATCTATTATATTGTGTATCACTATTACCTTGTATGATTCATAATGGCCAGATGTATACCGCTGCCATTTCCAAGGTTTACATGGTTCAAACCCCCGGATACGCGACCGTAGGGACCGTGGAGGTACGACTATCCACAATCGACCTGACAATCTACAATCTTGGGGGTTGGTACCTTAAATAGGCTGCCAAAGCCCAAATTGTGACAAATATGCGTGTGATAAAGCTGGAAGTTGACTGCACCATAGTTGTTTAGACAGTCCAAAAAGAAAATGTCTGCGACCGGGACGCAGAGAAAGAACACATTCATTGTTTAAAGCACTTACCTATTCTCCTCGCCCAAAATATTTCCGAGCCCTGGAGGCTGTCCATCAGACCATGGGAATGACTCCCAAGGTAACTAAAACCTGGAACGGAAGACGGAAATAACTGATGTGCTCAGACCCTCTATACCCTTGAGAGATTGTCATTTAGACCAGTGGGGCCTCCCGCTAACTGGACTGGAATTAACCTCATAACTGTTTTTCCAACCAAGGCAAGATTACGATGTACCCCCGAAGGCGTTGTGCCAAAACTTGTCTCTATAAAACAAGTCATTTTCCAAGCGGCGTCATTTTCAATATATAAGACGTTGATTTCTATGATTTTTGAAAATGGCAGAATTAGACTCGTTGCGGCAGAATTTATATTATAGTGAAATATAAGAAATGAGTTTTAGTCAAAACTTCACACCTGAAAGTTAGATATAACGTTTTCTAAGTTATAGATACTTTATTGCACCTAATACGGTTAGCCGGGGATTCAAATAACAGAGGTAGAGTCCAATGAACAATCTTGCCCACTTAAGGAAATGCTATGCGGCCCGATCAGCCTCAGAGCTTTTTATTTGAACACCACAAATTTAGTTGAACACCCTCAATAACCGCATTTGAAGTAGCGCAGTAATTGTAATCCAGAAAACATGTTATCTCAAGTATCCAAGGATACCGCATCATCTCGCTTAATCCGCGTCAATATATGAGATAACGCTTTATTAGAACAATGGTGTAAGTACGAAAAGCCAGCTCAGTGGGTATCACTCTTTAGTCACCTTCAAATTCCAGCGTAGTCTACAGAGTAACGTGAGCAAGTAGGTACCTGGGTATGTACTCAATAATATTACTCTCCGAATTTTGAATACTGCGCTACTGAATGCGGTTAGTGAGGGTGTTCAACTAATTTTGTGGTGTTTAATTCAAAGCTCCTCAGCCTGAAGCATAGACAGACCCTTACCTAACGTTTGAACCTCTGCATTATTGTAACAGGCATTTATGGTGCCATTTCAATTCTGATATTCGTACAACCAAAATACTCTAGGCTTTCAAAATCCTACTGTCATAATATGAATTTTGGTCTCTTAAAATCGATAATTATTAAAGAAGACATCATAAGATTCAAGACCTCATAAAGTATAAAAGAGATTTGAAAAGAATGATAAGAGAAATAAAACCAGACTAGTACTGGCAAGGACAAACCACAGTATTATAAGTCAACACAACCGGCGTCAATGTATCCTCGTTTGTCGCATCATTCCAAATAGGTTGCCAATCTCCACTGTATGCGCGGAAATCCGTGTAGCGTAGCGGTGTTGGCGAGGTAGCATACCACCCACTTCCACAGCTAAGTATACCTGATGAAGTATCCTGCGAACAACTTTGCTTGGTGGTTGTGGAAGCAAAGCTGCCGAATTCAACCCACATATCCTGTGCGGGTGCCAGGACGTCCATGGAGGGGAGCGC
Source organism: Penicillium sp. S1602 (assembly GCA_023626355.1). Lineage (NCBI taxonomy): Eukaryota > Fungi > Ascomycota > Eurotiomycetes > Eurotiales > Aspergillaceae > Penicillium > Penicillium sp. S1602. The sequence goes on along the minus strand of JAMAGW010000023.1, from coordinate 266,821 downwards.
GACGAGATCACCCGCGCATGTCAGGTAGAAGACACCCACCTCATAGCCGACACCCCAGCCACCCCAGACGGGAGTGGAACTGTTGTCAGACAGGTAGAGCTGTTTGCCATTGATGTGGTCGGGGCCGGCGGCACTGATGGTGAAACAGGACACTTGGGTCTGAAGGGGACAGCTAGTCGCGGTGGTGGCTGTGGCGGTTTGGGTACCGGTAACAGTGGTGGCGGTTTGAGAGACCACGATGCGCGAGAAGGTCTCGGTTTCGAGGGCGCCAAGTGCGTCTACTGTGCTGTACACGGTGTTCACGACAGTACCGGAGTAGGCAGTTGCGGTGGAGGTATAGAAGGTGGTTGTGGCGGTGCCAGTGGCGACCTGGGAACAGGCAAGGGAGATCTTGCTGGCGTCCCAGGTGGAGACCAGGGTGGGTTCGGCGACGACGCTACGTTTGGCAAATCTGGCGGCCTTGGTAGGCTGGGGAGCGGCGTCCTTTTTCTTGGCGATAGAGCGCTTCTTGACCGAGGAGCCAGTTTCAAGAGCTCGTTTCTTCATGTACGAGTCACCAAGGGATTGAGAGCCGGAGACAGTCACATAGGAGGTAGCGTCCACTGTGGCCGTCTGTGTGAAGACAGTGGTGACGGTGGGGTATTCGAAGATGGTGGATGTGGTCGAGATGGTTGTTGGCACGGTGGTCTGTGTAGTCGTGGGCCCGGTGCTTGTAGTGACAGCGTACGCAACGGAGGTGGGTGCCACATAGCCTAGGTAGGAAGTACAGAAGGCAGCACCGACGCTGCGAAGGGAACTGACCTCATCAGCTGTCGGTATGTCGTTGGGAACGTCGAAACACTTGGTCTGGCCGGCCTGGTCACCAGACTGGGAGAGAACGGTGGTGGAGCCACCCGTGAAAAGGACTTCGTTGTTAACGCTGGAGTAGGAGGTCAGCTCGAGCTCACCAGCGTTACAATATTCTCCATCATCCTCGACGAGGACGGCGTTGAAGCCAATGGCCGTGTCGGAGTTGATGTAGATGGGCTGCTGGCCGTAATTTGCGTTCTCGATCACAACAGCGATGGCGAGCGATGTTCTCATGATAGGAATGAACGAAACCTCCGCGGAGGAAGAGAACACTGGGTAGGTGTAATCCACGGTGGGCGACCAATTCGCACTCTCGGTCGCGAGGTTGTTGGCGAAGTCCAGGTAGAGGGTGCCACTGTTCACGCTGATGGAGGCACCTGCGGTAATGTCGACAGCGGCGGTAGTGGACCACTGAACTCCCAGACTGTACAACACAGATGGCGTGATAGTGAACTCTCCGGGAACCGAGACGGGCTGGTTAAATTCGATGGTATCGAAGTTATAGGTCCATTCTCCAGACCAAGCGTCCGTGGTTTCGAGACCCATGATGAGGTTTCCGGTCCAGCTCATGGTAGGCGTCATGAAGGCGCTCATAACCTTACCCGTGGAGGTAGCAATCATGACACTGCCTACAAATTCAAGGTTGGAGATGCTCAGACCGCAGTCCACACAGCTAAGCTGACCGACCGAGGATTGCACCAGCGTCTGCGCTGGGATCTCATACTCCACGCTTGCAGTGTAGGTAAAGTTCCAATAGGTCGCAACAACTACCTCAAGGTAGCAACCCGTCCAGGTACACTCGATCGCATTACGGTTGGCGTAGGCCTCCTCGACATCATCGTATAGATCTCTCAAATCACAGATGAGCTCGGCAAGAGCCGCCAGTTCCTCATCCAGTGCGTCAAGGATGTCGCCAACAATGTCGCTACAGGCACCATCCCAGAGATACTCCCACCATGACTCGTCATCAAGCCCGGAACGCTTGGCGAGCATGGAACGACGGTGACGGTGATATGCTTCAGTGGGGTAAGAGCGGCGACGGGGGGATTGAGGTGCACGCTTGGTGTAGACAGTTGTCGCCGGAACGTAGACACCGTTGGAGCAGTGACCCACGAGATCGCTAGCGGTTTTATTCCACATCGAATCCGGGGAAGGAAGACCGGCATTCTGCAAGGCGTCTTCGAGAGCTGCTTGCTGCGTGGAATTTGAGTTGGGGTTATAGACAGGGGTTGTGGTGTTTGCGGTGACAGCAGGCACGGAGACGGCGATGTTACCGTTGTCATCGTAGGTGTTGTTCTGAGTCAGATAGGTGACGATGTTCTTCTCCTCGGGGGTCAGGTCTGCATAAGAAACCGAGCCAGAGCTCGAAGTTGGAGTGCTGCTGCCGGCCGCAGGATAGGACGCTGTGCACGAAGGAGTGTAGGAGATATTGGTCGAGTTCACGCGTCCCATGCCATAAGCGACCTCCATGGTCTCTGAGACGTCGGCCCACACCTTGGCGGTGACATCAAGGGTTATTGTGAGACTGGCCTCATCTGTGGTGTATGACTGGACCATGTAGACACCTCTCTGAGAGTCTGAGTTGCAGCTGCCAGAGTTGGTGATGAGGATGAAGTTGTCCGTCGGCCACTGGCTGACAATGTTGAAAGCCGCAGTGGTGGTCACAGTGACGGTTAATGTGTCACCGGAGCAGGTCACCGTGGCAATCTTGTACGCATTCTCCAGGGTCACTTGAGGATAGAGCATATAGTATGTCACTTGGAGAATGGTCGAGCCTGTGGGACTGGCATAGTAGAGAGTAGCATACATTGAGGGAGACAGATTCAGGAGGGTGGAACCATCGACACTGGGGTCGAGGGCCGGCAGGACTGTGGTTCTTAACTCTGGGTCGGATTTAGCAGAGCACTTGGGGAGGGCAGTCGAAGACGGCGTGGCCGAGCGGATCAGGGGCGTGGAGGAAGATTTGGTCGAGCTGATCCGGGTCTTTGTAGACGATATGGCCGAGCTGATCGGTGGAAGGCTGCTTGTCGCATCACCTCCAGGGCACATCTGGGCTGATATCTGTCAGTTTTTGGTTCTTCAATTGGCTCATTGGGAAAGGTAAATACGCACAGTACTTCACGGCCGCAATAGTAACGGGGGTGCAGCCGGAAGGCGTGTTACCGCTGAAGATAGCCAAGACAGTGTTATTAGAGACACAGAACGAGGCCGCGCTATTGGTGAAGTTCGAGTTTGACCAGGAGAGAATGTCATCTGAAATGGCGAAGGTGCCCCGGATGGGTCCTGGGCTACTGGTTCCCTTAAAGGCCGCGCTTGATGCGTCCTTGTCGGCAGCTATTAGCAATCCATTATCGTAGAGATGCCCCCCAGTGAGATAGAAACGGTCTGCATCGTCGCAGCTGGCTGTGATGGAGCCAGCGCCAATAAGTACAGCGCTGTTGTAGGTCTGACGTCTCCGCTTTGTTTGAACCCGCTGAACATACAAGGCTAGCGGTTCAAGAGTTGCAGAGGGGGATGCGGATGCGCTGGACTTGATGACAGGAGTCGAGCTTGTACGTTGGACTGAACTAGAAGGCGAGATGAACGCGCCAGAAGTAAAAGTCTGAAGGGGAGCTGACGAAGGTCGTGGCGAGTTGGAATGATCGATGCTGCTGGAGGCACCTGAACCATGATGACTGTGACTATGACCGTGACCGTGACGATGACCAGACCCACGAATGGAACTTGTACGTTGGGCAGAACGAGATGAGGGAATAGAGGTGCCAGTAGTGAAAATGTGCGACGCACCAGAGCCAGAACCTGAGCCTGAGCCTGAGCCAGAGCCAGAACCTGAGCCTGAGCCTGAGCCTGAGCCTGAGCCTGAGCCTGAGCCTGAGCCTGAGCCTGAGCCTGAGCCTGAGCCTGAGCCAGAGCCAGAGCCTGAGCTGGAGGTAGAGCCAGTTGAGGTAGCACCAGAGCCGGAGCCAGTGTAAGTAGCAGTTACCGGACAGATAGTGGTGTAATCAATAATAGTATCCGTGGTCACATACGTGGTCTTTTCAGACGCCGGGCAGTTCTTGACAGAAGACGGGCAGGCGGTCACAGTATGCACACTGGTGGTATAGACAGTAGAGGTGGTGTACCGATCATTTCCAAGACTAGTAGCTGTCTTTGTAGGCCAAATTCCACCAATCTCAGTGGCAGCAAGGTTTTGCGTAGCAGACTCAGTGACAGGGCAGACAGTGGTATAGTCAATGATAGTCTCGGTGGTCACGTAAGTGGTTTTTGCTGTGGCTGGGCAATCCGTAACAGAAGGCGGACAAGCAGTCACAGTGTAGACCTTGGAGGTGAATACAGTTGAAGTAATGTACTCCTGCCCTGAGCCGGAGCCATTGCTCGATCCAGAACCCGAGCCTGAGCCTGAAATTGAGCTCGAGTCTGACTCAGAGCCGGAGCTTGATCCAGAGTGGTTGCCGGACGTGTTGGTAGAATCTCCAGACTGTCCGGGGTTGGATTCCAAGAGACTGGAGGTAGTGGGGGAGGATAAAAGAGCGGTAGTGCAGGGGCAGACGGTATGCCAATTGGTTTTGGTCAAGGTAATGACAGCATTAGTGGCCGAAACACTTGCCAGGAGCAAAGTGCTCGTTAAAAAAGAGCGTGTAAACCGCATGCCTGGCGGATATGGGGGAGGAAACAAATGCAATTAATGACAGAAATGAGAGGGAACCTCTCGTGGAAGAATGTGGGAAAAACGCCAAAAGGAGCGACTAGAAGTGTTTCTCAGAACATCTTGTAGTTCTGCTATGATTCTTTTAAAGATTAACTATGTGGGTAGTCTTCTTACCGACTCCGGAGATTTCTTCGCCTAGACTAATGCTCCTATCGGCTGGCTGAACTAGAGAGGGGCATTTTCATTTCCTTTATTTATTTCTTTTTTATCATCTATTTCTCAATCCTGGTTAGGTTGTGGAAGGGTATTCATGGAGCATTACGTGGCTGAATAGTGCAAGCCCCCTAGGGGCGACAGAGCCCCATACATACATAGGGTGTCAATTTATAAATGTATTCTCCACTTAAAAAGGAACCGATTTCAGAACTGGTAGAAAAGGCCGAGAGGTTATTCCTCGGCCACTCCGATCGACGCCATGGGCATGAGGGCTGATGAACACTGGTAGATGGAGAGAAGAAAATGATCTAAACCAGCGAGGACACAAAACAGGTATAGTCCCATCACAAAATCGCAGTATGTGCATTAAGCTGGCGGCAGAGTCCATACTTGCTTAGGGGAAGCATGGACAAATACGCGCTGGGCTTTGAACGTCCTTGGGACCCTAGAAAAGACCGTACATCTCCCCACTGGTAAAAGGAATCCTGTTCATGGCAGAAACAACCGAGCGAAGAGGACCCCTGGAACTTCGGTTCCCGTGAAACCTTTTCTACCCAGGCCCTTGATGAGTTTCTGGAGCCTTGGAGGCTTTCCTGTGGATCACTACGAGTCGAGTGGATTTGTGTCCATGTGTCAAAATGCTAAGTGCTTTCATGGACCTGCTAGGACGATGAAGGCAAAATGAAAATAATCTCACTTGGCACTAGGCTCTTGTTATTATCTTACCCGGATCGAAAGTATGGAGAACCGCATGCCCAAACTCGTTAAACTTTCCTGTCCCTGGTTCCTGCTTCCTGACAGACAGAACTTTATTAGCGTGATGTGGGGGTGTCATAGCTTCTTCTCGTTACGCCATGCCATTCGCTGCTTGAACTACGTTTAAGATTAACTCATAGGCGATGTCTTACCCCTGCCCGTTCCGTCCCGAGAAAGGCAAACCTCCATTCAACGAGAAACCGGACACATAACGAACTGAAAAGTGGCCAATAGTAACTGGTTAATACGGGCCGATGGGATACGAGCTTCTACTCGTGTAGCCTCAGAAATACCGCGATTGTCTCTCGCTTAATCTACTAGCCTGCTACTATTGTTTTGGGGCAAGAAAAAGAAGCACTCGCAAATATGGGGCGGTCTCTTGGCGTCCGTGAGGCTGTGCTCAGAATTTGATATCTATTGGCCACATCCCTTCAGAAGTGGATCCTAAGCCGGAGACGTCGGAGATACCAGCATCAAATCAAGGCAAAATAGCCGTGGGCAGACCCTGGCAAGACCCTCGCAAGACCCTATGACATTCTTTACTACCGAAAGAAAACGAAAACACCATTTTTAAAAATATATTGCATGATCGGTGAAGCTCTTCCATAGCTGGGCATGATTGTTATTTCACGAATATCGTCCCACTTCCCCTGACGCTAGCTGACGGACATGCCCGGGGCCGTCACCTTTCTTCCTTGGTCTTTTTTTTTTCTTCTGCGCCCATTATGGAATTTCTTTTCCCCACATCCATGGATGGAGACGAGGGTTTTTGGTCACCTCCGCTCGTTATGGCTTTGTTTTAAATTAGATAATTGTTTAAAGCCACCTCAGTTAATCCAATTGGTCTTTATTGATCCTGGTATTAATTTTCAATCAAGGAACTTCCTAGTCCGAGGGGAATTTGCCTTTTCAACGGTAGAAAAGTGATGAAAATGCGGTAAACAGTGAACAGTTACCATGTTTTACTCGACGGCGTCCTCTGAGCGAGCTGCGGACTATTTGTTCTCCACTCACGCCACATCTTCCCTTTGTAGATGCGAGATTTCTCGGGTGATGAAAACCGACTGGCTCACACGAGCTTTGGCAGGACGCGACGAGAAATACTGCCAAAACTCTTACCCCTAACGTGCAGGCACTAGGGAAGTGTCAGAATGTGAAAAGAAGGAAACGGTTACTTCTTGATAAGTCGTGCTTTCGACATCATCTTTCTTTACCACCTGTCTGCTGCGTCCCCGCAAGACCATTCACTCATTTTACCCAACTCTCTTTGTATCTCACCATGCATATACGGACCCATCTTTTGGCTCTGTGCCAAACAGCATGGCAGATTCGTGGTGTTACAGCCTCTGTGTATGAGAGTCGTATTCAAGAAACTGGTACTGTTTTCCCAGCACCCGCTGAATATGGCACCTGGCAGATGGTTCCCTACGAGTACAAGTACTCCAATGGTGTAGTTTATGACACTGTCGCTGGTCTCGCCTATATCCAAACCATCGGAACAAGCTCTGGCAACGCCGAAGTACAGATTACCCCGACCAATTACGAATACATTTATACCGACGACACCACTGCGTTCACCGAGCAGGACAACGGAGTGTGGGAATTGGCCGATTACAATAACGATGGAACACTCGATTTGATCTACATCCAGAACCGAAACACCGACTCTGGCAAGGTGGAGATCACCGTCGCTTCTGGTGCATCAAACTTCCAATCTTACCTCGTGGAGAATGTTCAGACAGTGTTCGACGTGCAGGTCGACGGTCGCTGGCAAATGCTTGATCTGAACGGCGATGGCACTCTTGATCTGGTCTACATCAAGAATAGCAACACGGCCTCCAACTATGCTGAGGTCTATGTCGCGTCAGGAGCTTCCCAATATGCCACGCTGGTTAGCAAGACCGAATCGAGTCTCTCTATTAGCAACGATGGTACCTGGCTCCTGGCTGACTGGGATCTGGATGGAACCTATGATTTGTTTTTCATCCAGAACATCAACACAGACTCTGGTTATGTCGAAGTGAATGTTGTTTCGGGCGCTTCTGGTTATCAGACCATCGTCCAGAGTGTTCCCACCACCTTCTCGGTTGAAAACAATGGAACCTGGATGATGTACGACTGGAACGGGGATGATATTCTAGACCTCATTTACATCAAGCAGGACAATACTGCGGGTTCTGTTGAGGTTCATGTCGCCTCGGGCGCAGACTAGGTCACCATGTTGGCAAGATCTAATTCAGCTAGAGATCAACTTTCATTCATTTTCTGTATAATTGATAACGGGATTCTCTCAATGTCAACTGTGAGCTGGAATGATTGTATACACTTCGTTTCTTCCTTTCATCTCCGTCTTTTCTATTTAAGCTTGAATCATTCTTCCTAGTTTTCTTTTTCTTCTCTAATTTATTGTGCCTATTAAAGTTTTACTATATAATCAGTGATGCATCAGTGAGCAGCCAATCACGCTCACTGAGTGCTTATTGGACCTCACTTAGTATCACGTGATGAGTCTGAGCCCGGACTGAGATTTACCCAGTGAGCCTGACTCTGAGCGTCCTCATAAAAGCGGCGGCAAGCTAAGATAAGAAAGCCCCACTTGAAAGCGGAAATATGTATTGTAGGTAGAGTGACCTACTGTACTTACCAGGCCCAATACCGACCCACTGCTGAAGCCCTTTTTCATTATCATAACTTCAAACAGTAATAAATTCCGATCGAGTTCATCACGGGTCCAAGGCTGAGCGGGACCAGGGAGCCGGGTGGCCAGGTGCGACATCAGGCCGAGGGAGCCGGATCCTTGTGACATCATTGACTGCAAGCTATTTTGCCCTTGATGAACCTGCCGAGGGACTTTCTGCAGCAGGAGATCAACTACTATTACGCCATCAGAAAGACCTGTATTAAGCTTATCGTCTTGGTAGTGACCATTCATATGGTCGCATCAGCACATACACATTCCTGCAGAAGTGAAGCCTGAGCCACCCGTGTCGATCTCCCGTCTACCATGTCAGCTGAAGCATCAACTACCGAAGGAGCTGAGTCCAGCCAACGGAGGTCAGCCCAGTCCAGCGACTGGACTGAAGATACTAGCGACACACTGTCAGAATACAATGATCGAATACGATTCAATGGCGATGGACTTAACACAGGGGTCCGGGTGCTAGGTTCGCGATCAAGAAAATCATCGAATTTGCCTCAACAGTGACTAACCTCGGTATGTTCGAACAGGAGATGGCCGGCTCGATATCAAGATTAAAGAGCACAGACCAAATATCGCTGGACTGCTAAATCGGCTGCAAGCCACCCCTGGGCCATCAGAATGTGACCAAGCGAAAGACACGGCTAGCACCTGTAGCCGTGCTGTACGAGATGGGAAAAACTTCCCACTGGTCATGAACGTCGTCATCCAAGTCATAGGTTCACGCGGAGATATCCAGCCATTCGTCGCACTGGGTAAAGAACTCAAAGCACACGGTCACCGTGTGCGACTGGCAACTCACTTCGCATTCCGTGAGTTCGTTCTCGAGGGCGGACTGGAATTCTTCAACATCGGCGGAGACCCAGCTGAGCTCATGGCGTTCATGGTCAAGAACCCTGGTCTACTTCCGGGCCTTAAAACAATTCGGAGTGGTGCGATTCAGAAGCGACGACGGGAGATGAAGGAAATAATTCACGGATGCTGGAGATCGTGCTATGAAATGGGTGATGGGACTGAATTGCATCAGATCAAAGACGATCTTTGGGGTGAAACGACGGACTACCGCCGACGGCCGTTTGTGGCTGATGCGATTATTGCCAATCCTCCCAGTCTAGCTCATATTCACTGTGCGCAGAGGCTTGGAGTACCACTCCACATTATGTTTACGTACGTTATGCCTATAATATCTAGATATTTTCATTCTGCCGGGACTCGGCTAACTTTCGCAGAATGCCATGGTCACCCACACAGTCCTTTCCTCATCCTCTGGCTATCCTCCACCAGCAGAACTGCAAGCCGACCGTCGCCAACTTTGTCTCCTATGCTGTCGTTGATATGATGGTATGGGAGGGACTCGGTGATCTAGTGAATACCTTCCGGAAGAAAAGCTTGGCTCTCGATTCTTTGGACCACATCACCGCGCCGAGCTTAATCCACAGACTGCAAATACCTTGCTCATACCTTTGGTACGGAGATAAAACTTTTAAAACACTTTATATGTTGTAACTAACAGTAAAACCTCGCAGGTCACCAGCAGTATTACCTAAGCCAATCGATTGGGGCGAAAACATCGATATCTGTGGATTTAGTTTCCTCCCATCAGAGTCCGACTATAAACCCACGGCCGAGATTGACGCATTCCTTAAAGCAGGACCAACACCAATATATGTTGGTTTCGGTTCCATTGTGGTGGACGACCAGACCAAACTAACTAAAATGATATTCGAGGCCGTTAAGATGTCTGGCCAACGGGCAATTATCTCAAAAGGCTGGGGACATCTCGGCGTCGACGAAGTGGATATTCCAGAAAACATTCTACTCATCGGCAGCTGTCCCCACGACTGGCTATTTCGACACGTGTCATGCGTGATTCACCACGGCGGCGCTGGCACAACTGCCGCCGGGCTTGCTCTCGCACGACCAACCATCATCATACCTTTCTTTGGAGACCAGGAGTTCTGGGGAGGGATCGTTGCACGTGCCGGGGCTGGGCCACGTCCAATTCCGCACAAACATCTCACGGTGGATAAATTGAAAGATGCGATTGAGATGGCGCTGAAGGAAGAGACCCAGGTCAAGGCACAGGCTATAGCACAGAAGATGAATCAGGAGAATGGGGTACGCGATGGAGTTCGAAGTTTTCACCGGCAATTGAATTTGAGGTCATTGCGGTGCTGTGTATGCCCCATTCATCCGGCAGTGTGGCATCTGAAACGCACACAATTGGGATTTAGCGCATTCGCAGCCGCCGTTTTGGTAGAAATGGGGAGATTGCAACCCGAAGATCTGGTGTTGTGAGTTTACCGCGCATGACAAAAATCGCTCAAGCCACATACTGATTATTTCATAGGAGCCGGGCCATGGAATATGATACATACCGAGACCCCATCGGTCCACTCAGCGCTTCCGCCCAAGTTCTGTTCGGGGCAATCTCCGGTTTCGTAACGGGACTGGCAGATGTACCAGTAGACGTCATGCAAGACCTTGTTTCAGCCGGTCGAGCAATTGGACATGCCCATACAAAGCCCAAGCCCAAAGGGAAATGGGACCAAAGACCTCAAAATGAAGATGAGCTTGCCAGCGATCCATCTTCTTCGGATCATGCAGCGGCTGAAGCCCACCAAGAGCAGAACCAGCTTCCTGACTTGAGCGATGAAGAGGAGGAAGTACCAGAGGATCACGAAGATAATGGCATGGTGGATGATTGGGATAACCAATTCGGCGAAGACGCTCTATTTCCCGAAACCGAGCTCGAAAAAACCCAAAGCCTGGAATTGGAGAGGACACAAACCATGGGTGAACAAATTGCAATTGCGCAAGCGAACAGTAGTCTCCGTGAGGCTGCGAATCATGGGCGAATAATGTCTTTGAAATTTGTTAACCTTATTATATGGCTTCCGACCGATGTGTCACTCAGTCTTTCTAAGGGCTTCCACAATGCGCCGAAACTGTACCACGATCCGATGGTGAGATCCACACCAAAAGTTAAGGGGCTTCGCAGTGGCTTGAGGGCAGCTGGAACGGTTCGTTAAACTATCATCATATGGCCACTTAGGAGATTTTATTGACGCTTAACAGGAGTTCCGGTATGGATTATACGACGGCCTTACAGGGCTAGTCACTCAGCCGCAACATGGCTACAGAGATAAAGGCACAAAGGGGATGTTCAAAGGTATCGGAAAGGGTATCGGTGGAGTTTTCCTGAAGCCCCCAGCAGGTATGCCTCATAATTCTTTTTCTTTCGACATTATTGTCTCACTGTGCGAATCTAACAACATATATTAGCTTTGTGGGGACTGGCTGGCTACCCTCTGACTGGTCTACGCCGAAAGCTTCTGAAATCACTTGGCAAAACCCAAGAATGTCAGATCATCTTATCTCGCATCGCCCAAGGACACGAAGATATGCGGGCATCAACCCCAGAACATAGGGCGCTCGTGGTCAGGAAGTGGGATAAGATTGAAGAAAGCCTTATGAAGAATAAGGAGTATAGTGGAAATTGCCCTGCCCATCGGGTACATTAGTTGTATTACCTTCATGCACTTATTTTTCTCTCGTCATTGTTCTGGAAAAAGTCTCTTCTTGTATCGGGTCTTTGCATGAGAGGAAACACACCACACCACAAATAACCTGCTTTATGCCGGGTACGGCAACTAAGGAACCTATCAGACGTGCATCCGGGTCTCAAATAAGGCAAGGGAAGGAAAATCACCACGTAAACAGCGAAGATCAGCCTGGAAAGAATTGTAATTGATGGGTTGCACAGAGGGGACCGCGACTCGGACATGTGCCGACCTGGGGTAATAGCCGGATCTTCATTCACACCCCAACTACCCCACGACTTGTGGGGAATTCAACTATAAAAGATGGGGAAAGCTCAAATCCAGGGTGCAGCTCTTATTACCAAGGTCGCCAATTTTCTCTCCCAGGAATCGACAAGATGTCACCATCAACACAATCACCGACATTCGTCGGCCTTAAAGGCCAAAACCTCATTTATGCCGTGACATTCACATGTTCGATAGGATTTCTTCTCTTCGGCTACGACCTCGGGTTCATGGGTGGACTCACCACTTCACCTGAATTTCTGGCGGTTTTCGGTGATCCCGAAGCATCACTACTAGCATTCCTCGTGTCCTCTTACGAAATCGGTGCTTTGCTCGGCGCTTTGTTCCAATTCTTCATGGGTGATCGGTTCGGACGCAAGCCGAATAATATGGCTGGTGCGGTGATTGTCTCGATCGGAGCGATTCTCCAAGCGACTACATTCAGTCTTCCCCAGTTTCTTATCGGTCGGGTTGTTGCTGGATTTGGACTTGGTATCATGACTACTGTTATTCCCATCTGGTTGTCTGAGTGCAGTATGCCTGAATCCCGGGGTCGGATGATGGCTATGCAATTGTCGAACCTGATTGTCGGGTTGATCCTGGCGAACTGGCTTGACTATGGGATGGAGTCTTATTCTGGATCTGTGCAGTGGCGGTTCCCCTGTGCGTTTCAGATTGTGTTTTGTTGTATTACGCTTGTGTGTATGCCATTCCTACCGGAGTCACCGCGTTATCTATGTGCGAAGGGCGACATGGTGAATGGGAGAATCTCTCTCGCGGCACTTCGTGCTGGATTCCCAGATGACCCTGCCGTTGTGGAGGAGTTGAAGGAGATTCAATTTGCCCTTTCGGTTGAAGCAGAGGAACAGGGGTCTTGGGGTGATATATTTAAGGATAACGGTATCAGCGGGTTTTCGCGAATGGCGATCGGATTCGCGGCAAACTTCTTCCAGCAGATGTCGGGCTGCAATGTCATGTCTTCGCTTGGTCCATATGTCTTTGAGGACTCGATCGGAATGACCCGACACAATGCGATGCTCGTCGCAGGTGGTCTGCAGGTGTGGTATTTTCTCAGCAGCTTGTTTCCCTGGTGGGCTATCGAGCGTTTCGGGCGACGTCCTCTCTTCATGATCGGATCTGCTGGGATGGGTGTTTGCATGACTTTGTCGGCTATCTTCATCGGCATCGGCGGGGAGAAACTTGGATACGGCGCCGCTGTGGTTTTATACCTCTTTCAAAGCTTTTTCACTCTGGGATGGCAATCGAATATGTGGATCTATCCCAGCGAGATTCTTCCGCTGAAGCTGAGATTGCGAGGTGCTGCCCTGGCCGTCGTCTCTCAATGGCTGTTCACATTTCTTGTTGTTGAGATCACGCCTGTCATGATCACCAATATCGGGTACAAATGCTACGTGGTATTCGCGATTATAAACTTTGCAACTGTGCCACTTGTTTATTTCACGTTCCCCGAAACCAGCAAGATGCCTCTTGAAGCAGTGGATCTCTTCTTCGCCGACCGGGATGGAAAGCGACCCTCTCTTTGGCGTGTCGTCAGAGATTCGATGGACAAAGATTTCGTTGCAGGTATTGAGAGGCAGTTGCAGGAAAGAGCAGCATTGCGAGCGGAGAAGCAGGAGACACTGAGCTCTGAACACAAGGCCGGCCGTCTTGAGTTGGAGGCCGTGTGATGCAATATTGATGGACTATATTCGTTTTATTTTTAGTTTTAAGATGTATATGACAATCTGGAAGCCAAGCAGTTTCTTTGTATTAGCAGACTACTCGAATTTACTTTTTGTTCTCATTACGTACTGGGTACCCACGAACGAACCTTCGCGACTGGGACTACACATCCAGAATCGGTAATTACCAAATAAGAAATTGATTCTGTACTTTAACCGGACTTAAACTATCAAGGAACGGCTAAAACCCCGACTTGAAAATCGACTCGGTGAAAGTCCGATGACTGCCTATCAATCGGCTATATTAAAGTTCCCCTTTAAAAAGTAGGAACCTCTTGGCAATGCTTACTTCATATGGTTACAGTAGAGCTTGATTATTAAAATCGATAAACCTCGGCATATAATTATTCCAAATATTTCATCTAAGCCCCTCCACCCGCAATCATCATACCATTTCCAGTCTGCACAATCATCACAACGATGAACCAGACTGTCAACCGCTTCTGCCATTCACCAATAACCATACACATAGACGTCGCCATGACCAAGTCGTAAAGTCTAGTATTCTTTATATCCGATTCGGACTGTTTATGCTCAGCCACGAAAGGGTTCTCCCCAACATCCTGGCTCGTTCTCAAGGCAGTATTACCCGACTCCGCAAAAAGCCGCGAAATCGCAGAATCGAAGACCAATAACCGTCCGAATTTCTTAGAGGAGAAATCAGACTTGTAATGGGCCAGAAAAACCCTTTCTCTCCCAGGGATCTGTGCAATAAGCTTCAAGTGATTAAGCGGCATCAGGCGTTTAGACCAAACATCACCAGGTAGATCGCGGGTCCCCTCCCAAAAGAAGGTAATACCGGCATATGTGAAATGATATCGTCGGACATTTCTAAACGGTGAAGTCCATTTTAAATGTACCGTTTCATCTGCCATAGCAGGATCAAATGGAATATTCTCCTCCTTCCCTTTTTCCTGTAGGACTTTCCTTCGTGCGTTCACACTCCGGTGGTATGCGCCTCCTGATTCACCCCAAATCCGCCACGACCGCACCTTATACCCTTTCAACACACGATCGTCATTCGCAGTGCTGTTATCCAGTCTCGTGCGACGTTCCCATTTAACCACACCTCGGCGATCAATAATGCTCTCCAGTTGGGGAACGAACTGAATATTCCAATCTCGCCAGAAGGCTGAGCTGTTAATGATGCAGATCGGTTTTCCGAGCTTATGACTACCCCTTAGTAATGTGCGCGGTGGGTCGTGGAAAGCCAGGACCGGGCGATGGATATAATAGCTGTTTGATTCGTTGTATCGTCGGTGACGGGAGGCGTAATCATCTGCTTGCCATTTGTGATGCCTTTTTTTGTATCCGAATTCCTTGGTCAAATCTAGGAATGGCGTGAGGCAGACGTGTTCCTCACCTTCGTGGTAGACGTGATACTCTGAGAGAGTGTGTCTGATGGCAGTAGCTTCTTCGAGAGTGGACATTCGTGCTGTGAGTACTTCAACGGTCGCAGATGCGCGTTCGCAGTGGAGGTATAGCAAGAGAGGAAATACAAAAGATAAAGCGAAGTCGTGGATTTTTCAAATGTTCCTCTCCCCTGTGAGCACTAAATTCGTGGACCTTCCTCGCCCGAAAGTGGGGTAGGATTGCCCCGTTGCCCTGGAGGTGGATTCTGTTTTCTGATCGGGCGTAATAGCACAGCCTTAATCCCGATGGACCCCGACTCTTGGCGATCATCTGCCAAAACCGCAAGCTGACAAAGTTGTAGCTAATTGACTGCATATTACCTAGTACTCAATTTTTCCATA
Organism: Penicillium sp. S1602; assembly: GCA_023626355.1. Taxonomy (NCBI): domain Eukaryota; kingdom Fungi; phylum Ascomycota; class Eurotiomycetes; order Eurotiales; family Aspergillaceae; genus Penicillium; species Penicillium sp. S1602. The sequence goes on along the minus strand of JAMAGW010000023.1, from coordinate 251,330 downwards.
ATCATCTGTAGTAGTATCCCTAGACCTGGAACAATGAATGTATATACTAATAATTAAATCACTTGTCTTGTCCCATCTACGTCGATGGATCGATTAACTTTTAGCTTTGAGTCATGTTGAGCAAGATATATTTAACATCCATGGATATACTGTACTAATAACTGAATCACTTCCAAGGTTGTCTTCTCCCATCTATGTACGTCGATGGATCAATTAACGTTTAGCTTTGAGGGTTCGTGTTGAGCAAGATATATTTAATGCGGCTAGCAAAATGTCCTCACAGCTCCAGTCGGTGATCTCCAAAAACCTCTCCGCCCTTGGGAGAAATTGTGTCGAACAAAGTCGCCTTGAGGAAGACCTTTCCCGGCGCCTTCGGGCTTTTAGTGAAGATGGCACTGGTCCAATTAGTACTGGTAGTATGCCCGGTGACAGAAAATAATAACCTACCTTCCGCAGTTCGAACAAAAGTTGCGCTTCCGAGTAACTGCATTAGTACGCATTTAATTCGTAGAAAAACAGATCAAAATACCTGGATCACATTTCCGCTCGCAGTTTTGGAATCCACGAAAATCTTCAATGTTTTGTTCGGATCATCGATGGTCAAATCATCCTCGGGGACAAAGTAGTTGACCGAGAACGCTGTAAGTGGAAATTCCAAGTAAATATCTCAGCTAAATAGAACCTTCAATGCGTACTTACCACCACCGACTCGCTTGCAGTTTGAACTGGATTTACACTTTAATCAATCTGACTGGCTGAACAGGGGTAGACGAAGACTCACCAATGACAAACGCCAGTCTTAGGAGGCTGTTCGGGCAGCGTCACGTGAATGCTTTCACAGTTGCAATGGCCGGTATAAGACATATTGGATAACGCCTTTTAATCTCACGAATCAAATTGCTTTGAAGAAAGGACCTTGGGGGAAGCACAATTGCTTGCTCTTAACTGTGCTTCGGTTCAACCGGGTACTTCTCTTGGAATCGCGGAATCGGCAGTTCCGCTCGGCAGGGACGTCACATTAGCAAATATCGTTCGTTTTGGAAATGCGGGTAATATTGACAAAGTTGGTTGTACAGATTACTAATCGGTTCCATAACTCAGTTGGTTAGAGTGTGGTGCTAATAACGCCAAAGTCGAGGGTTCCTCTGGAACCATTACTTTTTGATTTTTGATTTTCCTCAGAGCATCCATCATCCCTATCTGAGTTTGTGAGCAGATATGCACAAACAAATGCATCAATCAGGATGAATAAAGATATTCGTTGAATACCTTGTTTATTTTTCTCTGAAACTATAGCCCGTCCCGAAGTCATGTCCAGGACTACAATATCCGAAATAATATCTAGATATGTGACACGAATAGACTAGTCACAAAATTCAAGAAAAGAAAAGAGCCTCGCGCACAGCATAGGGAACAGGTCTCTTCCTCGCAACACACACGACCCTGGGGGTGGTAACTCCAGCACCACGCTGGGCCTCCGCATATGCCTCCTCGACGAGATCATCAATATGCTTCGCCTCTTCCTCTCGTCCTTCGGCCTTCATATGCCCATTAAACTCCTTGATCGTCATCAAATGAATCTCAGTATCATGACAAATCAAGTCCGGTCGTCCATGATAGAATGTCAACTGGCTCTCCTCAAATCCATGCTTGAGCAGATGCAAGGGCAGATCAAACACCCAGTCATGGCGACCACCGGAGTGCACAAACTCCCTGATCTTGTCGAGCGCCACAGTGGGAAGCTTCTCATCTGTCTTTTCAACATAGGTGTGTGCGGTGCTCAGATCGTCCCACTGGATCCAGCCGCCGGGCTTAAGAAGCTTAATGACATTCTTGATCACGGGTGCCGGATCGCTGTTCGCGATGGTAAGGAGGAGGAGACGCAGGTGGATAACGTCGTACTTCTCTTCGAGCTCGGACGGGACCTCGTCAAAGATATTCCAGTTGTAGAGACGGTGGATGTTGCTGGGGCGCCAGGCGGCTGGTGGGAGTCGCTCGAGGTTGATGTCGATTCCATCGAGGATGGCACCGGGGAACTCGTGTGCTGCGTCAAGAAGCCAGAGGCCTGTTCCCGCGGTGATGTCGGCAATGCGTGGGTGGTCCCCGACTGCATCTCGGATGGTGGGGTGCAGACTGTAGTTGAGGCACTGCTTCCAGATGAGGTACTGGTAGTTCAGCCGTTGGCTTCCTGCGTGGCCGGAGTCAAGGAGGTAGCCCTTTCCTTCGCGCAGACCGAAGCCGGCAGCATGGTCGAGAGGGGAGTTTTCAGACATTTTATCAGGCAACGAGGTCGGAGGATCTATTGGAAGAGTAGAATAGAGGATATCAAGATTCATTGATGGGTAGGAACGTATGCGAGACACCGAGCCCTATTTATATACTGAACGTGCAAGTGAAGAAGCCACAATAACTTTCCGGCACGAAAGAGGCCAACCAATCCACGCAAGACTCGCACGCATTGACTTTTCACTCAGGAACAGTATACGTAGTTATCGTGACACAGAGATGAAGATCGTCGACCAAGTTGACCAACCAGCTGCAGAAAATGCCCTCAGCTCACTTCGTACTTAACCACCGGTCAAATAGAAACTGATTCCTGGATATGTATTGGCTTGATTGCTTATTCAACCCCTTGGCTAATGACCTTTGAGTAACCGCCCGGGCGGTACTAGTGGAGGCTGCATTTCTCAGAATACCATTAGTCTCCACATATTCACCGCGTGTATGATGAAAACACACCGCATTATCCCAAAGTCAAACAGAAACTATTGACATTTAGGTAGTACAGATCGGCGTCTATCTAGCGCGATCGACGGTCACACAGAGATCAACATAGCAGCTGTGATCGATCGACGTCAACAGGGATCGCAATTCGTGCGTGATTGGATGTCTAAATGGAGAAATAGCACGAGCTGAACATGTTGTGCCGCATATTTAGTGGGGAAGCGTCCTGTCAGTATTGCCACGGGCTCCTAATGGTAGTGATGCTACAGAATGCGTCCTAATTAGGTGAGGATCTGCAGTTGTTCCTTTTGCATACGAGAGGCGATACTGTATGTCAGGTACGACACCTCAGATCACGAACCCCGAAGCATAATTATTTGAAATCGCCATACATATCCAATTTTCTGTGACCGTGGGCTTCAGCTATGATGTATTCCTCTCGGTGTGTTTGACGATCAATTTGTCCCGGGCCAGAAACGACATGCATTCTTTTTTCTAAACTTCAAGCTCTGCTTCCTCGCTGAATTCCTTGGAATGATCTCAAGATCTCTCCTTCCCGTCTAGAAGCCTCCCGTGATTCCACCATACTCTCGGTGCTTCTTTTTATTTCCCTATATTTGCTGGTATGCACATTGACATATGGGGCTGGAATGGTTCCCAAGTATTTCCCTAGCTTGCGCATATGAAAATTGGCAGACGCGTGATGTTAGTCCGAAAGACCTTTGAGCAGTACATGACGCTTGTCCTTATTACGATATTGGAGACCGTCTACCATGGTCTGGTTATCAAACAGCCACCAACTCTCGGCAAACTATTGGGGGTCAGCGTAAAATTATATGAGACAGCTCCCTCGATGTGTACAAGTCTGAGACGATTGTTGTCCCGTGAAACGGGTTGTCCATGGTTGTTTGCCAATCAAGGGCTAACCTCGTGCTTGCGGGCCTTGAAGGTATTCATGGATAGTGTACACAACATAGCTTGAGAAGTTCCAAAAAGAAACTATCACCAACGTTTGATCTTGGAGCTAGCACAAGTGCCGGTCTATTTTAGTTTGTTTCAACATCAATTCATGGGGTATTCTAGGCTTGTCCTTCGGGTATGAATTTAACCGCACAGCCCTGAAACGGGCCGCATCTCCACATTTTTCCTTCCATCAGGCGATTATCATTGGTTTATCTGAAAAAAGGCTGTGTAAATGCCGAGAGATACTTGGGGGTGGTTGGTTGACAACTAAAGGGACTGGTGAGTAGCGATGCAAATCAAGCAGCATGACTATAGTCGTAATCTGCACAACCGGCATCGGTTCTTCCATACTTATATTTCGGACTCCCAAGGTCTGACGTGAAATTATTGCCTTGATGAATATAGCCATCGAAATTACAGAATTTCCCTGCAACTCCCAACCCGTCTGTGCCGCTCCACGCTACAGTATACGTATTTGGAGGTCTCTTGGCACTTGGCAAACGTAGATCCCCTTCAAAATTTGACTCACTCCGGAATTATAACGAGCGCACCTTTTTAATCAAGGTCAAATGGCCGAATGTAATATGAAGAGGCCGCGTCACTGTCTTGGTGATGTAAATTTGGCAGTAACATCAACAATGGGATATAAGAGATGGTTTCGCCCAAATATGATGCCTTGGCTATCAATTTGGAATTCACCTTGTCATTCATTTAAGCTATCAGGTCACGCGTGGAAAAATGCGATTCTCCACTCTTTTGCTGCCACTTGCAGCTACCATCACCGCGGCAGCCTCCAAGTCCACCAAATCAACGACATCAAGCAAGCCAACCGTGACCCTTGACTACACCACCCTCCAAGCCGCTGCTGGAAACGAAACCCTTGGTTACTACAAATACCAGAACATTCGCTTTGCTGCAGTTCCGACCGGTGACCTTCGTTTCGCCAAACCACAATGGCCTTCTACTGAATCTGGCATCAACAATGGTACCACCTATGCTGATGCGGATGTCGACTGCTCCTCGGAGGAAGACTGTCTTTACATGGACGTATGGGCTCCAGCCAATGCTGAGGGCAAGAAGTTGCCTGTCATGGTGTGGACTTACGGTGGTGGCTTCACCGGTGGTTCCAAGTCGGAGAACACCCCTGAGGGTCTCTTCGATCTGTCGAAAGAATTTGTTTTCGTCTCTTTCAACTATCGTCTGGGAATCACCGGTATTGCCAACTCGGTGTCCCTCACACACCAGGGTGCCACTGACAATGTGGCCCTGTACGATGTTGAACATGCGTACAAATGGGTGAAGAAATACATCAGCAAGTTTGGTGGTAACCCCGACGACATCACTGCTTTCGGATTCTCCGCTGGTGGCAGTATGCCCTTGTTTATGATGACTCGCTACGGTGGTCACAACGAGCAACTCTTCAACAAGGCTTATATCACTTCTCCTGGCTTCGTCCCTGGAGCTGGCCATCACCAAGGCGAGATCTTCTACCAGAACGTTTCCACTGCAGTTGGCTGTACCGGCGGTGACTTAACTTGCATGCGTGCTGTTTCCTTCACCAACCTCACTGATGCTGCCACGGATGTCTACGACGCCTATGGTTATCAATTCCAACCCCGCGTTGATGGTGATTTCGTTGCCGACACTTATGAATCACAGCTCTACCAGGGCCGATTCAACTTTGACGGTCCTTTGGTCATCACCCACGAACAGCACGAGAACAACGGCTCGCCTACTTCGGGCGTCAGCACCGTTGCGGATGTAGAGGCTGAGCTCCGGGTCTTCTTCCCGGCTATCACCGACGATGTTGTCGAGGAGATCATGGAGGCCTTCCCTGCGTCTGATTACACCAGCCCCGGCTATCGCTTCGCGGATATGAGGCAGTCCTTTGATCTCACTGCGCATAACTATGCCCTGACTCGCGCCCTCGACAACAACACTTGGAACGCCATGGTTGCTCTTGAGCAGGCCACCCATGGTACTGACCAAAGCTACTACTGTAAGACTTCCCGTGGAATCAATTTTTGGGGGCTTTTGACGACTGAAACTAACGAACATTCCAATAAACAGGGTACAGCACCTACTCCCTTTCTTCAAGCTCCAGCAGCAGTGCTGCCTCTGGCGCTGGTGTCACCATCAGCAGTAGCTCTTCCGTCAGCTCCACTGTTTCTGTATGTGCCCCTTTCCCGTTCATTGATCGAGAGACAGAAGGCTGATCTATTTCCTTCACCTACAGCGCAAGATGCAGAAGTACCTCCTTTCCTTTGTCCTGACCGGCAATCCCAACACCAAGTGGCCCAGGGACAAGCTTCACTGGCCCAAGTATGGTAGCGATGCCATCGAGCTGGTCTTCAACACCACTATGTACACTCAGACTGATGACTTGGCCAATGTGAAGAGCACCTACTGGAACAAGGCTTTGTGGTACTAGGCCCGGTTTGACTCGGCGCTTGATACAGCGCGCATTTTGCTGCTTTTCAAGACCAAGTTTACTTGAACATGTATTTCACTTCTATATACACGCTGCCTCTATAAGGGACCGTTGTAATAAAGCAAGAGGGCTAGCAATCTGACTGTCCGACACTTTGCAATTGGAAATATACCACGTGTTGGAGAGACTCGTAACGGCAAGAAACCTAGATAACATTAAACGCTGCCTGTGATTTATTCTTGATATCTCCGCAACCATCGATACACACCATTGATACACCAATTTTGTCCCCTTCCAAACAGAAATAAAGAAAAAGTCAAAATAAAATACAACAATTAGAATTCGCATCGGGTCACCCATCATTATACTACTACTACTACTACTACTGAAGTGGGGGACTGCTGTCTGCGGACCAGAGCCACTACGACCCAGACCCCCCTATCGAGATCTAAGTTCGCCACTAGGGGCAGTGCATCCGGTGGGAGATAAGAAAGGAGACCTAGAGATGGCTTATAGAAGGAAAAATCGTCTGGTTTTCTTACTTCTGCACGAATGCGCTCACAGTATCTGGCCATGTAACTTACGAATTCTCCATCAACAGCTAAAGGTTACCACTATACCAAGGTAGTAACCGTAGAATAAATTATCATTAACTATATGGAGTCCAAGGATCTACAGTGGCGAACATTGAGTTTGAGACCCCCTCCCTCAACCGCCTTTACGTGCCGCTAGCCATATTTAGCTAACCGCGCTCAAAAACGTTCACAGATAACCTAACAATGCGCATACTCTATGATTTTACCTATTTTACGAATTACCAAACATTCTTCCAGTTGGCATAGGCTGGGGCTTTTTCTCATTAGAGACAATATTATGATACACGGGACTTTAACTTGCAGAAAATGTCAGCGGAATATTATACAACCACCAAGTGGGTTTCAAATTTCAAAATTAGCGTACCACACTTTAAAGTCTAACGGATATAGCCTGACTTTCCACAATAAGCATCTTGCAGATAGAATTTCAGAAGTGCACGCCTGTTTTGGCTCACAGAATGATATGATAGGCATCTTGCAGGTACGCTTCCGGGACTTCACGCCTAATTAGTTTACGCATTGATATAATAGGCATCTTGCAGGTACGCCTTCAGAAGTGCACGCCTCTTTGGGCTCACAGATTGATATAACAGGTATCTTGCAGGTACGCTTTGGGAACTTCACGCCAAATTGGTTCACAGAATGATATAACAGGCATCTTGCAGGTACGGCTTTGAAAACTCACCCCCTGTATCGTTTGATAGATGGATATTTTTAATGGGTGATTGGTCCAGCAGACAGCGGAGAGCTATTGCAATGACGTCTGTGAATGCTTGAGAGATTAAGTATTATCAGATCAACAAAAACGTCTGTGCCATCACCACTCCATACCTTCCTATAAGTAGAATCGACTATCCTTGTAGATTTCTATTTAAACATATCTTTCTGCTTAACTTGATCAAAGTCCAAAAGTTCAAGAGCAATTAAATTCCATGATGGCAAGCACCACTAGCATGGTTCAGGCTTCTTCTGCCCCTCTTGAAGAATATCTACTCCCCATCTCCTTCCCCTACGATCCCACTGAGAATCTGAGTCCTGTTACGGTCATCGCCAGGAGTTTCGCCTGTCTTGACCCTAGGGGGCAGAACGTCGGTTCGCCAGACCTGGAAAATTCTATTCCCATATCTCCATCATTGAGAGGGGTTCCTTGGCCTAGCAACCTACCAGGCTGTCGACAGAACAAGCATTGGAGAATCGCTGAGCGTATGACCCGAGACTTGTTTGAGGCCATTTATAAGCATATAAATGAAGCCAGGGATGCAGCAAACAAGCTTCCACGCCAGCTATATGCGGTTGGAAAACAAAAGATGCGTAAGGAAGCGGAGCTCGTTGGCACTTCGGTGAAATCAACGGCTTATATGTTTCCGGACGCAAGTCCAGCCAGGGCTGGAATGATTGCACAATCGATGCTATTGGTATTCCTGCATGATGGTAAGAGCTGCCTTTGGGAAGCTTGATAAGGCTTTCTTGGCTAAACATTTTATAGATGTGGTTGAAGAGTCCACAAAGGATGCTGTAAGTTTTCTATCCGATATATAATGCGGAAGGCCCCTGTCTTTATAACAGATAATCTTAATTGACCTACTTGCAATACTCAGGGCTCTACCATAATGAACAGCTTCATGTTACCCCGGAAACAAGCGCAGAGCAATATTGGTGAAAACTCTCAGGAATATATTCATAGTTTCCTCGCTGGATTTATCGACGAAGATCCTATCCTTGGAAAGAGGCTCCTAGAGGATGCATTCTCGTGGGTTGATCATACCAAGAAATACGGATCGGTGCCGACCGAGTCATTGCGAGAATATCTCGATTACAGGTGTACAGATATAGGGGCAGAGTATGACACACCAATAACTGATTATCTTTCAAGTTATATTCAAGGCTAATGGAAGGCTAACAACGCAATATATTTTTAGTCTTGTGCTAGCCCAAGCTGCCTTCGCCATCGACATTTCTTTATCTGAAGCCGAAAAAGGAATATTTGACAAATTCGTCGGCATGATGATGGATCATATCTCCTTAACGAATGACATTTACTCATTTGAGAAAGAGTGGGAGGAGCATGTATCGAACGGAGCTCTCCTGGTTAATGCAGTCCACGTAGTCTGTCACCTTCACAATATTTCTGTTCCGGCTGCAAAACAATTTATTTTGGAACAGATTTGGAAGCTAGAACAGCTACTCGCCTTGGAAATGGATCATTTGAAACAAGACGTGGGCTTGAACAAGGCCCAGGAACGATTTGGAGAGGCGTTGGCTCTCTGTCTTGCAGGTCACATATTTTATTCTGCGACTAACGGAAGATATGGTGGGGCTGATTCGGCCACCACTGTCGAATAGCTTTTTTGACTATGAAGACTGGGATAGCTTCCAAGGTTGTCGCATAAGCTACCCTCGCTCACGGCCCCTCGGGCATGAGTAGGCTAAATGGCAGCGGTCCATTAAGCCAGACTTTGGGCGATTTCTTTCAGTTTATACTTAAGTTATTTCATTGCGAAACCAATAAGACCATTTTTTAATTTTTAATTATTTTACATACGCAATAAATAATGGTGTTTGATATATTTATACATACATTTTCCTTACATAAATTTCAGGCACGGCACCTCTTGTCACGAGCCCCCGGACTGAACAATTTGTGATTCCATAATGATGCTGCATACTGGAACCTTGAGCATAAGCTATAGTATATCCCCTTCCATTTATCATGAGTCGCGCCAAATGGCATGTCTCCTAAACTTTACAAATTTGGAACATGTCACATCAAAGCTCGGAAGTGCTGCGTTGACCGCGAGATCCGCTTAACTTCTTCCTGGAGTCTGAGTACTCTTTCCGCTGAGATGAGGTATTGTGTCGGTAGCGAGTCACCGACGCCATGCCCCATAACCATTTGTGCAAGATATTTGCCACACAAGAAGGCATTCACCATTCCATATCCGCCATAGCCCGCTGATATCCATTCTGCACTGTGCTTATTCCCCTCCTCTCGCCCTATTAACGATTCTCGGGGCAACATACCCACCATTGGCACAGAATCCAGAGAGGAACACATGATTCCAGTCCAAGACGCCTTTAAATGTGCTTGCCCATTATTTTGGGGCCCCCAGAACTTATCCCCAAACACTACAGGCAAAACCCCCGTCAGATGACTTTTCGCAAGCACGGATTCGGCATCGTCAGCTGCATTTCCATATGTTTCATCCATTCCCTCGATCCCACCAACCTCGCCGCCACCGATCACAATATCTCCGCTATGGGGCAACTGAGACGCATAGTCGAACGAATTTTGAAAGTAGAAACTCCAAGACTGGTCACCACCCCTATACGGAAAGAAGGCTCCCGGCCTTTGAACTGTGATCTGACCACGGCGCGGAACAAGGATGCCCCGCAAACCGGCGATATGGTGGGTGACGTGACCCTCAGTGCAATGTAATATGTGCTTTGCTCTAATTTGGCCACGTGGAGTTTTGATAATATAAGGATATCGCTCATTGGATCCTGTATCACGGAAGATGGCGGTCGCAGGTGTATTCGTTTCAATGGACAGATGACCACTATAACGACTCAGCAAGCTGGCGAAAATATCGGTAATCATCCGATATGGCCAAGCACCACCAGAAGTTCCAATGAGAGCACCCTTGGCATCTGGAAGGTGATATTTCTAACCATCATTATCAATTTGATGCAGGTTATCGGGGATAAGAGACAATGAATGACCTTACCGTTGCCAAGTCATCCCCTTCACATATCCACCACCTGCCTGTGAGATCTGGAAATGCAATTTCAAATTCTTTCAACATGACCTTCATTTCGGACAATTTCTTGTCACTGAAGATGGCGGCCACAGTTTTGACAGTGCGAATTTCTGAGCGTTCCACGAGCTGTGGTCCAAAAGCCTTCGCAGCGGAATGGATAGCTTCAAAATGGTCCATTTCAAACCGGACGATCTTGCACGCAGCCTCTGGCCCAAAATAACGACGATATTTGGCATAATCGAGGACAGCAACGCAATTAATGCGCCCGCCGTTGCGACCGGTTGCGCCTGAGCATACTTCTCTAGCCTCTAAAACAGTGACCGAATGATTGCATGTACTATTAAACAGCTGCAGCACTGCACTGCAGCTGGTAATTCCTGATCCTAGAACGACGATGTCGCGATACTTTGGCAGCGAAATAGATTTTACTCCCAATAGTTCTGGATGAGGGGAACTTTGCCAATATGACTTGGTGGGATTGGCCACAGGGAGGGAAGGATCTTTGACGAGGTTTTCGGACATCTCAATGGAAAGGAAGATGGGCTAGGACGCAAGAAGGTCCGCGGAAAGGTGCTAGAAGAAAGAAAATGATCTGCTGTCGTTGATTGAAGCTTGGTCTGAGATGTTAACATGTTGGTAAGTTGAGGCCGAGATGAACTATAATAAACTTGCTCGGTGGATTGAGTTGATTCTCCAATCAATCATCCTACCATTTCGCAGTACATGATGTGGACCCAGGGGATGGTCCCACATCGCAAAAAAGCCCAAGTAGGAAATTTCGTCCTTGGCGGGGAAGTGCTTATCTTCCGGACACGAGGAGCGTTAGTCAACAAATCCCTCGTTGACGACTTTCTTTATCTCGGAACAAGGATGGTTATCTGATAGGAGATCATATTAAATCTATTCTCAAACTCAGATCCTTTCACCACCGAGAGACAAAATACTGGAAACAAAAATCTCTCCACTACTTTCTTAAGACCATGGCCACCGTTTTCTCGACCTCCTATGGTTGAATAACAGAACATGCAATTTCTGGAATTCTTTCTCTAACCCTCTGGTTATGCCACTGGCTATCAATTTCATCCATATATGTTTTATCTCTATATTTACGTGGATATCTTCCCAGTCAAAAACCCGAGGTTCCGATTCAAGTGATTAAATGCACAATACAAGTAACTGTGATTCGAAAGTCATATGCCTAGAATTCGAAGACCGGCCATCAACCCTCGAAAGTTGTGTCACAACTCTTGATTCCTATAATATAAACCTAATATTTCAAGATATTCAATGAATAATGGGAGGCCCAGTAAAGGAACTTCGGCCATAAACAACGTAGTACACAGTAAACGCCACTGCGAACCCCACGACAACAACGGAAACATAATTCATATCGGCAAGCGTTGTAGGGTTTGTTGGGGGGAAAGAATAAAATAACAATGTAATGACCGTCCAGAGGAGGGTGATAATGTTGCAAAACAGACCAAATTTACCACACCAGAAAGGGCCTCGTGGAACAAATGATCGTCCTCGCCAAAACAGGAGAACAATACAAATTGAATAGGCCACGTATTGCATGAGGATCCCTCCACTAACGAAAGAGTTGAAGGCAATGCTTGACCCTAGGTAGAGGCAGCCAAGAAGAGCAACGAATAAGGTTGACCACAGATGCGCCCATAAGGGAACTTCGTAAGGGGCTGGTACAATCCGCTTGATGTATTTTGAGAATGGTAAGCCATCATCGCGAGCCATTGACCAGGCTAGTCGAGTCTGCCACGTCTGAATACCGAAAACCGCACCCAGTGATGTGATCAAAAGAAGCGTTTGAAGCCCTGTAGCTGCTGCTAGCTGGTGCTTCCCCTCGAAGACTTGAAGAAATAACTCAAACGAACCAATGCCGGTTTCGGAATTCATGATCTTCCCAATGTCCTTCACACAGAACAGTATGGCTATCGCCATTGGCCAAGCAAGGACCGCCCCGACAATTATGGTCGCCATTAGGGCACGTGGAACATTTCGTCGAGGGTCGGGGATCTCTTCGGCCATATGAGTCACTGCATCTAGGGCACTGAATCCCCAGTTGACTCCTAGAAGTCCTGTCATAAAAGCAACACCATCACTCCATCCAGTCAGATTAGTGAATCCGGTGAAAACGAAGGCGGCAGACTGTTTCTCTTCAGCTCGTGCGAGGATAGCAATGATGATGATAATGGGTGAGGCGATTGCTAGAGATAGCCACACTCGAGAACTCTTTGATGCCACAGTTTGACAGCAGTTGAATACGAATATGAGTATGTTGTAGGCTTGGTAGGTCACAAAAATAGTCCATGGCTTGACTGAAAGTTCTCCGGAGGAATTGGGATGGTGAATTTGGTACATGACTACCGTCATCTCTGCAGCAGCAATCATTGAAGATGCGCATCCAAAGACGGCAGAGGCCCAACTGAGATACCCGACGATAAAAGACGTAACACGTCGAATGGGCTTTGGAGCTAGCACCGCAGCCCAATAGTATTGACCGCCAGCATTGGGGTAGGCAGAGGCAAGTTCAGCAAGACTGACTGCAACGCAGAACGCCATGAAGTATATGACGAATTGGCCCCATACCAATGTTGCTTGGCCTCCGCTCCCCAGACTGACGTCTAGCGATACGATCAGTGCAATTGGTGAAACACATATCTCATATCCAATGGCAAACAGGCTAAACAATGAGAAGGTCCGAGGGATCTCGACCGTGTATCCCATGCGTGTGACTTCATCTCCGTCCACGTCGTTGGGAGTTCCTTTCTCATCGGTAAAATGTGAAGGAGCAGACATGGCGGCGTTGGGCGTGAAGAAAATTAGAAACTGAAATTTCGCCTCCGGGGTCCATGAGATGGATGGGATGAGCTGGGACCCAAGTAGTAAATATCTTGTCGACAATATTTCCCGACTATGATGATTTAAGAGCTCGGCGATAATAGCGTGCTATTGGCACACGATCTCTTATCGTGATAGCCGGGAGGAATTCCATTTTACTTTAGGGCCAATCAACAATGGGGTGTCCCCACAAAATACGTCTTTTCGGGAAATGATCGGATCCTCCCTCGCATTTTTTCAAAGAAAGGAAATTCCGAATGCCTATCGAAACGCGGGAGGTATGCAGGCATCTCCCGGTCCAGATCAATGCCTGGATTTCTATCATAGTTAGTTGGACATGGCATTATTCAAGCGGATTCTTCTCAATTTCCAACGCGTTCAATCATACAAGTCTCACAGAAGCCGCAAGATGCACGGTCACAATCGTCAGTTTCTCTAGTTTTAGGCCATGCGGAGAGTCTGGGAAGAAAGCCACGATAATTTCACGACGAAAGATTGCGGGAAGAGAAATGAAAACAAAACCAGTCTAGAAAGGGTAGTTCATGAGAACATTCAGTTAACTCAGCCATCCATCTCAAATTGCTAGTTAAACAATCATCGGCCTTGTGGCATTATCGGATGGTCCAGAACCCCGCATTAGCCTCAGGGCGAAGAACAAGTGGATCAAACGGAGGTTCACCGGCGCGTTATCCCGAGAGCTAAGCCTTCCCCGCTCAGAGTCATTCGTCCCCTCTCCGAACTGAACTTCTATTCAAAGAATTGAAGACTACAGATGCAGCATTTTCAGTTAAGATTTAAAAAATTCGACCCGCCGTCTCCGTCTCCGGCTCCTCCCTCCTCAGCGACAAGCATCAACACAGACCCCGTCCCTTCCCGACTGAAAAGTCACACGGGGTGTCTTCAATGCAAGCAACGACGGGTCAAATGCGATGAAACCTTTCCTGTGTGTCGGAAATGTGAGAAAAGAGGCGTTGTCTGCCATTCGATTCCTCGCACCGCCACTAAATGGCAAGTTGAGCTCCCTTGGCTTGACTCCTCAAAGAAGATCCGCATCATGGAGAACGTGCAAGTGACCGTTCCTCTTGGCCTTGGGCTGGCCAGTTGCCCATCCACAGATGCCATACCCAACGTGAATCGAAGGTATCTTCGTTACTTCCTTGAAAATGCAAGCAAGGCAATGGTGGTCGATACACAGACGAATCCTCTCTCTTACCCGCTTGTGAAATATCTTGTCGATTGCCCATCGCTAGTACATGCCGTGCAAAGTGTCGGCGCTGCACATGAAAATTTCTTTAAAGAGTCAAAGCTTGTACCTTCTCTGGAGGAGCGATCAAGGGCCCTGATTTCCATCCGCAAAGACCTGGCCTCTTCTTGCTCCCGTGCCTGTGTGTCCCTCATGACGGTCCTCATCCTCGGCATTTCGACAGCTTATCTGAGTGATAAATTTATTGATTTTGGAAGAGAACATCTCTTGGGGGCACGGGTGCTTGTGAATTTGGTTTTGAAAAACCAGTCAGCACAAGAGGACCAGGAACTGGTTCATTTCATCATCGGGGCGTACCTGTACTGGGAAATGGCATGTGCGTTCCTTCTTCACTCAACTGACCAAAGCCAGTTAAATCACAATCTGCTGAGATCTTACGTTCAACACGCCGGTGAAAGAAGCCATGCATTTTATGGTTATAGCACTAAATTGGTTTATCTACTTGGCAATTTATCTCGTTACTGTCGATGTATCTTCGATGGGGCACAAAGAGATACTGCATCGGAACTGTTGTTTGAGACCCAACTACTTGAATTGAAATTTACGGACCATAGCAGTGAAGCCCAAACAATGGGTGAGGCTTTTCGAAACCACGGCCTTATTACGCTCTACAGATTAGTGGGGCGTATAAAGCTGTCTCTAGGTGGCACAATTATTCCAGACGAGGAGCACCAGTGTGAGACAAATGGTGTAATATACAGCTACGCTCTGAATACTATTGACTTGATATTGGGGGTCCCATTATCATCACCTCACCTTGGTTCACAAGGAACTCCCCTGTTGACTGCGGCGGCCGAGCTCAAAGCCTCAGACAAAAGCAAGCGAGAGCAGGTCAAGCATCGATTCAAGGCTCTCTTTTCATTAACACGGTTTCCGGTCTACCTGGGCTGCCTTGCATTGCTTGAAGATTTTTGGAATTTAAATGATCAAGGCTGCAATATTTCATGGCTCGATTTAATGATGGCCAAAGGCTGGAATTTAAGAATCAGTTAGTGGCTGAGCACTTGACCCTACACATGAGTATTTATGAGCTGAAAGGGCTCGAAAGATTCTGCGTCCTGATGCGAATTCTGGCGGAATATCCGTAGGTAGATATACAGAGAAGACTTATACGTGGCAGATCAGTTCCTGTGAGAACAAGGCCAGAATCGAAACATTTAAACTTGACACAATAAGGGCGTTGATAAATCGAGACTACGATATTTTAGTTCGACATCTTACCAATGGTATCGAGCCTAGCGCTATAATTCCAATTCATACAAAATGCTGCCTAATTCTTCCCCGATCGCGATCTTTTAATCAAGACAACCTCACATTAGTCATTTGAAAAGTCGCGAAAATCTACATATCGCCACCAAATTCTCGACACATAGAACGACGGATTCATGCCACCCTGACTGTCGAAAAACATATTTGGCAATCCTGGGATTATGCAAAAAGCTCAATGCCAAGATCTTCCTCCGTACAGTCTCATTACCCCGGTCCCAGCACCGTGTCATTCGATTTGAGTCGAGGCTGGGATCGGATTCCTTAACCCTGTTCTACTCGTATAGGGGCTGATAGAACACAGTATCTTGAATGACTTCTACGACGATGGGGACCCCACATTGAGAACACTTAGCTAAGGACATCCCTTGTTTAAAAAGATCCTCCTCTCATACAGGCTTCTCTTCGCCGACGACTCAGAGGCACGCTCTGTATTCCGCAAAGGGGAACGAGAGCGAGCTAGAGTCACGCGCGGAAAGCCCACCGAGCCCTACCTCGACAATCTCAGCAGAGTCAGCATTCCCCAAAAGTCCTATCTGCCTGCATTTCGGTCCCCCCTTACTATCTCCTATTCCAAAAGCAGAGACTTCCCATACCTCGCAGGGAGACTTTCAGACCTGCAATCGTATATTAGTGCTCAGCAACCAAGCAGATTAACCGCGCTGTGGAAAGATAGGAGAAATTTGTTGAGCTGGTATACCTTCTGGACTGTGCTGATTTTTGGGGTGGTGGGGATATCTTGTTCAGTTATTCAGACTGCCTTGGCAGTGGCACAGACCGTGATTGCATGGAAGGCGTACCAGCTGCAACTTGGTACGCTGTAAAGTCTCTAGTCCCAGACTTTGACTCAATTGAACTAGATCGGAAAGATAGATTATATGCGCTTTATGGGAAATGAATGTGGAATGGAAAGGGACGGAAGGGAATCTTTAATGGGATTCGTATTGAAGAAGCTAGCTGGTGAGCTGCGTGAAGCCATATGGTAGTGGGTCTGTCGGCCCTCTTCTCAACAGATTTCTCAGATACCTGCTTTAGACTGTAGTTCGGCTTCGATAACGCCTTTATTGTGCCCATGAGGCACCCAGAACTTCTTGATTGTTAATCCCACCGACTGCAGAAGCTCCGTCCATCTGTGACGAGTCCTTTCAATTCCCGGACACCATACCATGACAATCATATCTGTCAAAGTCTCCTTTGGCCCCGCGTTTTGGTCAGGAACGATGTAGTCCTCGATCAAGACTTTGGAATATCCTGTCTCCATAGCGGCGGTAATGTGTTGCAAAATTACCCGACAGTGATCGTCGTCCCAGTCATGCATAATGTGCTTGAAGTAGTATGCACGAGCACCTTCATTATCTGTTAGTAAATGCGGTAACGGAATAGGAGCAGAACATACCTTTGACTGGCTGAGGCGTGAAAATGTCATGTTTGACTCTCTGAATATCGCTGTCCAGCGTTTGAATGTCCTCGATGACGGAAGGCAAATCCTCAAGTACAAGCTTTCCAGCCCCCATGGGGAATCTTTCCTTGAATCCGGCGAGGTCATGACCACGACCTCCGGCGACATCAACAAGCAGGGGGCGGTCATCCAAAGCTCCATCCAGTAACTGCTCTTGAACAGGGAACCAGTCAGCCCAGTGAGCAATCTCGTCTCGGCCGCCCTCCATGAAAGTGTTAAAGCGATCTAATGCCCCTGGGTTCTTCGCTAACCAGTCCCAGCAGGTACCAGTTGTGTTGTAGGCATGTTGAAATGGCCCATTATTGGGATCTCCAGGGTTTTTGTAGTTAGACTTCTGGAAGAACTCCGGTGTTTTGTTGATGATGGGTAAAAAGTCCATGAAACTAAAATGATGATGTTAGCTCATGAATGGCCAATAGTTGCGGGGCTCGAAAAGCCAAGCGGGATACTTACAGTGAGTCCATTGTTCCAATCGTTTTCCTCTCTGTCATTTGTCTCGAGAAATCAGTTGGACCATATTGACCGGGGCCCAATTCACTGGCAAAACCGTTGCAAACAAGAACACGCATGATACGTTCTACCAAAACGCGTCAACATGTGCAATAAGGTGGATATGGATATTTATAATACTTACCAACCAGTTGGCCGTCTGCGTTCTTATGTGCAGCTAACTCTTTGAAAGTGACAAAAGATGTCGTTTGAGATAAAAGAGTGAAGATATCCAGATCACTGGCGGTCTTAATGGCCATGAGAACAGCAGGCTTTGGTTGCAAATATTAGTACTAGGTAGTTAAATTGCGGGAATCCAGGCCATACCGAAGCGAATAACTTGTAAATCGCATCTGAAGGTTCTTCAAGAGCCCTTACGAGTCGTGTAGCAGCTTCAAGGGCATCATGTCGGGCCTTCTCGGTCTTGGCCGCTTTGTATGCATCAATCGATGCCACGGCCTTCGCAGTCAGACTAGAAAGACCGGAAAATTCCTGAATCGCCATCTTGGATACAATTCTTATGATCAAAGAGATTTGTGGCGGCTAATTCGTAGTTCTCTCTGTTCCGAGGAAGGTAAAGGGTCCCTAGTAATCTTGCAGAATTGAGTCTCTATTTATCACCCTCTATCCACCACGTCTGGGGTTTCCACTTATACACGGAGTCATGTGAGCACACCAACAACCATGCATTGTCAGTATCTCAATACTGGTAATTAATTATGCATCAATTGTATTTGCCCAGATTGTGCCTGCATATGACAACGCTACTCGAAGCTATAGACGACGTACTGCAAGATTGAGGGGGATAAACAACCAATCCCCGAGAAAGTGCGTTACATCACACGTTACGGCTTATGCCTGGAAATGTACCACACGGGAATACAGAAATCCTTCGACCCCGCATGTCTCTGCCATTATAGGACGCATGATCTCGTTTGGATCGAGAAAAGAGAAACGACAATGTCAGTTCTGAAATGGCGGTCTGCAGGCATGAAGTGATGCATCGACTGTACATGGAGGGGTAAATGTTCGCAAGGCGGTGGCTGGCTAGATCTGCATCGGCCAGGCCTTTGTGCGAGGCTCGGATGTACTGTAGATGCAGAAGAAATATGGTGGACGGGCGCTGGTCGCGAAATCAATGCATGAAAAGCTGCATGCAAGTGAGTACACTTCACTTGGTCTCCATGAAGACCCCACTCTGGAAGGATTGTCCGTTGCACCAAAGTCACTAGTGGCGAAATTAATGCATGACAAGCTCAATACGAGTCAGTGCACTCACTTGGCCTCCTCAAAACTCCACCATGTGCCATGGAACAAATCCCCGTAGTATTAAAGTCACTAGTCGCCGATTAATCAATCGATCCATGAATTAAAGTTCTATTAGCCCGGTATGATTGCGCAATGACTATCCAGGCGCTTCGCCCGTTCAAAGCGACAATTTGGCCCCTAGCGCCAAGGGATCCAATAATTCCATGATGTAAAAGGGAAATAGGGCAGTCATGCAAACAGGTAAAATGAAGCCATCCAAGGTCGGCCAGATCCCGCCCGCATTACTCATAGTATGTGTTTGATATATCGGTCGTTATCGGAAGTACTGTATTGTAACATGCAGGATGGAACCCCTCGATCACATTCAACAGAACCGTGAGATCAATGCTCTTTCCCACTTCAATCAAATATTCCACCCTCGATAGGCTATGTCGGATAATAGCCAATACGCATTTCACCATCTTTGACAACAAATAGTTGGTGGTAAATTTAGAGAGGGGGATTGCAATGGTACGGTATTCAACTAAAAAAAAAAAAAAATAACGTGCAGATTGCGGAGCTTTCAACTAGGCCGGATATGTGGAAGCAACATCCAGCTCATGCCGATCTCCCTGCGGATGTAGTAACGACATCCCCACGCAGGTACGGAGTACATGTGCTGCTATGGAGCTCGCTGTGACTGGTAGCAAATAGAGCACATTTTGTCCATGACCAGTATGCGTGGTCATCAAACTACCATCGGCGCTACCCGCACAGCTCCCTGACGTACAGAAAGTAAAATGACGTGACCAATACTCGCCGTCACAACACGCATTTCCAACATGTTATGCGATAAAGGTCGTTACTTTATATGCATGCTGATCCATATGAGTTGGCGCAGCTCGGTTTATCGCTGCATCTTGTGTGACCACAAGATGATGTCCACGACACACGACTTAGGAGTTGAGTGTGAATGGTCATGGGTGGAGCAATTTGTTAAGGACCCACACGATTCCAGGGTCAACCACATTCCGCCAGAACTACACAGGTCACGTGCAGTGGAAAAGAATGCATGGTTCCCACCAGTACTACGCGATATGGAGTATTTAATTTTTTGATACATGTCAGAATGGACTTCTTTGGAAAGCCATCGGCCCTATTTGCTTAGTGCCGATAGGCGGGGCTCGTAGGGGACACCTTAAGCATCCACATTATAACATCGCTCTTCCCCCAACCATCCCGCAACGCAGGACTTGGATCTACACTCATTCTGCTCAGCTTTCGCAAATCAACATGTCTTCCAATGGATTGGGCATCCCATTGAAAATCACCGTCATCGGTGCTGGCATGGCCGGTCTCTCGTCAGCAATAGCATTCTCAGACATAAACCCCGACCATCAGATTACAATCCTAGAATCGAACACCTCCCTCAGCGAGTTCGGCGCTGGACTGCAACTCTTCCCAAATAGTACCCGTATCCTACACAAATGGGGCCTAACGCCATCTCTGGAAAAGGTCGCCTTCCAATCCTCCCACATGTCCGTTCGCCGCTGGGAAGATAACACCGAACTGTCCTTCAACATGAACAACCCAACCAGCACGTGGCTCTATGGCTGGCCCCAATGGCAGGTTTATCGACCAGACCTGCAGCAAGTGCTCTTCGAGCGCGTAAAACAGCTACCCAACGTGTCCGTTTTTTTCGGAAAATCTGTTAAATCCGTGGACCACGAGACCGGCACCGTCCATACAGCAGACGGTGAGGCTATCGAGGCGGATCTCACGGTCGCAGCAGATGGGATCTGGTCCAAGACCAGGCGATGCTTGCCGGCGTCGAAAGATGTGGCCCCTACCCCGTATCGAGAACATAACTACCGCGCTGTGATTCCCCGGTCGCGGATGCTCTCTAACCCCATTACTGCACCATTTATGGCTTCTCCAGAAGCAAAATCGTGGGTGGGGCCCGGCGCGTTTGTTTTGGCTTATACAGTTGCCTCGAGCGAGTTATATAATGTTGTTATCGGTGTCCCGCGACCGAGCGAAGGCGTACCCCTTGGATCGTGGAATCATCCTGCCGATATTGAGACAATGCGCGGGCTTGTTTCAGAGTGGTGTGAGGAGGTGCGAGCGTTGGCATCACTTATTCAAGATGGGGAGTGCGTTTCCTGGACATTGGGTGAGGTGGCTCCTATTCCCAGCTATGTCAGTGCGTCTGGAAGAGTAGCGCTGGTTGGAGACGCGGCACATGCTCTTCTTCCTCATGCTGCACAAGGGGCGGGAATGGCGATTGAGGATGCAGCGAGCCTGGCAGAGTTTTTGGGATTTCTAAAGTCGAAGGAGGATTTGAACGAGGTGATGGGTGCGTGGAGCCGCTTTAGACAAGCTCGTGTGGAGCATTTGCGCAGCATCAGCTGTGGCAATGCTGTTGATATGACACTTCCGGATGGCGAACGTCAAATTGCACGAGATGCTAAATGGAATGCTATTCGCGATATGCAGCGTTCGCAATTGGCTGAACTTGGACCTGAGAAGATTAAAGAGAAGATTATTAGGGAGAGACCGGCACCTGATCCAGCTTGTAAAAGCACGTTTGAGCCTGGTGGTAGAATGTGGGTCAATGGGTTTGATGTGAGTGAGGAAAGCAGGAAGTACTGTCGCGAGCATTTAGGAGTTGAATTATCAGCTAGGATGTGAATCATCAGCCTAGGCAACGAAGACTTGCTGCATTCCATGACAAGAGGTTTCTCGCTTTCATCCAAGCTCTGTATTATCTTTTGGGAGGCCCGCCCTCCGTCACTCGTATATTATATCATATTAAAACAACAAGGACTTTTGACCGGACTAGACTTGGATAAATATATATTAATAAAGCGCTGAGTTTCTTTGATCGTAGATCTTACAATAAACCTTGGAATCACTAAACTCCGACTGAACTGCATAGGTATACACCACAGCCTCGACATTTTGCGAAGGACGAGAAGAAGTACATACATTCGAACTCGTTATCAAAATTGTGGGAAGAGACGGAATTTGAATTTTCTGCTCAATCACCATGAGGTAAAGAACATGGACAGTGAGCGATACTTGAGCATATCCACAGACAGCAAATAAAAGTAAAGACAAGGAAATTGGCCAGTTGCATACAGGAAAAAATTCATTTTGTATCAGCTTGTGGCAGAACAGTAAGAGAGGACTGCAGGGAAATGGCCGAATTTTAAAACGATTGGGCAACATATCAATTGAATCCGAAATAGATAAGTGCGCCATATAAACAGGCAACAGAGCCTTGCAGGCTAATGGGATACCTGGATCTTTCTCCATTGCAAATGCTTTCCTCACAACTGTATCTCTTCCTTCCTTCGCCTGACACGGGCCTTGAGGCCAGGATGGGCCACATGAGTGGATCCACGTTGAAACCATGCGCCCTCCTCCGGAATCGTGACCAAGACGTCGTACTTCATGATCACATGGCAGAGAAGTATCTTCTGCATATACGACGCAAAGAATCTCCCCGGGCATGCTTGAGATCCGTGGCCGAAGCCGAAATGGTCTGGGGATGTTGATGTAAAGTTGTATGATGCCTGCCTTGTAGAGGAATCTGCCTTCTGGCGCAGATTGAAAAATCGGTAGCCATCAAATTTGTCACCATCAGGCCACACGGACGCGTCAATCATATGGCAACCGGAGACCAGAAGTGGGGTTCCTTTGGGTATTATGAGTCCATCAGGTAACACGACTTCCTCCAAAGCAATGCGTTGCAACTGAACTAATATCAAAAGTCACAATGGGGTCACTGGAGTGTAGGTGAGCGAGACTTACGAACGGACTCGGGATGCATACGCTGGGCCTCCTTCAGGACACTGTCCATGAGTACTAGATTCTGCAAGGTATTCTTGTTGAAACCTTCATTCCCAACCACATTCACAATCTCAGAACGGAGGTCACTTATCAGTTGCTCGTTCCGCCAAACTGAGTGAAGAACATGAGTAAATAACTCGCCTCCCCCATCATATGACACTAGGCAGAGGGCAATTAACGTAGACCCAAGTTCATCTAGTTGACCTTCAAGCTTTTGATGTAAGAAGCTTAGGGGGTTCTTAGGGTCAATGTCCAACTTTTGCTCATGTAGCTTGTCCTTTAAAGGCTCCAGCAAAGTGTTGATGTGATCGAAAAGTGATTGAAGCTTTCGACAACTCGGAAGAAAGGGCGCAGCAAATTTCTTTGCCCATTTTGGGAATGCACGAAGTTCATATCCCGCCAAAGCTGACAGTTCAACATACTCTGAGCTCGCATGTACCCACTCCGGGTTTCGATAGAAGTCTTTGTCATTGATAAAAGTTCTCGACATTATTTGCCCAAACATTTTCCACACGCAGTCTTTCAACATGACATCGTGGAACTCTGGTGAATTTGTCAGCCCCAATCTCAATATGGATTTAACAAAGGAGGTAGTGGTGTGGTACCAGGATCATCAGTCCAGACCTCTCGAAGTGCATAGTCAGATTCTTCATTAAGCGGCTCAACAAAAGTTCCTTTTAGAGAGTTAGATCTAACCTTATTCATTGGGCAGCAATGCTAGACATCATGGAATAAAGTGAGGTGGGAAAGGACTCACCCAAATGGCGAGTAAGTGAATGCTTCGTGACGGCTCGTACAATTCTTGTCTCGCTTGTCATTGACTCCATTGCCTCAAAGCCATGCACGCCATTGACAAGTTTCTAATCGGTCGTCAGCCTTTGTCTTCCCAGCAGGGGACTTTGCTTACATCTGCGAGTGCTGTGTTAAAATCCAGGCGCGTTTCATTACGGATCATGTCCGCGTATTTGGGAGAAAGTATCAAGCGATACCTAGAATCGGTGTACAGATAGAACGCATCTCCGTACTACTCACAGGTATATTCAAAATTAGATAATCACAATCATCAGGATTGAAACATCACTGACCTCCTTCAAGCAGGACCTGACAATGCCAAGACAATCGTCCCGGAACCGCTGTCTAGCTCTGCCATTACCCAGCTCATACCATCTTCTGCCGATGACTGGCAGCCCAGATGGATTCTTGAGCTCTGTAGCTTTCCACCAGTAGCATAGAGCACCGATAACGAGTCCATAAAATATATAGGGCGAGCTGAGTTCGAAATTTTGAAGTTTTGAAATTTCGTCTTTCAAATTGAAAGACATTTTGAAGCAATCCCTGGCAATCGATGGTTGGATTGGGTATTCACGCTAAGTGTCAGTGAATCTGATGCAGTGGGATGTTTAGGTGGAGGAAAAGACCCTGCACGGCTTAGTCTGCTCAATAAGCAGCTCGAGGTGGACAGGTGGCTACGCCACTGGTCTCCTACGTAATAGGCGAAAAATACATAACCATTAATGCATTGATTTACTCACCGTAAAGCTCATGTAGGTGTCACTCTAGGCCTGATCATCCGGCTGCTGCCAAGTTCATCTATTTAGGCTACATATGTGAGATACCGGCAGAATATACGTTGTGTGCATTAGGTCTTGCCTCTCAGATTTTGTACTAGTGACGATTTTGATCTGTATAAACACTAAGGTACGTATGGATGTAGCGTGACTATGCTCGTACACATACAGCCTGCACTGTGAAACCCCTGGCCACAGTAATACAGATTTAGTTGCAGCTCAAAAACTCAATTAGCAATGAGTGCATGACATTTCGTGTAATGGGATCCCACAATAGCGTATGCAGGAGTGGATTGATCCATGAGATTCATCACCATACTGAGAACATTTTACAGGTGGAAGGTGATAAGCATATCAAGACAAACGGTGGAATAACAGGGAAAGACCCATAGATCGAATTATAACTAGCGTTAGATTGGGTGCACGGCAATATTTGAAATCGACCTACATTGTTTTGGTGAGGGGTCATCGCGGATCCACATTTCAGCTCTCCATCCCACATGCGGACCGATAATCCTACCTCAAAGAAGCCACGATGAGAAATCTCCGTAACGACGTCGATTGGGTACCCCGTGCGTGCTCCGCAATACCACATACGGTCGGCACCTATAGGCTTAGAAGAGTAGAGGGAAAAAGTCGATCGAATTGATACATCATATGCTGCAGAATGACGATCACGCAAGATCCCAACAAATTGTGACACGGGGTACAGTACGCAGTACTGCCCTCAATAATTGCTACATCCGGGCGATTTTTCATGCATGAGCAAAATTAATTTTCGATATTACGACACAGTGACCTATTTTTTCCACCATCTGGGAGACAATATACGGAGTCCACACGTCCCGACACTTGAAGCGCTCTATCATGTTGATACGTAGAGCAATCCCCCCACATCCTATGTACATGCCTCCACTTCTTCCGAAGCTATCCTTCGAGGCTTTAATCTCATGTTCCCCAAGTAATCAGGCCTCGTTATCTCTTCAGATTTATGAAAATTGTCGAGGTTCCATCTCAAAATCTTAATCATGGATATTCCTCAGCTTATTAAGTCCATTGATTTGGTCACTTCTTCCGGCAACCTGGAGGCTGCAGACCCGCAGCAGCTAGCTCAACTTTCTCAAGCTTGCGATCGATTGAAGAACCAATGCGAATCTCCTCTGGACAAGACACTCAGGCTCCTTTATACGGTATTTTTTAAGCTCCCCGGAATTGATGCCTCAGACGTGGGTTAAGCTAATGAGCTCCAAGTGCCACCAAGCCATCACAGTTCGTCTCGCTGTAGATCTGAAGCTCTTCGATGCAATCACACAGCGCGCCTCTGAAAGCGAAGATGGCAAAGTGCGTGTGGGCCAGCTCTCTGAACATGTCAAAGCGGATCCCAAGCTAGTTGGTAAATATCCATCCCTCCCCATGACTCAAGTTCTATTCCGGTGGTAACGAAAAATAGGAAGGATCATGAGGGCACTTGTACCATTAGGCATTCTCAAACAAGATACGCCTGATACCTTCACATCCACAAGATTCACATCAGCCTATGTTTCGTCGTCTTGGATGTCTGGAGCGGTAATCTTTTTGTGAATATCCCTGTCTCTATGCATTGAGAGTCAACATATAACTAACGTATCCAGCACTCACTTGTTCCTTTTCGTCGCCCAGCTTCCTGAGTATTTCAAAGAGAAAGGATGGAAAAATCCAGATGATCATGAAAACTGCCCATGGAATTTCGTTACTGGGACCAAGCAGGGATTCTTTGCTTACATGGCGTCGAAGCCTTATTACCAGAATGCCTTCGATACAGTCATGGCATCACCCTACCGTCGCGACGAGAAGAGCTGGGTGGATTTCTTCCCAGTTGAGGAGAAGCTGCAGGTACAGAGCCCCTCCGATGTTCTTCTCGTCGATGTAGGAGGTGGTCGGGGTAGGGATCTCCTGGCCTTCCGTGAAAGGTTCCCCAATTTGCCGGGAAAGCTTGTCCTCCAGGATTTATCTTATGTGACCGAGACCGCAGATCTGCCTGCGGAGATCGAGACCCAAGTTCATAATTTCTTTGATGAACAGCCTGTCAAAGGCGCGAAGGCGTACTACCTCCGTACTGTTCTCCACGACTGGCCAGACAAACAGGCTGTGGCGATTCTTTCGAGGCTTCGTGAAGCAATGGGTCCCGATTCTTTGCTCTTGATTAATGAGAAGGCTATGCCGGAGACAAATATTCCATGGATGGCTGCAATTGGTGATATGACTATGATGACTGCTTACTCGGCGGCGGAACGAACAAAGAATGAATGGGAGATTCTACTAAACAAAGCTGGAATGAAGCTCACTGGGTTTTGGAAACCCGAGGGGTCTGACGGGCAGCAACAGGTTATTATAGAGGGTGCAGTCCATTCATGTGAATATTGTTAGGTAGCCTCGTGGCTTAGAAATATACTTCCAAGGTTGATTTCGGACATCCAAACAAATGCAATCCAAGGTTTATATCTTTGCATACAAGGCCTGACCTTACGGCAGATAAACTTGAAGTGGTTGGGAAATTGTTCTTGCAATGCAGTGCCGCACCCTAGCTCCGGGTGGAGGCTCTAACAGACACGAATAACTCAAACTTGCAACCTTAAGTACTGCTAAATAGCACATGCGATATATTTTGGTGAGGTCAAAAAGAGAAGTCAGAAAAAGAGGACACTGCCGCGGTAGGTTCTCAAGCGCTAGCGTACCGATACTCCATCATCTAGCCCCATTTGGCCCCTAAATCTCACCTACGGGTCGTACTTTCCAGGTTACCTATGATTCCGAGCTAGTCAACGTGGCAGCAGAGAGGCGAATTGATGCGTAAGTGTGGAGATAGGTTGCTGGATGCAGACCATGGCACACCGCTCCCCAAAGCCAAGACCTGCATCGTTTCAAGTCATTGAAGAACAATAAGTACGGTGCATGCATATGATATATGTATGCAGGTACCACATCTCATGTATACCCCTCACCATGTGTAACCCGAAGCGGGGTGATTATTTTCAGGTAATATATGTAATTACAGGTAAATTACAATAGTAATTCATTATCGTAATTTTAAATTGAATAATGTCGTTAGGAAGTGACGTGCATGATTGGCTAGTATTCCAGAACACGCCCAATATCCATGTACATAGGATCTTGGAAAACCTGATGAATGATTGATTGACGAAATCTCCTGAGACTGCTGTTGAGAAGGTAAGAAATTCCCGAAGCAAGCATCACTACATAATTGCGTAACCTCAGTCGTGTCCTGATTCCCTGGTTCTTTTTCCGGGGCTCTTCAAGTCTGATCTCCCAAGATCTTCAAACCGGGACACAGTCTGGCTTGAATTGCTTGAGCTCCA
Organism: Penicillium sp. S1602; assembly: GCA_023626355.1. Classification (NCBI taxonomy): domain Eukaryota; kingdom Fungi; phylum Ascomycota; class Eurotiomycetes; order Eurotiales; family Aspergillaceae; genus Penicillium; species Penicillium sp. S1602. The sequence goes on along the minus strand of JAMAGW010000023.1, from coordinate 223,497 downwards.
ATCTTGAAAGTCCTTTAGAACTGTTTCGTGTGAGTAGACGCAACTCACATGTGCACCGATCAGCCCTGCCTTCCACCTTACATGAATACATATCTTGTGGCGAGGAAACCTGGTCAAGTATGTAGGGATAATCCGAAAGAGGAAATTCTGCCTTGCTGTCTGACAGATTGAGTCCACGGGTGTCAATGTGGATGGCCGAGCACCTGGCACATTTGCAGGATGGGCATTCATAGCACTACTTTACCTACCATCGACATCTAGAGTGAGTTGATATGCCCTATCACATGCAGGTCTCGGGGCAATTTCTACTATCATTAGATCGCTAGCATCTCCCCTCTCAGGCTGTCAAAGCCTGTGTGCTGGTTGGCTTCTTGCATCCATCGATACACTGTTTTCACTGGCAGCTCTACCCTCACATACATCAATATGTACGTTGGCAGTCACGCGAGAAGGCTGCGGGTTCCTGTAGGTATCCCGATGGGTATCATCAATTCCCGCGCTGCGGATAGCCTATTCGCTGTTCATCGTAGAGTTGACTTGACTCTCCGTCGTTTCGTCTAGATTCACACCCTTCGACGATATTCAACCACTTTATACAACCCCCCTTTCATTTATTTTTCTAAACCACTCGCTCGTGATCGTACTTATCACCACGACACCATGCAAGCTATTCGTGTCCATCCCGCGCCTTCTGGATCCCCTCCATACACACCATCCAATCCCGCCCCATCCACGGCTCTGAATCTCGACCATAATGTTCCCATTCCCGAACCCTCTCAGCCAGGGGACCTTCTCATCCGCGTCGAAGCCACAACCATCATCCGTGACATGCTGACCTGGCCGGAGACCTACGCCCACGAGTACGCCATCCTCGGCAGCGACATTTCTGGAATCGTGACCGAGGTCCATTCACCTGACAGCAAGTTCAAGCCAGGCGATGCCATCTTTGGTATGACGGATGTTAACCGTGCAGCTACATGGGCTGAATACACGATCGCCAAAGAGGATGAGGTCGCGCTGAAGCCGACCACTTTGAACTTCGCCAGGGCTGCGGCCATGCCACTCAGTGCTTCAACGGCGTATGAGGCCCTATTCGAGCATGCCTGCATTCCCCGGCCCACTGTGGGCCAGCTCGAGGCGCAGTCTGCACAGATGAAAGACCAACGTGTGCTGATCACCGGAGCAAGCGGCGCCCTCGGCCTGTATCTCGTGCAGATGGCTGCTGGTGCGGGCGTAACGGTAGTTGCCGCGAGCAGCTCGAATTCCCGCAATGGTGACTTCCTGCGAGAGCTAGGGGCAAATGAAGTGGTCGAGTATAGTATGCTAGAGGAGCAACGAGGGAAATTCGACGTTATTATTGATGTCGTTGGTGGTGATTTGTTGAAGAAGTGCTGGGGCTATGTAAAGGACAAGGGTGTGCTAATTTCGCTGGAATCTGCCAGCTATGATTTCGTCGAAGAGCATCGGAAACTGGGGCTTTCTAGGGATGGAGTTCGTGCGATCTTTTTCGTCGTCAAGGGTAGCTCGGAGGCCCTGCGCTATATTGCTGATGCGGTGGATGTCGGTGCCCTTCAGTCGTTTGTGGCGGGCGTATTTCCGCTTGAGAGAGCGCGGGAGGCGTATGATCTCGCGAATGGGCGGTATCCAGGGCGTGGGAAGCTTATTCTCAGTCTCAGATGATGGAGTTTGGCTACTTTGGAGGTTAGTGGCCATTGCGGCTCGCTTTTACCCGGGAAGTGAACAATGTCTTCCTACATGATAATAACGTGATCGCTTTTCGGAGTCTGAACAATAAAATGTCAAGCATTCCCCCGGAAGAAACCCAAGTGTGGGAATATAGTATGATGCAGAAGGATTAAGTCTAGACACAAGTACAGCTGTCATATCAGACTGCTCCCCATTAGCGCTGCTTTCGTCGCTGCATAAGCACAGCCAATGGAACATCGTCTTCGTCATAGAATTCCACGTCTTCGTCGACGCCAAAATCACGAAGACGCTCTCCTTCGGCATTCCGCCAGGACTCCTCGCCTTCATCCGAGTCATCTCCATAGACTGGCCCAGGTCCCCGGTCTTCATCACTCTCATAGCTTTCCTTCTGGAATCGGTCGTGGAATCGCTGGCGTCGCTGAACTTCGGCATATGGCCTGCGGCGATCAATGTCTTCCGCCTGGCGCCGTTTGAATGCTTCAACGGTCTCCCGGGCAGATGAATACGATTGCAACGACGAGTCACCGGGGTCTGCCCGGCTCACGGGCCAAGGAATACGATCTGGATCAGGTGGTGGCCACGAGGATCCAGGATCTATTGGTCCCCAGTGATTAGCATTAGTCGCGATAAGAAATCGGCTAACATACCCTCAAAGCCATTTGTCTTGAATTCCCATCCAGTGCGACGGTCAGGGGTGGCTGCCAGTGGCCAAAACCAGCTGAAGATCTACATGCGGCGTTAGGCAGTTTCTGTAACTTCGACGAGCTGAACTAACGTTTGCGCTTCCTCCCATTCCCTCTTTTATGTTGGTCCAAATTCCAATATCATACGGAAACTCATGCTTCTTGATTCGAACTTTGATCCCACCTGGCCCGTCGAGATGGCCACCAAGAACCCGGGCTCGTCGGACGAGTGTTTCGTGTCGCTCTATCTCCCATGATTCAATGGTGGTCATATTGAAGATAAGCGAGTACAAGCTTCGCACAAGAAGAATTACTAGTGCGAAAACAGTCAAGCTGTTGACAACGAACAAAATGAATAGATGTCCCAGTTGCACGATTGAGGGACCCATATACTGGAAAGGTCAGTAACCGGAGATAAGAGATAAAGAGACTGCTTACACTGGGCAGATTCCGGTTACTCCAGACAATAGACGCACGACTCCAGAGAAGGGTCTCGAGATAAGACATGCCAACTGTTGCGTAGAAAAGGAAACGAATGAAGTGAGGGAAGGTAAAATGTGAAACGCAATTCGAAGTCCACGGGCAGTGGTGATCCATTTTCGGAATACACCTAGAACGCTGTTAATACATGCCATACAAAACTTGAGACAAAAAGTCCTGGTGAGATTATGCAACCTTTGACATGTCTTGCAATGATGCGCCCGCAGCGGCTTGTAAGCCTCACATCTACGGCACCATCGCTGCCGACCCGAGGCAGGCTCCTTCTCCTGGATATCGGGATTTGCTAGTTTCCGATCTGAAGGCAGCCGACCAGGATCTACATAACAAGCTCGATAGTAGCATATCCAAATGCATAAAGCGAAGATATTGATTTTCCAGACTTCATCTTTCTGGAGTGGTGCATCCTCAAACCGCAAAAAGAAGTACTGAGAGGTGTAGGCGAGAAAGCTGATTAGCACACTGACCGCAGGGATGGCCAGCTGGGATATTGAAAAATCATCGCTGAGCATCTTTGACTTGACAACTTGCTGCGATCGAGACGAGGAGGGAGAGTGAAGTTCGTGGACGTGTTGTTATGGGTGATGACTAAGCGACACTGGATCGCTGACAATCTTGTCCACTGCATTGAAAAAACACCGACAAATACTACGCGGATGGATGTTTTGGTTTCCTCTCGTGAATGATGTGATGAAGCTGTAAAGTCACTGCACTACTTGCGAATCTACGTACATTCCGTGGTCGAGATCGCAAACGCTGGGAGGACAAATCCAGCGGGGAAGGCGGCATGCAGATCCCCATTCCAGAAGATCGATCGGGCGATTGACCAGACACATTACATCAACGTGAAAAATCGGTTTACTTGGCCTGTATGAACACATAGTCTTCTGGAAGTAATGCCCTTCCAAATTCTTCAACTTGGCCACATGGTGGTCAAAGAATCGCACCAAATGCTGATTGCCACCGCTTTCGCTGACTAAGTTTGCGACTTCGAACTGAATCAAATCCAGCTCTTGATTTCTCAGTTCTCACAAAACAATTTTTTTCCCAAGATGCTTTCTTTCTATGGAATATTCCATCTTAATCAGCTATTCGATGGAGTCAAAGCCATGTTTGTTTGATATACAGCACTCACAATGCCGATTGAGGCCCTCCCCCCGGCCACAGCCAGGGCAATCGGATCTACATCTGTGATCTCGGATGCTTGTTCGGTGGTCAAAGAACTCATCGACAATTCTTTAGATGCTGGATCATCTTCGATATTGATTGAAATCTCGCCAAACACCGTGGATCTGATACAGCTCAAGGATAACGGACATGGTATCCCAGCTGAAGACCACCCATACGTCTGCAGGCACACATATACCAGCAAGATTCAAACCATCGATGACTTAAAAAATGTCGGCGGGACATTCTTCGGCTTTCGTGGTGAGGCATTGGCCAGCGTGGCTGACATGTCTGGTGGCATCACCATTACCACCCGTATTGCTTCAGAAGTTACCGGGTCGTGTCTGAAATACGAAAGGAACGGCCAGTTATCCCAGTATGTGGTGCTTGGTGCATTTCATCGTTTGCCCGGTGAACTAACACTCTAGAAGGTCCCAGCCGGCATCTCACCTGGTCGGCACGACTCTGCGTATTGTTCACTTTCTCAAGCACATTCCTGTCCGCAGACAGTTTGTCTTGAAGAATGCTACCAAGATCCTCATGAAAATCAAAAGGCTAATTCAAGCATATGTCATTGCTCAGCCTTCTAAAAGGTTTTCGTTGAAAGTTTTGAAAGCGAAGAATGAAAATCAGAACTGGATGTATGCACCAAGTGCTGATGCGACACTCTCCGACGCGGCCGTCAAGACTTTTGGTCGAGAGTTATCATCGTGTTGTGTTATCAAAAAGCTTTCACCTGAATCTTCATCATCGCAAAGCGACCCAAACATAAATGCATACGACGTTGTGGCTTTCCTTCCACGGGCAGATTCAGGTAATATCCATTGTCGACTGCTCAGGCGACATGCTGACCTTGGCAGACATCTCCAAAATCAATAACTCAGGGCAATTCATCAGTGTTGATGGGCGGCCATTGTCTGCTGCCGCGGGCATTGGTCAGGAAATTGCAAGACTCTTCAAATCTTACATCCGTGCCAGCGTGTCAAAACATGCAGCAACGAGGTCGATCACCGATCCGTTTCTTTGTCTCCAACTTAGCTGTCCACGGGGCTCGTATGATGTTAACATTGAGCCTGGTAAAGATGACGTTCTCTTCGAGGATCGAGACCTTGTGGTTTCCTTGGTCGAGGATCTATTCAATGAACACTATGGACCACTCGAGAATTCTCAGCCAAAAAGTCCAGTGAAAGGCAAGTCTTTCCGTGCCAAAAAGAGCGATGGATTTGACATCATGTTGGCTCGAAGACCCTTGACCGACCCCTCCGCGAAATCTAGGCAGACTGGGGAGAACCCTGTTCAGTCTGCAGTCATCCAGGGGACTCAATCCTCCGAAGTTCAGTCTCAAACGGCCACTTGCATGAGTCAATCCAGTCAAGAAGCCGCAACGCGTTCAGCACAAATTGGAAGATCTCGTTCGATTAACCCTTGGTCTGTCGCGGGTATGAATGCATCGCTACGCACCCCAAGAGGGGAGCTTTCTCCTCAGCCTATTAGTCCAGAACTTGTATGGGCTGAATCATCGTCGGAGAATATTCGACCGACCATGTCCCAAAGATATGACCAACGATCACCCCCTGAGAGTCCCGAACTCATTAGTCCCCCCATCTCACGACTAGTATCAACGTCTCCTATCAACCAGCAACGGCAGTCCCAAACACAAAAGTCACAAGGCTCTCCAACTCAGACAAACTCAACAAGTAGTTCTAGAAAGGCGGCAAGACAGCGTGATAAAGAACGCTATGGCAACGGGGCGCTCGACACCTGGTTTACCCGGACTACACAACTCTCTCTCGGCGAAGAATCAGTGGAGCTGACTGCACAAGAGGAAGCCATTCCAACTATTTCCCAGCTTGCCCGTGAGAGGTTCGGGTCTCAAACTAAAGATCTCGAACGTGAGAATGCGGTCGACAAGGAAAGTGCTGGACACAAGGAGAATACATCAGAAGATCAGTCATCTCCGACATCTCAACAGGACCAGACAACCGGTGAAGCTGGTTATCAAGGCTCCATGGACAGCGGTCGGGGATTCCCGGTTCTGGAGAGATGGGCCGCCAATCTTCGAGAAGGTTTCAATCCGGATAGTCATTCAGAGGTGGAAAAAGCTCTTGATTTCGAGAGACGCAAGAAAGAAGCGATTCAAAATTACCGCGCCCGCCAGGCCACCAATAATATGTCATCAAGCTCCCAAGCTAGTTCTCATGGGCCGCATCACAATCGGTTTCTGAAGGCAAAGGCTGCTTTGGCGTCAGATCGGCCATTTGCTGCAGAAACAGATCATATCAGCTCTTTTCGTCCTAACGACCCAAGAGAGTATCTTATTCGCCAGAATGCTCGAGGTTTGCCTACAGATGATAGCAAGATCCGGCGGATTCCTAGCAAGAAATTGCCCTTTGAAAATATACCCGAGGGGTACGATATCCACGATCTTGGTTTATCCTTATCATCTGATTTATCGCATGTGAAAACGGCTTTCAATATTATGATTCCCCATGATTCTTATACGCATGACGGAAAGGAAGACCAGCTTTCCGCATCTACTGTGGAATCTCAAGCGCTAGCCTGGAATGTTCGACTGAATGCCATGATCAAGAAGAGATACGAAGCAGGGAAGGAGCCACGACCCGCTGATTTGAAGATCGATGTTTCTGCGTTCATTGATCATCTCAAGCTCTTTGATTCCTAATACTTGTTGGCTCTGAAACCCGCGTTGGTTTGAGCAAGTCAATTCTATATTACCTCCAACAATGGGCTTGATGCCTATTCAAAATTATATACAGCATGTACGCTACTCTATATACTCTACTGGTTTATCTCAATGAAGAAAAATTTACAAATCTTAATCGCCTATAAACCTGATCGTGATGTGCGGATGAAACATCCCGAGGCACGTGAGTTACATAATATTGACATCACCAGACCTGGGCATGAGCACGGCACTTCACCGGCGCCAAATTCCTTACATTATCGCGTCAAAGTCATTACCTCAGTGCGAAACCAATTGGGGACCTGGGCAACATGAATGTAGTGAATACAATGAAGGAGCATGGACCGAGGTCCACCAGTCCTCTCCGACCACCTCCATTCCATACATTCCAATCTGAAGTCCAAGGTACCACCAGCAATATCGGATTACTGAAATCAACGATCCTTCCCTCGTTCAGCCTCTACTCCAGCCTTTCGATTGCAACTTTTGTAGCGGCCAAAAAAACCGACCGCGTCGAGCTAAAAGACTGGCTATGGCCATCAAGCCAAGTCCTTAACGCATGGTGGAGTGCCGTCGGGCAAGATATGTACAAAAATAAAATTACATTCAGCACCGCTTGGGGCAAGCTCAGCTGGACCGAGAAACTTCTTATTGGATCCGTTACTGTTTGGGGCATGAGATTATTTGCCCGTATTGCGCGTCGGTCTTTGACTCGTGGAAAAGATGATTCGAGGTACGAGGCATGCAAGAAAGACCCTGGATTTTGGAGAACGGCGTTGTTCAAAGTATTCCTCCCGGAGGCTGCTATCCTGAGTTTCATTTCTCTGCCTTTTACCTTGCCATTCAACTTGAGTGGGTCTACTGTTTCTCTCGGTGCGAAATGTTTGAATACAATTCGCGCCTTTGGCGTTGGTCTGTTCAGTGCTGGGTTTGCACTGGAGGTCATGTCGGATACTCAACTGGAGCTTCATCGCGAGGAGCGGACCGATCTATGTCGACACGGAGTGTGGAGTCTAGTCCGACATCCGAAGTAAGTACTTCTCAGGCTTCGGTGTCTTTTTTTACACCTTACTAATCTTATTAGCTACCTTGGCGATACTCTCGTGCATATCTCATTTGCCGTCCTCAACTTGGCAAACTCCTTCAATCCCGTCATTCTTCTCGGACCGCTTGCGAACTATCTATTCCTCCGATTTGTTGGTGGTGACAAGCAGACCGAGGCCAGTCAAGAAGAGAGGTACCAAGCCACTGACGCAGAGAAGCTTACACAACTCCGAGAATGGCAGCGTGAGAAAAACAGTTTCTGGCCGTCATTTAGGGATTTGATCAACCCGTGGGCTTTGGCTGTTTATAGCTGCGGAATCATGGGTGCTTTCGCAGAGGAAGTAGTGAGGACTAAATATAACTTGTCGTGAATTTCGCAAGAAATGCAAGTATATTCTATGCAAAGATTGAACTGTTTTTTAATAACCCTTTCCTCCGTATTGGTTAATCAAAGGCAACCCCTTCGCCATGCGGTCCAAGTTAATTCTAACAATCTGGAGTGAGCGCCAGAAATACTCTCTACCCGATCCACTGATGTGCGGACTAATCTGCACATTCGGCGCATCCCAAAGGGGGTGATCTGCAGGCAAGGGTTCAGGGTTTGTAACGTCAAGCGCCGCACCACCCAGCTGCCCAGACTTCAAAGCCTCAATCAGCGCATCTTGATCAAGCACCTTTCCACGCGAAATGTTGGTCAGGTATGGCTTGATGCCAGGGTTCTTCGAGTTCTCGGCTAAGAGCGCAAATTCCTCGGGGCCCAATAGATGGGTTGTCTGAGGGGTAAGCGGAACAGAGACGACCAGATGATCTAATCCGAGCGAGAGGAATTCATGAATAGAACTCTTGTCTGTGCCATGGTGCCAGGATACGGGGATCGTTCCCTCAGGATCTCCAGTTCCCGGGACGATAAACCCGTTATCGTGGCGTGACTCGGGTGTTGGGCGTGGAGAAGCTGTGTAGGCGTAGACAGTCATTCCTATTGCTTGAGATACACGGGCAACTGGCAGCAGTTAGCGAGTTTGTTTCGCTTTCATTTGAGGATTTCGGACATACTCTGTCGGCCAATGCTTCCATATCCAAGAATTCCAACCTTTTTGCCAACTTGGTCGTAATTGGTCTGCATCCATGGTGTGTCTTTATCCCATCTGTGCTCCTTCTGTGCCTCATACATTACATTGTACTTGCGAGCGGAAACAAGCCAGTTCATGATGGTCCATTCTGCAATTGGCGGGCCGTGGATACCAGAGCTGGTAGTGAACGGAATAAGACCACTCTTCAAAATAGGATTGTTCATAAGGTGGTCCAGGCCCGCAGAGAATGTGTGGACAACCTTCAAGCTATGCGTATGTTAATGGACCGACTACGGAGATAACAGGCCTCGGTTGCTTACTTTTCGGCATCCTCGGGTTCCGGCAAGTTGGCATATGTGACAAGGATAGTCGCCTTGCGGAACAACTCTACACTCGATAATCAGTCATGAATAGTGAGTTTCATTCTCTTGGGGCCTGACATACCACTTGGTACCTTGGAGCCCGGAGTGACTGGAAAGATGGTACACTCGACATCAGCAAATTTCTGGCGAATAGCTTCCAACAGCGAATCAGACAGCTCGTAGTGTAGCATAATGAGCACATGCTCTCTGGGTAGTGGTGCTTCACCCATATTGACAATGCAGCGATGTAACAGGTAGAGATATTAAAATTTGCGAGACGCGCATTCGCATTTGTAACATGTCAATGGAAGGGCGGGGTGGGGGCCCCGCAGCCGTTTGAAGCTTAGAGCCGGCGATAGGCGAGGCTGCTGATAATGAATTGATAATGTGATTCGCTATCCCGTTGTGGAGAGAAAATGGTCATTGGTGAGTGCATTATGGTGCTGGATTGCGCGAGGATGGATTGCTGCCTGATAAATATGGCGTTAAGGTACGATGCTGTCCTTTGGCCAATGAGCCCAGAATTAGATTCACATGTACGTTGAATGCAAATTTGAACTTGTTTACTCTGCCTTTGAATCATTCTCGAAACAATAGTGGGTACGAGAAAATCTGATTGGGTCCGAGCCATGGATGAGCTCGGGGAACGTGAATTCGCATTTGTCATTGACAACTCGGAATATTTCACCAGTTGACCATATGTGTTAGTGTCCCTCTTGCCTCTGTGATGATACAGTACTAGTAACTATCTATCTATCTTTGCAATCGATATGTATTTGTGACCTGTGCATAAGTATCTCGCTCTGCGATGATCATCCACCTGTGCCTCCGTTTTCTCCTCATATACCCTCACACTCCAAGGTGTGAAGATTGGAACAGCAAGAATTCCTTTATAGGGTATAAGCTCAGGCCAAAGATTTGATTGACCTACCAAGTATTTTATTGTGGGCAAATATGCATCGTCTAGCTGTTCATACATAACGCAGCATTTCTTTCCCTCTACAGTAGAGATCCCGCCCCTTATCAACAACTTGGCCAAGCCAAAGCTCTATGTATACAGGTTCAGCCTCACGCCATCAGTATTTAGCGCATTCAATCTACCCAATCATGAACCTCAAACATTATCAAAAAGAGGGGACAATCAAACCCTGAAAACAAGTTCCCCTTTTCATCGCTTAGCCCATTACACTTCTTCAACATCCACGCTAATTAGTGGGACTCCGTGTTAGTGGACAATAAAGCGCCGAGTTATCTACGGTTGTTACAAGCTCGCGATCAGCCAGACGATCGAGATCAAGGAACTTCCCGACTCCCTGTGCACCGGTTTTCAAAAGGGGCGCACGAACAAAGTGGATTAACGGCACTTTGACTGCACTTCGTGCGAGTGGAGCAACTCACACGGGACGTGGGCTCCACTCGGTTCACGCTCATTCCCGAGCTTCTGCAGAACGCCAATCTCAATAATTTTCCGACTGGACCCTGAGCATAGATCTTATTGGGGTGACAAATTATCAACATTTTGTGACCTCGACGGACCACAAGGTTGCATCGAATCGCCGTCGATCTTGATTCAGCACTTCGACCCCTGGTGTTCTACCCCTAATGGCACCGGCCAAGGCCGTGAAATCGACCAACATCTTTCCTATGCCCGATCACGATGAACCGTGACTGCATTACTCTAGACCCCACCGTTCTTGATTTCACGAGGTATCCCGTGCAGATCTTCACCGTAATTGACGCCACGACCGAGTGACCAAGCCTTGGACTGCATTTCAAGACCTTATTGCTCGGCTGGTTCGTCCATAAAGTTCAGCCGTCGTATGTGCGGGTTGTTGCTCGACGTCCGGTTTGATGGTGCCCGACCTGTCATGATTGAGATCGAGTCTCTGCGCCCACCTTCCCGCCAGACCCTGCGGCTTTGGCTTCTCTTGCTTGCCACATTCGGTATCAAATTACGCTCATCATGGTTCCATTTGCGCTATGGTGTAGTGCAGACTCCATTTAAGCCGTCAGTTCATTTCGCATAGGGACTTAGTACGATGTCATATGCACAGCGGGACTAGACTTGGCTGTCATTCGCGACTACAAATGGAAAGGCTTTCCCCTTTCCCTCCGCTGTGACGCGTTGCGAGCTGTTTTCTTCTTTTGTTTCCCAGCTCAGAGTATACACCGTGTACGCCTAGCCATGGCCCAACCTCAAAAAGACAAGACTCTTCTACGCCGAGTGGTCGAGGCCGCTCTCAATCGCCACGAGGACGCCTACCCACCCATGGCTGCACACGCTACCGCCGCAGCGGCTCGGAAAAATAGCGGGTTCGCAAACAATAGCGACTTGGAAGGGCAACGATGGAATATCGGGACGAGCCAACCCGAAGCCCTCATTCCAGCCAACGATAAGCTGCTTATTTTCCGCGCCTTGACTGGTATCGACAGCGTCCCGGCTCTTACTCAGGGAGGCCATCTTCTCCGAAGCGCACCCAACGTCGGTATTTATACGCGTGTCATTCGCAACGAAACTAAAGCCGCGCGGGGATATCGTCTCTTCAACTACTTGATCAATGTATGCTTGGGTATCCAGATCGTCGTCGCCGCGGCCTTGACGGCCCTGGGTGCAGCAAGTGGTCCACACTCCGCCATAACAGCATTCGGCGCCATTAACACTATTGTGGCTGGTATCCTGACCTACCTGCGTGGTTCTGGTCTTCCAGATCGCCTGAAAGGCTACCAAAATAAGTGGAAGCATATTCGCGAATATATTGAACAACGCGAACGTGAATTCTGCTTGGTGGGTATTGATCTCGACGTGCAAGAAGAAGTCTTTATCGTGGAGAGCATGTACCAAAGCTTGAAATCGGAAATGGAAACGTCGCGGAGTGCTGGCGATACTCAAACACAGCAGCCCGATGATCCGAGAATCCGTCGGTCTCTTCTTCCTACGCACAATGAGCTCAGTGGTCAACGGCCTTCGGTGATCCCGGCGAAGCGTTCTACGGCGTTGCATCCGCACGATGAGGAACCAGTTAGTCCGATCACTATTCCTGAGAAGGCGTTTGAGCACACTTAAGCCCTTTCGCCTAATCGCTTTCTTACTTTAATCAACACCCACACTACGATCATCCGGTTGCCTGTCCTGTCAACCCGATGGCTCGATCAAGTGGAGTAGGGTCCCGACCCATTGGCTACTGTGGAGGTTCGCCGCTTCTTCACAAGTTCCTGACAATTTTCGCTTCTATCTGGAAAAGCCCATGTTATGCTCTATGTTATTACGACTTTAATTGCTGAAACTGGTTGGGGTCATGTCGATATTTCCGGGAAATGAAACCTAGATGTGAGTCCATCTGGGCAGGCCACAGATTCTTACGATGGACATGGTTAATCATGTTATAATGTCTAAATCTATACCGAAATCCTATATCATAACAACTTTACATCCTTCAAAATTGACGGCTGGCACTTACTACTCCATAGCCAGGTATCGCAAAGGCTTGGCTCGACGTGCGCGCAGATCAGCAAATCCTGCAGCCTACAGAGTATTGAGTGATGAGACCACGAAAAAGGAAAGATATCTAAGACACTCTGCACATAAGCAAGGAAATAAGCCAATGTCAGCAGCCAAAAACTTGACCATCTCGAACTTCCAGCGTGCAAGGTAAATTTTTCCGCGACCCACGCAAAATCCAATTCCGGCGCCCGCCGCGAGAGAATCGACCCGAAAACCATTCCACCAGATACAGCAGCGAAAAACGTCCAACCCCAACATCACAAACGAGAAACACACGGAATAGAGCACAAACATCAAACCAAAATGCTAGAGCTCCACGATGCAATCCCCACCGACGCCCAGGACCTCACAGAGGTATTCCTAGCGGCATTCTCGGATCCTTTCAACAGAACCCTGTTCCCACGCACAGCAGAAGTGGAAAAGTGGATAGCTGACAATTTTCTGAATGCCAACGGACTTGCATCGGAGCATGAGGTTATCTTGAAAGCGACAGATGACAATGGGAAGCCCGTCGCATTCGCGAAATGGGTACGCCCCTATCATGCCGCTGCAGATCGGGATCTGCGGTCCGATGATGCCGTGGGCGGGTGGCCTGTGGGGAGTGATAAGGATCTTTGTGACTTGTTTTTTGGGACTATGAGTGATCATCATCATAAGTTGATGGGAGATCGGCCTCATTATTGTAAGATTTTTCTATTCTACGATAATAACTTGTCCTGTTACATTACTGACTAGTGCAGATCTTGAGTTATTGGGTGTACACCCTTCTTACCAGGGACGAGGTCTTGCTTCTAAATTGCTAAAGTGGGGATTGGCTAGGGCGGATGAGGAGAGTGTTGAGGTTTTCCTTTCTAGCTCTCCCGAAGGGAAGTTCATGTATGAGAAGAATGGGTTTAAGGCGTACGAGTCATTTTCGCCGTTCCCTGGTTATGAGCAGTTGAGTATGGTTCGGCCGGCTCAACAATGAAACTTCTCGTTTAGAGTTTCAACTATGGTCTTGATGTGCTGTATACATAACGCTGGAAGCACTAGGGTCATTAAATCACTATTAAGGTAGCTATATCAAAACAGAGTACCAGTTAAAAACAACTGGCAAGCCTATATACCCATGTCTCATACTCAAATCCCATTCCTTTCGTGTAATGCGCGATGCATAGGGTTCTTTGTCTAAGCAGATGCTTTAGCCTGTGTTTCGGGCAAAGCAACCCAAGCACCAGCCATCACAATCCAAATCGCACCACAGAACCAAACAGGTCCACCGCCTGAGACAACGGTGCTATCAAACGTTGTGATAATGCATGCAATCATCCCAAAGAGACCCCAGAAGAAACCCATAATTCCAAGCGAAAATCCACGAGTCGGGGTAGGGAAGGCCTCAACAGTGTAGATGGTGAGCGTCGCAAAGCCGGCAAAGTGCAAAAAGCTCAGAACACACTCAAAGCCCAGGAGTGCATTTCGAGACTTGGAGACAGCAGAGACTAGCATGAACAGTCCAGTCAAAAAGGCGATTCCAGCACCAGTATACTTGCGTCCGATGCCCTTGACTTCCATCAGAAGAGCCGCGACAAGCGGGCCTGGGATGGCGCAAATGGCGATATACACATAGCGACTGTATAGGTACGAGGTATTGACTGTTGTGGATGTGACTTTGCCCACACCGCTGTGCTCAGCGAGGTAGTTGCCGATGTAGGTTTTGTAAAGGATGAATGTGAGACCCATGATCGCCCACAGGAAGGTAAGGCACAACGTGCCGACAAGACCGATGGATGACACCAGAGCCTTGGTACGAGACTTGGTGCGCAGCTCAGCTTCGGATCCATCGATTGTGGAATCAATACGCGCGAAGGAGGCTTCAGTGATCCAGGTCTGTCGCTTGTTGTGTTGAGCAATATCCTTGACCAGCTGGGTAGCCTCTGCATCACGACGACGAGCGAGCAGGAATTTAGGGGTCTCGTAGAAGGCCAGTGCGAAGCGGCAGAGATACAGGAACAGAGTGATGCATCCAAAGGTCCACCAGACATATCGCCAGCCTTTGTTACTGACGTAGTGGCAAGAGGCACTGCTGCTGCTGCTGCTGCTGCTCGAGGAGCCGGAGTGCGCACGCTTGTGGCTGGTGACCGAGTACGCACCGCTCTTCTCGTCGGGACCAGTACCACAGGTGTAAATAGCAATGAAGGCCCTACAGTCAATTAGTACTGACCTTCTTAGTTGGCTCTGATTTCTTTACTCACCAGCCCACAGCCGACGCCACCAATTGTCCCAACCCCCAGAACACACCCTGCATAGCGACCAAGAATTGATGAGACGCAGGGAGTGACTCCAAAAGGATCATCGCATCAACACTCTTGTTACCGGCCACAGCAAAGCCGACGACAAATCCCACGACGGAGAGTCCAGTGAACGACGGCATGCCTGCACCAACCAAACCTCCCATGCCCATAAGCACGATCGTGCTCGTGAACATCCACTTTCGACCCAGCACGTCAGACATCATCGGCCAAAGCGTTCCACCAACGGTCAACCCGACGAACAAAGTGATAAACAGGTAATCTTCATTATTGCCCGAGAAGAAGAACTGAGCTTCATTACTAGCAGATGGAGCAATAACAAAGAAAGACATAACCCAGAACTACCGACGTGAGTATCCCATGGAGAGATAAAAGGGCTTGATTAACTTACACTATCAAGGAACCATCCCACACCGGTCATCAAGAAAAGAAACCACTGGTACTTTCCCATTCCAACATCCAATAAAGCCTGGTTAAGCAGCTGGGCCTTAGCCGCAAAAACAGCATCAGTTCCAGCATGAGTTTCAGGTGTATCAATCTTCAGCCCAAACAAGTTCTTGTGCTCCTTCTCAGAGCGAACGCCATATTTGGACGGCTCGCCTTTTTCAACATCATTCACCAGCGTGGAAGCGAACGCACTCTGTGCTTCGATGTTCCGACGTGGTGTTATCGAGTCGTCCTCGCTAGACATGTTGATCTAGTTGATACACGAGGGTTGACAATATTAGGTATGGGATAGAGAAAAGATAAAATCAATCAAAACATTAGGTCGAAAATTTTCCGCTCCTTACCCCACCTCGGCGGGACTTATATATCTCTGCAAATACATGTACAGAAGGAAAAGTTGGCTAGCTGCAACCGAGCTAAGATCTCGCCAAGGAAAGAAAAACACCGAGACCGAGCTCGGCGGGTGGGATGGAGACCTCCTCCGCTAGTATACATGTACCTACCTGTGTATGTACCTAGCGGGGAGCTATTTCATGCGGTAAACGGAGGTCTCCGCGGAGAAAATTAGTAGACAAGCGAGAAATTGATTACAATGCGTACGAATAATCTAATCAGCTAGGTTTAACAGCCAAGAACTGAATCCCAACTAGCACGCACGTCCGCGGAATTGTGAGGAGAGGAACCCATTATCAATTGAAATGTACAATGTAGTACACACACATGAGCATGACTCGATAAGTGCCCAATGGGTTCCGAACTTCCTTTCTCCGAGGATGGCCAGACTGGGATGGATGGGGTGAGGGGTTGATATGAAAGGGCGTGTTTGGTGGGTTGAGGAAGAATTCTCAGCCGGATTGAGGAGTTTGATTGGTGTTTACTTAGTCTGTTGGAGATAGTTACATGGAATGGGACTAGTATGTGGGCCACGCAAGCTGCTCGGGTTTAGGTTGATGGGTCGTATCCATATGATCTGATTGAGGCGGAAGAATGCGGTCTTCCACCTGGGCAAGTTTGCTTGGTTTGTGTTTAGCTTGTGGATTGAAGTAATACAAGTGTGAACATAGGCCTTTCCTTTCTATTGCGATGAAGATTGAGAAGATGAAAAAAATCCATAGCTTGGAATGTTAAAGCCGAGATTCGGGCGATATTGCTTGATTTGGCCGGCGCCTCGGATACCGCTTGGCATTTTCTTGTCTGATTCAGGGTTACATTGAGGACGTGGGGGCTTAACTTAGTTTTCATGTGAATAGTCTCAGTGAGGTTTACAGTCAGTGGTCGGGAATTCTATGGTTTAATGAGGATGGAAGAACAAGCGCAAGCCTAGGACGAAAACGAGGTGGTCAGGTAGAAAGGAGACCTTACCACCTCAGAGAACGAAATTCCTTGGTTTGAAGAAGATTTAGATGATCCATTCCTGTTTAAATCCCGATCTTGGCTATTTGAAGTACGTTGTTTCTCGACTTCAAAAACGGATGAGGCTTCATACATTTCATTATAAAGCCGTAAAGCCGTTATCGTCAGGAAGCTCATGAACCAGGCTCCACGAGGCAAATGAGTTAAGGCACTTCACGAACTCGGCACCTTTTCCGGTTCACCAGTATAAGTAATTGAAGCTTCAAGTCTTTGACCTTTCTGAACTCCCACTTCCACTGGAAAGTGCGCATCAGAGGCACTTCCCCAAGGCCATGAGTTATGGACCTTATAGTCATCAAGGGACAAGGCTTAGCTTGTTGATATATGACGAACAAGGCATGTGTTTCCGCCTTTATGCATAGAGAATCCAGTTGAATGGATCTCTAAAGCGTGTTGTTGATGCAATTTGAGCTTCAACTCCACTGCTTGCTTACAAATTCCTCGATTACTTCATGCGGGGTCGATATGAAAGACATACAAAGCACCAGCGATCAAGAATCAATCGCATGTCAAGGTCAAGGGAGCTTGAAAAGCTTTAAGTACACCAAGTTCAGCGAATCCATCAGCAAATTCACCATTCATTCACGACGCGTCCTGACCTCGCGTGTTGACGTCATTTCAAAGATAACTCCAGGCTCAACAACCAATCACACAATATGACCAAGATTTTTCTGTGAGCTCTATCATTTGTGCTGGGTGTATCATTCTAACCTGGCTACAGCACTGGTGTGACTGGCTATATTGCCGGCGATGCCTTAGCCACCGTGGTATCAAAGCACCCGAACTTCTCCTATTCTGCACTGGTTCGCAACACAAATAAGGCAGAGCAGATCAAAGCCCAATATCCGAACATCCGCATTGTCCTCGGTGACCTTGACGACTCAGCTCTCCTAGAGCGGGAAAGCGCAGCAGCAGATATTGTCCTCCGTATGTCTCAGCAAGTCTTATTGAACCAATCAATTGCTAACATCAATAAACAAAAGATGCCGCAGATGCCTCTGACCATGCAGGTGCTGCAAAGGCAATCGCTGCAGGTCTAGTAGCAGGCCACACGAAGGAGCACCCTGGCTACTGGCTACACACAGGCGGAACAGGGATCCTTACCTTCGAAGACAGCGACAGCGGTGTCTACGGCAACAAAAGCGAGAAAGTGTACGACGACTGGGAGGGGGTAGAGGAACTCCTCACACTTCCCGACCATGCATTCCATCGCAATGTAGACCAGCTCGTACTAGAGGCCGGTGCGAAGCATGCAGATGTACTTAAAACCGCTCTGGTCTGCCCGCCTACTATCTACGGTAATCCCTGAAAGTCCTCCCATGTCAGTGAGATAAGCGACTAACACACTATTCCAGGTCGAGGCCGTGGCCCATGCTCGCAACGCGGTCGACAGGTCTATGAGCTAGCAAAGGTAACCCTCCAGTTACAAAAAGGACCAATCATTGGAGCGGGGCAATCGATCTGGAACAATGTCCACATCCACGATCTGAGTGACGTTTATTCGCTACTTGTTGATGCAGCGATTGCGGGCCGGACTGATGACGGGCTCTGGGGTGCGAACGCTTACTATCTTGCCGAGAATGGGGAACATGTCTGGGGAGAGTTGGCCCAGCAGACGGCGGACGTAGCCACAAAACTGGGGTACTTGCCAGAGGCGAAAGCCGAGCCTATTGATCTGGAAAGTGCCAAGAAATACGCTGGTTTCGAGTCGCTGAGCTGGGGGTTGAATTCGCGTGGTCGCGCCCGACGCGCGCGTGAGCTTCTGGGGTGGAAGCCTTCAAGCCCAAGCCTGGTGACTGAGTTGCCGGTTATCGTTCAGAGTGAGTGGCAGGCTCTGCAATAGGAGCTGTCTTCTTCAGAGTGACATCTCTATTCAAGTCTGCCATAGCAATGTGACGTAACAGCACACTGTACCAGTCTTAAAGCTGCATTGACCTCGCAGAGACATCGAGTAAAATGCGGTGTGGTCTCGTGGAGGTTCCCTCAGACCTTATATTTCCTGCTAGTTGCAGATCGAGCCCATGTCAGATCCAGCGGGTCTAGCCCAGTTGACGACATCAAAGTCGGACATTTGAATGCAAACGAATTGAAGACAACTGTCTCGCATACCGTCGAATTTCTAATCCGCTTTCTCGGACTTCTAGTAAACGCGACGCCAGCACACACATTAAGGCTGGAATGCAGCCTTGTCGGGAATAAAAAGCATAATCACCGGGAATCGGCGTGTTTTGACACCCCAACTCCTCCCCTCCAACCGTCACCGTGACCACAACTTTGGAACGACGCTTACGAGTCTAGGTCAAAGAGGCTCACAATCTAATTAAAATCAGCCTGGTGCCATTCAAGTCTGACCGGACATTCAACTCAGTCCGCGGGCCCGCGGTTCGTTGCGAGGGAGATTACACCGATCGCCGTGTCGGCGGGTCATTAGCCCGACTCTTGGCACATTTGAATTCGTAAAGGTCCACTTGACAACACCACTCCACCAGCTATTTGAGGCTATCGGGTTGAGCTTATCCCGGTCTGGAATTTAGCGACGGGTAAACTATTTTCTAAATATGAAGATTTAGTCAGATCTGTGGATCCTTAGATCCTTCAACAAGGGAGATAAGAGTCCGGCTAAAATCCGGTCTGATGTATATAGCTTTTCTGTGATGCACCCCCCTTACCTTGTTCTATTATTCGTTAGTTGTGTAGGCAGCAAATAATAATCTTAATCTGTGGTTGTTCAGACTTTTCTCTCAACAACATGCCTTCTTCTGCTAACCCTTCGTCCCATGGGTCGGAGAAGCCGGCCCCTCTTACGAATGATAGCAGGCCGTCCTCTGTTACGGCATCTGATCCACCACCAGATGATGGATTCAAGCTTGGTCGACGAGGTGTACTCGTTTTTTTCACTTTGGCTGTGCTCACATTGATGGCGGCTTTGGATGGGACCTCCCTGTCGGTAGCTTTACCGGTATGTATTTCAGTGCCAGTTCCTGGATTCAAGCTTACGATTTTAGACTATCTCCCAAGATTTGAATGGAACTGCCATTGAGGCATTCTGGAGTGGAACTTCCTTCTTACTAAGTTCTACAGGTATGCGTTTTAGCTGCTCGTTCGCGCCAGGTTCATCGCTAATATCCAATAGTATTCCAACCAAGCTTCGCATCTCTCTCCAACATATTCGGCCGCCGCCCAATGGTCCTAATTGCGATTCTCTTCTTCTGTGTTGGCGCAATCATCTCTGCAGTTGCGAAGAACTTCACATATATGCTCGTGGGCAGGACTATCCAAGGAGTGGGCGGTGGTGGCATCATCGCCTTAGGTGAAGTAATCATCACCGATATCGTGCCACTGCGGTATCGTGGACAATACTTTGGAATCATGAGCGCGATGTGGAGTCTTGGATCAGTCACCGGTCCTATTCTTGGAGGAGGATTTGCCGAGAATGTGACTTGGGTAAGAAAATAGAACCGCAACGAACAACATAAACGTGGAATATACTGACAACTCGCTTCAGCGCTGGATCTTCTACATCAACTTCCCCTTCATCGCCATCGGAGCTGTCTTCGTCTGCCTTTTCTTGAACCTGAAACTTCTACCTGGCTCTCTAGTCGAGAAAATCCGCCAAATCGACTACATCGGAACGATCCTATTCGTCGGAAGTCTCTCATCATTCCTTATCCCGATTACCTGGGGCGGTGTCTCTTACGCATGGAACTCATGGCACACACTCGTTCCGTTAATCATCGGCGCAGTAGGACTTCTCGTCTTCGCATTCTATGAATACCGTTTCGCTTCCGACCCGATCATCCCGCCTAGGGTCTTCGTTAACCGCACAGCAACGGTTTCTTTCATTGGAAGTGTCCTTCAAGGTCTGATTCTGTGGTGCACGCTCTACTATTTACCACTATACTACGAAGCTGTTAAGGAATTCAGCCCCATCCTCTCGGGCGTCGCTCTTTTCCCTGAGACATTTACCGTTGCACCCAGTGCGATGGTTGTTGGTATCTTGATCACTGTTACGGGACGCTACCGCTGGGCTATCTGGCTAGGCTGGACTGTGTCGACAATTGGACTGGGTTTGATGTGGTTGATCAAGGTGGAGACGAGTACCTATGGCTGGATTCTATTGAACGTCGTCCCAGGATTAGGACTTGGAGTTCTTTTCCCGTCGCTTGGGTATGCAGTCCAGGCATCTGCTGAACCGGATCACCTAGCTATCGCCGTTGCTATGTTCAGCTTTTTCCGTGCTTTGGGACAGGCGATTGGTGTCGCGGTTGGTGGTGTTATCTTCCAGAATCAGATGTACAAGAATCTGCTGAAGTATCCTGCTCTTGCGCCGATGGCTAGCACTTATAGCCAGGATGCATCAGGATTGGTGCAGGTGATCAAGAATATGGCTGACGGTGCGACGAAGTTGCATTTGAAGGAGGCTTACACGGACAGTCTGCGCATTGTCTGGGTGGTCTGCTGTGCTATTTCCGGGGTGGCCTTGCTATTCAGTTTATTGACTGAGTCTTACGACCTGGACAAGGCCCTCCAGACTTCCCAGGGTCTACGCGATGGCAAGGACAACCTTGAAAGTGAGAAAGATGTTGAGGCTCATGCCGATCAGGGTATGCAGCAGGGGAAGACGTTGGCATGGTAGGGGAGAGATCGTGGTAAGGGAAGCTTGACGATTGACGATAATACATAGAACATACATCAATTCAGCACTAATAACTAAATATACATCCTCACTCATGCATAATGCGATCCATATCTCGAAGTCCCATTTCTCTCATTCGCAAATTCCTCCAGATCATCTGTATACCCAACCCCCCGAATCAACGTCTTAATCCCTTCCCCACGCGCCGTAATCTCCCACGCCTCATCCACATTCTCGAAATCAACAATCTTAGTAATAAGCGGCTTCAACTCAATCTTCCTCGTAAAAGCCAACTCAAGAGCCATCTTGAAATCCCCCGCCCCATACCGATAACATCCCTTAACATTGATCTCATTCTCCGAGACAGTGGCAATCGGGAAAATAACATTCTTCTTCCCAACACCCGTCTGCACGAACGAACCACCAACCCTCAGCGAATGAATAGCCATCTGAATACAAGCCTCAACCCCCGTAGCCTCAATCGCAACATCAAAACCAGGTACATCGGACTCGGTGAAATGCGAATTTCGATGCATCCCTCTCAAACACTGTGCATTCTCTTCGGAAGAAAGCGACTGGTTGGGTATGGCAGTCGAAAACGATAACCGTCCATTCGGAACAAAGGAATGCGCAAAATCAAGTTTATCGCGACTAATATCAACCGACATTATAGTTGAAGCGCCGAATTCCCGTGCAACGGCCGCACATAATAATCCTATTGTTCCCGCACCGAAAACAACGACCTTATCGCCTGGTTGTACGCAAACTTGGCGAATAGAGTGTACAGCCACAGCAAGCGGTTCAATGAGGACAGCCTCGTCAAGGCCAAAGGAGATGCCCACACTAGGAGGAATCTTGTAGCAGCAATCAGCAGGAATCTTATAATATTTCGTCAGCGTCCCGTGAAAAGGCGGGAACGCGGCGAATTTCATCAACGGGCACAAGTTGTATTTCCCTAGTTTACAGCGACTGCAAAGTCGGCATGGTGCGCCTGGCTCGATAGCGACCGGATCACCAGGTTGAAGGTTCAAGACTTCAGGACCAACGTCGTGGACAATACCAGAAGCTTCGTGGCCCAGTATCAGGGGCTCATCTTCCGAGACGTAACTCTTTTTGACGCCGCCATGAAGCCAGAAACGGGCCTGGGATTAAATTTTAGCTCTAGGTTGCTTTTTGGGGGCCGTGTGGTGCATGAGCGTACATCACTGCTACAGGCGCCTATGTAGGCGATGCGGATGATCACATCGTGGGGGTCTTCTATGGTTGGGAGAGGGTGATCTTCAAAACGGATATCGCCTGGTCCGTAGAGCAGACAAGATGGGTTTTGCATGTTGGGCAGTGAGATTTGGGATCACGTCGTTGTATCCCTCTTATACTGGATATGTGGGATCCCGTGGAATCATATGATCGGAGGTTTATTGGACCTATGAGAAGACAGGAAATAGAGTGTCTAAACGGCTGCAGAGGTGAAGAAAGTCGGAGAACAGAAGTCCGAGGGGTCGCAGGGTTGCATGGGCTAATATGACATACCCCTTGGCCCACTGTGGGGTTAATTATAGAGTGACAGGGGTGCGAATGAGAATTATGAAATCAGATGCCATTGTTGGCTAATAATAACGCCGTCATTGTCGGAAATCAAAGACAATTCAAAGGTCATATCGTCGTGAAATAGCAAAATAAACAACAAATCAACGACCCATAGCGCGCAGTCGTTCCTTCAACATATCCACTTCCTTGTCTACATCCATGGCCGCCCGTTTCTCCGGTTTCTCTTTATCACCCTCTTTGAGCACTACCGAGCGATACTCCCCATCACCATCGGGGGCTCCAACAGTAACCCAGACAAACTTGGTTCCAGTGCTTCCGCTTTGCGACCGCTCTTGGGTGCCCTGCCAAAACATCTCTGGGGGCACGTCACCTGGAGCTGATCTGGACACCGGCCGACCACCGAGACGCCCATGCTTGATCCAAACTTTCAGAACATCCTTAATGAAGCTGACTTTCTGGAGGAAGGAATTGGCATCCAAGATCTCCCGAATTCGGTCTTCAATAGAGTTAAGGGATTCTCCGTTGACAATGCTTAGGAAGGTGGCCGCTTCATCCGATGCGACAGCACGGGTATCAAATCCAGATGGATGCATCTTTCCCTTTGCAGAGAAATACCTTGCTGCAGATGGAGAAAGGTGGTAGAAGTCAATCCATGGCGAGGAGCTGCGGGTACGACCCGGGGAAATGACCAGCTTGGTATGATCAGGGAAGTTGAACTGGAAAGCGCCATCACCGAATCCCCAGATACCGACATTTCCCAGTCGCTGGTAGAATTTGATGAATTGACCGTTGGTGTGGCTGGAGACATGATCATTGCCCTCGTCGCCATGGCGACCCAGGGATCCAATCATATACTTTCCAAATTGATCAACCAGCTTTACTCGCTTGACCTTCTCCATATCCGATTTATCAGCTTCAGTACCCGCGTTTATGCGCAGCCTCATCACTCTCGACGTTCTGACATCGAATAAAGATGGAGAGATAAATCCTCGCCGGATGCCACGGCAACCAAGCAGATCATCATCACGGTTCTCGTAGAATTCGACAGGACTTCCATTGCGAGGGATCAGGTATTCCGCTTCAGAATATGGAATACCCTTTTCATCGCCATTATCGACACTGCGTGCCTTGCGGCGAATGTGTCTTTCGCCGTCTCGTACAATGACACTGGAAGCTGGCTGGCCGTTTTCACCCTTGAAAACACACCCAACGCTACCATCATCTAACACATATCCAATGCCATAGCGGTTGGTGTAGTCAACCCACTTGATAACATAGGCGTGGGGTTGCTTCCGAGGACCAGTCCGCCTGCGAGTGGATTGGCTCACAAGGTTCGACAGCATTAGACGCAAATCTGTGTTGACTTCACTCAAGGAAGTACCGGGCAAAATCTCGCAAACATCTTCTTGATGGAAGAGAGGACTAAGTCCAAGGCTAGAGCGAGCCTTGGTGGAACAGCTTCCCTTGCTGTTGGTCCGACCGATTCCGTGCGATGTGGACACGGGTTTGGACTGCGTGCTGGATGTGAATACCGATTCGGTGGGGCTGATGATCTTCGGCCGCTCTGCTTTTTCGGGCGCAATTTTCAAATCGGGTCTAGATGCTGATCGCAAGGATGTTTGTCGGCTAATCAACCTACCCTCCTCGGGTCGTGCCAGCCTGGGTTCGAGGGGAGGCATAGATGGTACTTGACAAGCAGCCTCCAACTTACGAGATTGAGACCGAGTCTTGCCAATGGTCAGCCCATATGGCATGCTGGTGGATTTTGCTAATTGCGGTCTTTCAATCTCTCGGGTTGGCGCTTGGGAGGCCGATGCCATGCGTCGAGTTCGGATGGGACGCTCTGCGAGGCCACCTAAAGGTAGATCAGGGATCGATGGTGGTGCAGGTTGGGTTTCTTTGACATCCCGGTAAGGTCTCGCTGGCTCGCTCTCGCTCATTCCCGGGGCTTTGCGAGGAGAAATCACGCCAGGTCGCCCCTGCTGTCGAAGTGTCGCAGCGTGATTCTGGGACTCCATTTTGCGTTGGTGAGCAGCAGCAAGAGCCGCATGCGTTCGGGTGGTAGCCACTGTGTTGGTACGACCTGACACAGCTCGTCGAGACAAGATACTGCTGTCGGAAGCACCGTCCACGGTGGGGATCGTTTTTCGGGATGATTCCATTAGACACCAATCACCCTCAGAGTCATGAGGCCATTGATATACAAAATCCATAGGCAGGGGAACCGTAGGACGAAGGCCTCTGGCATCCTCCGTCTCGCACTCAGAGTAGGCCGATTTCGAGCAGTTTCGTCCTACAGACTTGCGAGCGGTTCCATCTGGCTTCCGTCCAACGCCGCAGAGCGAATAAAAGGCTGCCTTGCAGGAGTGGTAGCGTTGGCTCGGATCGTCCACCTGGTATACATACGCACGCAGCTTCTCGTCGGAGTCTAGACCATAACCGCTGATCATGACGTCGCCTCGCGGGGCCTGTTCCTTTAGCCAAATTGGCTTGTTAAACCGACAGGCGGGATCCAATTGGCGGGGAATGCAGCCATCGTACATGTTGAAGAACTGGTGCTCAACAATGTCATCCGGGTCTGGACGTTCCTCATCGACGAGGTTCAAGCAGGCGCTTACCAAATCCTTCGCCTCTTCCGGAATATGATTGTTGTTCTCCGAGTCTTTCGGCCACACGTAGGCTAGATTGCGAACTTTCTTGTAGATCTCCTCTTGTGTTTTGGATTGGAATGGCGGATATCCAGTCAACATGGCAAAGCAGATAACACCAAGGGACCAGATGTCCACCTTCTGCGTGTGACCACCCTTGCTCTTGTCCAGAACTTCTGGGGCAATGTAATTTGGTGTTCCGCACAAGGTGTTTCTCCTTTTCGCATCCTTGTCCGAGAGAATCATAGCAGCAAGGCCAAAGTCTCCGACCTTGATGTTCATATTGTGGTCGAGAAACAGATTGCCCATCTTCAAATCACGGTGCGCAACAAATCTCTTGTGTAGATATTTCATGGCGGCACAAAGTTGAATCATGAACCGTCTCACTTCGGGCAATGTTAGGTATCGTCGTTTGCGCACCATATCCATCACTGACCCATTTGGACATAACTCCAGTACGACATATGTACTTTGCTCGAATGCAAAAGCCCGGTAGAACTGAACAACAAATGGGTGACGCATTTTCGAATGAATCTGTAACTCGGTCCGGAACTATCATACTGTCAGCACACCTGACCCCGATCATTCTGAACAGCATGCCTACCTTTTCTTCCATTTTCTTTTGTGGCATCTGAGACTTGACAACTTTCATCGCATACACACGGCCATTCCGCGCTAGTGTTCCTTCGTAACAGACGGCAAATCCTCCTTTTCCCAAGAATGCGCCAATGGCATATCGCTCTCCACCCTCTGCCGGTTCGGGGACTAATGGGGGCGGCGGGTCGGCATGATTTTTGGAGGAGGCCTTCTGACCGGCAGCGGCGGCGGGTTTGTTGACGATTTTCCGATCCATAACGGCTTTCGGCTTAATCATCTGATTTGTTGATCGTGGTGAGAGAGCCTCCATTATGAAATGATTCGTTTAATGTCTTCGCAACTGTCGGTATTATAGTTGTCGCACTGGTTTCCGGATTGCGATTGAACTTCAGCATCAAACAGCAGGCATTAAAGTATTGAGAAGTAGCGAATATTAAGCAGGTAGGGCTAATGGGGGTATCAAGTTGAGCAAGATTGGTATCCCTGCAACCATCCGAACGGTCAGCTTCAAGACTGCTTATCGAGCTCCACCCGGTCGGCAAACCGAGGAACTTCAGTGAATTTCAGGACAGGGCGAAGAATTGAAAGAACATACCGGAATGCAAAGCGCTAAACAAGAAAAAACTGTACAAATCTCCCACAGAGCCACAGAGCGCAACCCGACCGAGAGTTGGAGTGGGGAAGAATTGAAGCCAAAGTGCAGAAAGTCGGGCCATAATAGATTTCCCGATTCGGAAATCGATAAACACTAGATGTGCTGAGGTAAGCGTCACGTGTCGCCCCAGCAGCCGTCACTGTTCAAATGTTCACCTTGGTGTTTTTGTAGGCATTCACTGCTGGAGGATCATCTTGCAGTTATTTAACATAATACCTCGGTGGATTTGTCACATCAAATTATTGTACATTCAGTGTTGGCTTTTGAGGTGAATTTGCCAGTCAACTACTTAGACCGTTATATATTGTGGATCTGTCATCCTCCACTTCCAAGGTTGGTTCAATAGTTACCTGCCACTTCAACATTTACATGACTCCGAGCATGCTTCTTCGGCTCTCTTCTAAGATCAAAATATCCTAAAAGAGATAGTATGTTGTATTTCCATATGCCCACTTGGAAAATTCTAAAACTTCAAGGCTATCTTTGAAGATTCGGAGTATTCACGAGCTCCAGGGCCGTAGCAAAAATGCATGGAAGGGTCACACGAGCTCATATAGTTCTACATGGATCCATATATAAACATACACAGATGGTCCTTGGGCTGAGCATATTGGAAATATTCCAAGGTGAATGAACAACTATGTGAATAAATTTTGAAACTCCGTAAACGGTATAATCAGAGTAGGAACATTCAAAGACCAGTTGAGTGGTCGAGTCCCGAGTCTCTGATTGGCCTGGAGCTTGCTGCTGAGTCACCAAATACTAACCCCCTTCAGGACAGTGGGGGCAGTGTACTTGAACAACGTCACGGCGTGAGTCAAGCTCAAGGTCCAGGCTTTGTCTTGGTCACATATTTATCACCATACACAATGTCGCTCACACTAAAACTATCATCTTTGGCAATCCGCACCCTTTCTAAGCCAATTGCGGTATGTGCCACCGTCCCAACCCGTGGACTGCGATAAGCTGACATCCATTCGCAACAGACCCGACTC
The DNA here is from genome assembly GCA_023626355.1 of Penicillium sp. S1602. Lineage (NCBI taxonomy): Eukaryota > Fungi > Ascomycota > Eurotiomycetes > Eurotiales > Aspergillaceae > Penicillium > Penicillium sp. S1602. The sequence goes on along the minus strand of JAMAGW010000023.1, from coordinate 195,533 downwards.
AAAGCTCAAGCTCGCGAACATGAACGCTTCCGCAGGATCTGTGTGTCGATGGCGCAGGCCCTTCACAAGTTCGACATGCGTCTACGACTAGGCTCAATACGCGATAACACGGCCTCCCAGCGACAGGCTGCTGCTGAAGCGGCAGCGAAAAAACACATTCCCACATCCCCGACGGCGAAAACAGAGGCCGAGACGAAAGCAGAGGAGCATGCCCTAGCCAAAGCCAAGGCTGCGGCTGAGGAAGCGGCGAAGCCTCACAATTACCGCATTCGACCTCTGACCGAGTCCAAAGCCATCGAGTCCGGTGCAAATTTTATTAGCGAAAGTTTTCTTTTCCTCGTGGCGGGCGGATTGATTGTTTTCGAATCATGGCGATCGCGTCGGAAGGAAAGTACCCGACGAGAAGGTGTTGAGGAGCGTCTTGCTGAGCTGGAAAAATCGGAGAAGACGGCAAGGGAGGCTTTAGTGGCTCTGGAGAAAGAACTGCTACTTTTACGTGGGGAGAAGTCCAAGCCGAACCATCATATCCTACCGCGGGCAGTGTGGGAACAGGTGCCTGAGCTGGAGGAGCCTGAGGCAGAGCAGACCTGGTGGTCGAGTGTCATCTCGTACTTCTCGTTTGGCCAGGAATCGAAGACACCAGAGCCAACTCCCCAAACAACCCTCCAGCAGACCCTGGCGACCCAAGACACAAAAGCGACAGGCTCATCTGCTGAGCAGCCTGTTACGGCTGCCCAGAACAAAACGCTTGAGTCGAAGAGTTCGTCGTAAGAACATTTTTTTTTCTTTCCATTTTACATATACATTGTTGATACCGGCCAGGTGTTGTTGCTTAGAGCCATTTGTTGTTTGAGTGACACACGTGGTCTTCTGTGTTGGTGTTGATACCCTCTCTACTATCGCATTTCTTATTTCTATAGAACTCTGTACATTACAACTCAAACACCCCCCTCCAAAATTCATCCATAATGTCATCTACCAGTCTCCAGCTGCATGGCTGTTTTTCTCCCTCTCTTCCAGGCCACCCCGCATGGAATATTCTTCGTCCGATTCTCAATGCTACGAACTGCATGGGCGAAGGCCGAAATCTTGTCTTAGCGACAGGTCTCAAAAGCAGCCCCTCAGTCCAATTTGACTTTTACTTTGTTGCTTTTGATTCGAGCAGCTCCCAATCGACCGAGCTAAATGTTCTCATCTTGAGTCCTGCGTGCTTGAAATCGACCCGAGAGGCCACAATTAGCAAGGTTCAGGAATTACTGCAGTCAAGCGACTCAAGCCCCATCTTCACTGCGATTGTTTTCCTTTTTGAGGATGATTCTTCGTTACGCCAGTCCGACGGGACCTGGTGGCTTAATGAACTGATGGGACTTGAAGCTCTGTGAGTACCACCCCACGAATCATGACAAACGCTGTTACTAATTCTGACTGAATATCAGCATGGTTCGATATGCTCCTCAGGCGTGTCCTATCCTACCTATCTCCGACACATCCAAGTTTCTGAGTTTCATCCGGAGCTTAATGGAACGCAAATTCACCTTGAGATATTTACCTCCTCTCTGCGCTGAAAAGCCTTTGGAGATATTGACTCGCATGACCAAAAGTGGGACTGAAGCGAATGAAGCCGACCCTGGTGATATTTTGACTTGTCTCTACTCATCTTTGCGCGACGTGAGCCAGGCAAAGAATTCTGACCAAATCACGGTTCTATTGCAGACGTATTTGGGGGTTAAGTATGATGGACAGAACATTACCGACTTCTTGCGGGAAGACTCAAAGGTGGATTGATTCATTTGTTTTGAGGAAGTATTTGTGCAATACAATCAACAAGATTACAATGATCTCCGTGCTGAACTATAAGAGTATCGACGGTTTTACGACCTGAATATGCAACCACGTGCAATGGAAAATGTGGTTTTCGACGAGCATTAGCTATGATGCAAGAGGCTTGGAGGCGCTTAAAACTCTGCCATCTGGTAAAAAGCAAACACTGATGCAAGGACTCGGGCGCTTACGAACATCGTTGAAGGTGCATGCCCAATGACGTCGTGTTGCTATTAATTACTCGCACGAGCCACAACAGCCTCATTAAGACATGGAATCGGGCACACGTAATACAAAAGACTGAATGTAATTGGAACAATTCTAGGCAGTGGAAATGCGGGTAAATGGAGAGCCAGTCATAACATTGATATCCTTTATGCGAATTCGCCCCCTAAGGCAGCAGCCGACCCAGACCCTTTAATGTGGCGCAGCTTGTTTGATTGGGTTTGTCTGTGTACGTAAGTCCGCCCTTCACTCCTGGCGATTAGACACCCTACTCTCTCCAACAGTTCCTTGTGAACATATTTCTCTTATTTTGTCTTCCCATTGTCGCCTGGGCGCGAGATCCGGGAGTTTTGACACATCATGGTAAGCCGATCATTCGGAGACACCCCCTCTCCCCCGTTTACACCGAAGTTCCGACGCTGACCCCGCGGTTGCGATTACATAGGGTCAATCACGACGCCCGCAAGGCGGGGAAAAGAAGAGTCGATTCGGGCGCTCTAAAGGAGTCGCTGATGTTGGCGATGGCCGACAATCCGGAAAGCCGCAGGTCAAAAAGGCCACATTTGAGACGTCTAAGAAGAAGGAGATCGGAGTTTCGGACTTGACACTGCTGAGCAAGATCTCCAATGAGGCGATCAACGATAACTTGAAGATGCGATTCGAGCATGGCGAGATTTATGTAAGGGACACTATCGCTGGTGGAGTGATGCGCGCATGAGGAAGGCTGACAGGTGTTCGAACAGACCTATATCGGCCACGTCTTGGTCTCGGTCAATCCGTTCCAAGATCGTAAGTGATCGATTACAATGACTTGTACAGCTGGGTAATTGGGAAGCTAATATGCTCATCTACAGTGGGAATTTACACCGATAAAGTGCTCGATTCCTACCGCGGCAAGAACCGTCTCGAGGTTCCCCCCCACGTATTCGGAGTCGCGGAATCGGCATATTACAACATGAAGTCCTACAAGGACAACCAGTGTGTTATTATTTCGGGAGAGTCAGGTGCTGGAAAGACCGAGGCCGCCAAGCGGATCATGCAATATATCGCCAGTGTCTCCGGAGGCGGCGATTCGTCAATTCAACAGACCAAGGACATGGTACTAGCAACGAACCCTCTGCTGGAGTCGTTCGGCAATGCGAAAACGTTGCGCAATAACAACTCTTCTCGGTTCGGTAAATACCTCGAACTCGAGTTCAATGCCAACGGTGAGCCCGTTGGAGCCAACATTACAAACTACCTATTGGAGAAGTCGCGAGTTGTTGGTCAGATCGCCAACGAACGAAACTTCCATATTTTCTACCAATTCACCAAGGGCGCACCCCAAAAGTACCGAGATAGCTTCGGTATTCAACAGCCGCAATCATACCTCTACACGAGCCGATCGAAGTGTTTCGATGTTGCCGGAATTGATGATTTGGCCGAGTTCAAGGATACATTGGATGCGATGCAGATGATTGGCATGAGTGAGGCGGAGCAGGACAATGTTTTCCGTATGCTGTCGGCGATCTTGTGGATTGGTAACGTTCAATTCGCCGAAGATGACTCCGGCAATGCCTCTATCACGGATCAGTCTGTGGTAGACTTTGTCGCATACCTTATGGAGGTCGATGCCGCGCAAGTGAACAAGGCTTTGACTATTCGTCTGATGGAAACCGCGCGCGGAGGCCGCAGAGGTTCTGTCTACGAAGTTCCGCTTAACACCGTCCAGGCGATGGCTGTTCGGGATGCTTTGGCGAAGGCGATTTATTTCAATCTCTTTGACTGGATTGTGGCCCGTGTCAACCAGTCTTTGACTGCTCGCGGGTCTGTGACCAACTCCATTGGTATTCTGGATATTTATGGATTCGAGATTTTTGAGAAGAATTCCTTTGAACAGCTCTGCATTAATTATGTTAATGAGAAGCTGCAGCAGATTTTTATCCAGTTGACCTTGAAGGCAGAGCAAGATGAATATGCTCGCGAAGAGATCAAGTGGACTCCCATCAAGTACTTTGATAACAAGGTGGTGTGTTCTTTGATCGAGGACAAGCGTCCTCCTGGTGTCTTTGCTGCGCTGAATGATGCCTGTGCCACGGCTCACGCCGATTCCGGTGCTGCAGACAACACATTTGTTGGTCGTTTGAACTTCCTTTCTCAAAACCCCAACTTTGAGGGTCGCCAAGGCCAGTTCATTATCAAGCACTACGCTGGTGATGTGAGCTACGCCGTTGAAGGCATGACCGATAAGAACAAGGACCAGTTACTGAAGGACCTTCTGAATCTGGCTGGATCCAGCAGCAACCAGTTCGTCCACGACCTCTTCCCCAATCAGGTGAATCAGGATGACAAGCGTCGCCCTCCCACTGCAGGCGACAAGATCAAGGCCTCGGCCAACGACCTTGTTGCTACGCTGATGAAGGCGCAGCCCTCTTATATCCGAACCATCAAACCGAATGACAACAAGGCCCCTAAGGAATACAATGTTGGCAATGTGCTGCATCAAATCAAGTATCTTGGTCTCCAGGAGAACGTGCGCATTCGTCGCGCTGGTTTTGCTTACCGTCAGACTTTTGACAAGTTCGTCGAGCGATTCTACCTGCTGTCTCCCAAAACATCATATGCCGGTGACTACACATGGACTGGTGATGCGGAATCCGGTGCCAAGCAGATCTTGAAGGATACCAGTATCCCTGCAGAGGAGTACCAGATGGGTATCTCCAAGGTATTTGTGAAGACACCCGAGACCCTCTTTGCCCTCGAAGCCATGCGTGATCGCTACTGGCACAACATGGCCATTCGTATCCAGCGTGCTTGGCGTAACTACCTTAGGTACCGCATCGAGTGCGCCATCCGTATCCAGCGGTTCTGGCGCCGTATGACTGGTGGCTTGGAATTCATCAAAGTACGTGACCAGGGACACAAAATTCTCCAAGGCCGCAAGGAGCGCCGAAGAATGAGTATCCTTGGCTCGCGTCGCTTCCTCGGTGACTACCTTGGTGTGGGTAACAACGGTGGTCCTGGTGAGATGATTCGCAGCGGTGGCAATATCAGCAGCTCAGAAGAGGTTCTCTTCTCTTGCCGCGGAGAAGTACTCGTGTCCAAGTTTGGTCGCTCAAGTAAACCAGCTCCTCGCATCCTTGTGTTGACAAACCGACACATCTACATTGTGGCTCAGGGCATCGTCAACAACCAGCTTGTCATTTCGTCTGAACGCACTGTTCCACTTGGGGCCATCAAAGCGGTCAGCACCTCCAATCTAAAGGATGACTGGTTTTCTTTGGTCATTGGAGCTCAAGAGCCAGATCCATTGGTGAACTGTGTTTTTAAGACTGAGTTCTTCACTCACTTGAGCACTGCTCTGCGTGGATCCCTGAACCTGAAGATCGGGGAGAGTATTGAATACAACAAGAAGCCTGGCAAGCTGGCAATGGTCAAGACTGTTAAAGACCCAGGATCTAGCAATATCGACAGCTACAAGAGTAGCACGATCCACACCACCGCCGGAGAACCACCCAACTCCGTTTCCAAGCCTACCCCTCGGCCGAAGCCTGTTGCTGCTCGGCCAGTCACCAAGGGCAAGCTGCTCCGTCCTGGTGGCCCAGGAGGTGGTCAATCGAAGCTCTCTGCTGCTGCTCGTAGGCCCGTACCTGCTGCACAGCCCTTGCCTCAATCAACACCCAGATCTACCCCTGCTGCTGCGCCAGCAGCACAATCCCGTGTTGTTCCAGTCCCAGTCCCTCACCCCGTTGCTGCGACTCGGGCTTCGCACTCTCACACCTCGTCTACGGGCTCTGCAAGAGCTCCTCCTCCACCCCCTCCAGTCGCACCCCCTGCCTCGAAGAAACCCACCGCAAAGGTTCTGTACGACTTTAACAGCGACCGTGCGAACGAACTGTCTATTAAGACTGGCGATATCGTGGAGATTGTATCGAAGGAAGGAAATGGTATGTCCCCTCCATCTGTATGCCATGAAAACAAAAACTAACATTCTCCAGGCTGGTGGCTATGCATGGACATGACAAACTCCAATCAAGGCTGGACCCCCGAAGCCTACCTTGAGGAGCAAGTAGCCGCGACTCCCAAACCCGCACCCCCTCCTCCTCCCCCTGTCGCCCCTCGCGCAACCCCCAGCCCCGTCCCTAACGGAGCCGTGGCCGCCGCGAAGAGCAAGCCTGCTCCACCCATGCCCCCTGTTAAGCGACCCAACATGGCAGGTCGGAAACCTGCCCCTCCGCCCGCTCCCCGTGACAGTGCCGTGAGCATGAACTCGGGCGACTCATCCGGTGCCAGTGGCCGTGGTACACCGAATAGCACCTCCAACGCCAGTCTGGCCGGTGGTCTAGCCGAGGCACTGCGTGCTCGACAAAATGCTATGCAAGGGAAGCAGGATGACGACGACTGGTAGATCAAGTGAGATTCCTTTAGTCTAGTCGGTCTCAAGTTTTTCAGAGGTCTTCTTTTTTGCGCTTAGCGTTAGGCCTTTTTGTGTGATTTGGTTTTGTTCTGAAAGAACCCCTGGTATATGTGTGCATTCAGGTTTCATGATTGATGGATCATTCTACTGTTTGTTAGGCATGGGCTAGCCGGGTTTTTATTTTCTTTTTACCCCTTCATTTCTCATCCTTCCCTTTCTCCTTTTCTAGGGTTGTTGATAGTCTCTACAAACTAGAAAGTCAAGTTCAATACATACTGTCCGCGCAAGATCTAGCATTTTACCCACGAATATTTGATCTTCGGTGATGTTCATAGATTTCATTATTTACATAGCAACTATCTCAAGTGAGTCATCATGACTATGAGGTAGTAAGATGGTATTCAATGTAAATCTAACATTGCAGCTAGGCAAATAGGTGAACAAATTCCATCATCCATCCTAGCTAGCTAACGTCAGAGGACAGCAATGACATCGAGTTTAGAAGAACTTCTCAGCCAAGCTCAGAAGGCTGCTAGCACCACCAGTGCCACCAATACCACCACCTCCGCTCTTCATATACATCTTCATAGCCATCTCAGCGGCGTTGTTAACAGCAGACTGCTTGTCACCAGACTAGAGAAGAAAAAAAGTCAGCATAATGCATCATAAACCCACAAACATTCCAAGGAACAAGTAACTCACCATGCTAGCACCACTAGACTGCTTCTGATCCCACAGACTTGAAGCCTGAGACATAGCCATACCAATCAACTTGTTCTTATCAAAGCCACCATCACTGGAGCTACCACTGCCACCAGTGAACATCTTCAAAGCCTGCATAGCAGCACCGGCACCAACGGTCGAAGAGTCATGGCTCTGTCCCTCGGAGCTGCCACCACCGTACATAGCCTGGTGAGACTGAACAGCATGCTGCTCATCAACATCGTAATCACCCTGCTGGATCTGGCCCTTGCGCTCATTCAGGTAGGACGTAGCCTTGTCGTAAAGTCCGGCGTGCGAGCTATCGCCGTGGTGCTCATTGGCATGCTGGGCAGCGGAGGAGAAATCGTCGCCGCCGCTGTAGGAGTCGGCGCCGTTGTAGCGTGTATCACGGTATTCTTGCTGGCCCTGGCCGCCACGACCGCCTCCACTGCGGTATTCATCGTTTCCACCACGGTATTCTTGCTCGCCGCCACGACCACCTCCACCGCGGTATTCATCGTTTCCACCACGGTATTCTTGCTCGCCGCCACGACCGCCTCCGCCGCGGTATTCATCGTTTCCACCACGGTATTCTTGCTCGCCGCCACGACCGCCTCCGCCGCGGTACTCTTGTTCACCGCCTTGGTGGCCGTGGCCGTGACCGTGACCGTGGCGGGGCTGTTCGCTGAAGTCGGCGTTTTGGTCGTAGTAGTTCTGGCCGGAGGAGCCGCCGCCACCGTATTCTTCTCTGTTGTAGGACATTTTGTGTGGGTTTGAGGGGGGTTTGAATGGGATTTGGAGGGGAAAGGAAAGTAGGTGAGAGGGGGCGGGGTGGTTTATTTACGTTGAGCTTGCCCATGCGATGTGGCGGGGCGAGTGGAGCCGATCCAGATTCAGCTCCGTTCAGCTCAGATTTAATTACTTAATAATTTGATTTGAGGGGCTGTGAAGAGTACCATGGTAACTAACGGTGGCTGTGCATATGTACTGTACAGGTGTATGCTATGCTAGACATCCTAGGCACCGATGAATGTTAGGCATGATGAGGCGAGTATATCGAGCTGCCTAACTGGGAAGGGGAAATCGATAGTCTGATCAGCTGAAATATGGGAACATGCTACGTGTGCCACCTCCTATACCTCCTATAGGTTGACTGAGTGGATACGGAATGATCGCAAATAATAATTGGATAAGACAACTAGCTTGTGTGACAGATCCGATGCGATATGCGGTATACTCTATCTGGAAAGGTAGTGCAGACATCCAACAACACCAAAAAGCCCAGGGTATCAGATGCAAGGCAGGACAAAAGAAATCAAAATAGAAAAGAAAAATAAAGAAAACAAGAAAAGATGTCGAGGTGGTTAGATACGAAATTTATCGTGCTCTTCATCAGTCAAATTACGCAGGAATCGCAATTTTCTCTCTCGGGAGCTCAGCATGCATCGGTCATCTCGCTCAAGTTCTGACTCGTGCAGCCATTCATTCGGTAGATCGGCCAGTCCATAGGTGGTGCCCCATTGGCGGCGCTCATACTGCATGAACCCGCCAAAGTGGGGGTCGGTGTTCGCAACCCAAATGGTACTGCCGTCTGGGGAATAATCCGCGCCACCAATTTCACCAAAGAAGTCATGCACCTGGCGGCTCTGGTAGAGTTGGGCATCGATGATGGATATCCGGTCTGCTGGCTCACAGCAGAGGAGTGTGCGCGGGCCACCGCCTACAGGGGAGTAGCGAAGCGATCGGTAGCCCGCGATGTCGGAGTCGATGGTTTCGAGTAGGCGCCAGGTGCGCGCATCCCAAATATTGACTGTTTTGTCCTGGTTGCTAGTGGCGATGTGGCGCATGTCTGGAGACCAGGCGCAGGCGAAGCCGAAGTCGCGATGGCCTCGGAGAGGGTGGACCGGGCGGCCGGTATCGGCCTCGACGATCCATGCGTCTGGGGAGTCGCCGATCACCACGCGGAGGCGACTATCAGGGGACGTCGCAGTGCAATTGATTGGACGGGACAGTTCCTGATCCGACAGGAATATGTTTGTTTCGCAATCCAAGATACGCAAGTGGCGATCATTCGATGCAAATACGCAGATCGGCGATCGGCCAGTCCGATTAGGAATGATATCCACGTGGTTCGTGATGCCGTCATTAAAGTCCGGCGTCACCAAGCCTCGCACACCGGAACCCGTTCCATCTGACGCCTGCACCGCATACTCACCGCAGAACCCGCCTGCGATGGTCAGACCATGTGCAGACTTCATGCTGGATATCTTGACTGCGCCAAGGATTCCCACGTCTGGGTCTGGACGACTCAAATCAATGACACTGCTGTAACTATCCAAGGCCGGAGACCACGAGTGAATTTTGCCCCGACTGGCAAACTGGACAGTATTGTATGCCGTGACTGACATCAAGTTGCGCAATTGAAAGTGCTCAATAGAAGCCTTGTGCGCCGTGTGCATGGATTTCGCTCGGAAAAATGACTCGCTTTGAGGCAGTCGCTCCGCATGGTTAGTGTGTGAATGGTTGACGTTGTGGTAGGATGTGTACCAAGCATCGCGAAGGGATCGAGCATCAGCCCGTTTCACTTTCAGGGTTTCGGTCCACGGAATCTGCTGTAGATCGTAAAATGCGCGCCTACTTCTCTGCGGTCGGTAGATATTTCGAGGTGGCCTCCAGTTGATCATCTTTGACAGTGGGCGAAATTGCGGGGGAATCCTGCCCTCTGAGTGGAATTCAGAAGGTACACTGCGCGATTGGACCATCCAACGATGGATGAACTCGTCAATTGTATGATTTCGTTCGAAAGCTAGATTCGTTAGGCGTAAATCGACAATGGATGTTAGCTAAAGACTTACTGGTTGTGTGGATGATCGACGCAGGATGGGTTTCTGTGGCCTCCTGCGCTTCCTCTGCGAAAGGGCCTCCCAGGGGAGTAGTATTCTCAGGTGGCGGTGGAGCGTCCACTTCAGGGTCATCATAAGTGACATGGTCATAGAATTCATCCAGGTTTACATCGCGCATGGAAGCCACGGGGGAACGAGTTTCTTTGCGCTGGCGCAAATATGCTTCTTCACCGGGGTAAAACTTGAGTAAATCCTCTAGATCATCATCAGACCCAGAAGAAGGCGACGAGGCATAATCCGCAATGGGAGGATCGTAGTCCATCATCATGTCCTTCTGCCTATTGTCATGGCCCTCCCCGTTTTCAATTGTAGCAATGTGTTCCCACGTCGCAGTCCGCTCAATCAGATCATTCACGATGCTGTTCATTTCCATATCATCATCCGAGGGGGGAGACCTGGAGGAGGGCTCTGATTCTGACATGCTGTTCCCCGCTCCCAAGTACACTCCCCCGTGGTGATCTGTCTCAGAGCTATCCCAGTCGGTATCCAGCCCCATTGACTGGGGATGACGGAAAGCAGGACGAGCACTACTTGTCATTGCACCGACAACCTCTGAGACTAGGAAAGAATCGCTCTCCTCATTCAGGGGGTATGGGTATTGTGAAACAGCAGCCAGAGCGGCCACTCCCACACTATGTAACCGCTGGTCATCTTCGGATGGTATCCCAGTCCATGGTGGGGCAGGCGAGAAAGCGGGCGAAATGTCCATACTCGAGGAAGCATCGCCAAAAGCAGGGCGCCTGCCTGTGGTCGAATCTGACAGTTCGTTATTCATACCTTGGTGAGCTGGCACTCTTGTGCTATCACATGACCCATTTCGAGGTATATTCGGGGTGCCTGAATGCACAAGGCCGGATGACGGACGAATAGGTGCAGAGTTGCTGTCACCGAGCATCGCCCGTCATGAGGGAAAAGGTAAGGACCCGTATGGGGTGATCGGAGGGAAAAGCAAAGAAAAAAGAAATTAAAGAAAAGGGAGATTAAAGAATAAAAAAATAGAAAAAGCAAGTAGGTAAGAGAAAATGTGACAGGCACGATGCACACGGTCGATCTAAGCTGTCCGTACGTCACGAATGATTGGCAGCGAGGGGTTACACGGGCTGAAGTAGAGCTGGCGCAGGATCACGGATCAGATCCTGGTTTCCTGGGCACTGATCAATCCGCTGACACTGATGACCCCACTCTGCGTGGCGCAACTCGGCCCAAGCCGATATTCTGATGCGGGTGAGAAATTAATGCCGCGGCGGTTGAAGTCGGCGATCAGTTCGCGGGTACCGCACGAGGATGGCGCGGTGGTAAATGCAGGGAGTTGAGAGGAGCAAAGAATGAGGGGAACGTGTGGGCCGTTAATTAGACGGAGTAACGGATGGGACTGAGCACTGAGGCCTTTTTTTTGGGTTAGCGCGCCGTGTCAGTTCAGAGGAATGAGAAACGTGAAATATGGATCCTCGAGTTGGAGAAATGCGGAAAGGCGGAAAAAAATATCATTTTGAAAAAGAAAAGACCACAGTGTTCCCAGTGTCCCATTCAACCTCGAACCCTCGTAATTTTGCACAGACAATGGTGTAAGGTATCAAAGCGGGGAGAAAGACTAACGCTATACTCTCAGCTCCGTAGGTGATCTGATCCTAGGATCAAAACGAGGCTGATAAGCGGGATGTAAGATGACGAAAGGGGGGGTGGGGAGTGGAGTGTCCGTGGAATGCGCGTCCAACGGGGGAAATCCTGGCGTCAAGTCTGCTGCAGATGTCCGAATAAAGTTCTAGGCGACAAGGCAACCAGCAGGTGAAGCTGATGTTCAATAATAATTCTGGTTCTCGTGATCTCCCTTAGTCAGCCGACCGACGCGATCCGGGATCATATCACTGTGGAATAACCTCATGGATTTCAGTGTAGTTCACTCAGAAATTACTTTGGGGTCATATGTAAAAATGAATTTCCAGCCCATATCCCAGATAACCTTTGAAGGAACCAAAGCACACACAGCCCCTTCAATCTTTGTTTAAACCTGACTGTACTGGGCATGGAAAAGCAACTCATATGTAAGATGCAACATGATCCCCACCCAATGCAAGCAAAAGCACTAACCTAAGATAAGATGAATAAACATGGATTTCAAATACAGTGAGACCGGAAAGCTCGGAGCTTCGGAAATTATCGGTTGAACTCGACAGGACAAAGTACGCCCTTAAATGCGGTAGAGGCTCTGGCACCCCACATACAGAACGGTTCGCATGACTAGCCAATGACTTGAACTTGCGTCTAAAATACTGTTTGCTAGAGTTTTGCGGGGTAACTTTCGATTTAAGCGCAATCTCGCGCCCAACGGTCGTTTTAAACCTTGGAAAGCGTTATCTGCCTTTCCTAGTTTTAAATAGTATCCAAATCTGCAAGCCTGACATTCAGTCACCTCACGTGAAGATAGGAAACGTGAGTGCTGAGTCTCATGCAGACCCCACCATTCGGGGATTTTGATTGGGTGCAGTGCCAGTCAAAAAGATAAGCAAATATTCTACATGAAATAGAAAATGATAAATGGGGTATGGACGGGCTTGAGACCTGTCGAAGGAACTTGGATTTTTGGGTGGGTGGAAGGTGGAAGAAGACAGTAGGAGAGACTCCGAGAGAGTGCTATAGTTTTAGACGACCTTACGTGAAGGGGATACCGAAATCCTTAAACTGGTGTCTTTATTATTCTCGGTGGTCATGGTGTTTGTAGATACACAGCAATCTCATTCTAAAGGGCGGCCCATAATGACTCTTGGGCGAAATCCGCATATCTCTGTGGAATCACTCAGCACGAACCATGATTGAAATTACAACAAATTCCATGCTCATCCCTCCATCGCCGTCAAGCGGCCCGGCGTTGAAGATGTAACAGTCACAATACTCGTGACGGTATCGTTGCTGCTAGTATCTTCAGCCCAGAAGGAATCATCATTCCACTGAGGGTCCGGGCCATCGCAATAGGTGACGCCACTGATCAAATTGGTGTTACAGTAAGTGGCAAAGGAACAATTTACAGTATGAAACAATTTCGTAAGAATCATCGTTGGTGGCAGTATACTGCACAGGACCCAGCGGAGCTATAAGTCTCTTGGCGTCGGACCAAAATAACCTAGCGTTAGGTGTTAACTCCAGCAGCCTCCAGAGGCACTGGTAGCACACCACGCGTTGACCTGGAGAGCTTCTACGGGAGAGAATACCATGTCATGAAGTATCACATAATGATTGATGGTCTTTTGACTGGGGATAGCTGTCTACTACGACTAATTTGCTTGAACGATAGGATTTTCTGCGCTGGGGCTCACCAAAAAACGCCGCACACCAGAACAGGGGCTAAAGCTTTGCCAAGGCTCCGCGGAGGTTCGCGAAGCTGGCCTTGACGAGACCAATATTACTAGTGCAAGACCACGTTTACCAGGCCCTGAAGGGTCCAATCCCACTTCTAGATCGATTCTAACGACTGGTGGCATTGATGATTTCGAGATAACAGTTGGGCGTTCTTTGAAGCTGCAAAATAGGTAGAAGTCCAAACAGTGGATACGAACATAAAATTGGCACGAGAATGGCTTTGCCCGTTCCGAGAAGGCGCTAGTACGAGTGGGTTGAGGTAGTATTTTCCGAACCCTTGCGACTCATTTTGATTCCTTTCTCTTTTCTTCTTGATGACGAGTAATACCGTTGAAACAATGAACCGTCTTCCAAATGAAATCTTGGAACAGATATGCCTTTACGTACGTCGGTTCTCGCGCAAATCACTTATCCCCCTTTTTAGCTGTGATGCTAACCAGCATTAGCTCCAAGACCCTCACTATGGTTCACGCAGGGATCTGTCATCCTTCAGCCGCGTCAGTCGCGTCAGCTACACAACAGCGGCGCCAGTTCTCTATAGACACCTTACTCTCAAATTCTGGGATATGGAAAGCCTGCAGGCCGCCGTCTCTGACGTGACTGAAACTCCGGGAGGACGTCAATTCATAAAATACGCCCGAAGACTAGACATTGTATGTCTCAATATATGCTCAGACATAGGGGAGGAAGAAGCCTTCCAGTGGAAGTTAGAGCCCTGGGCAACAAATCTTATAGCCTACAGAGAGCCGGCTACGAAAAACGGCTTTTTGGAGCATTACTTGCACAGCTGCAATCAACCCCCGGGCATGAGTATTCTGGTACATAATATTCATTCTATCCATCGGGACAGAAACTGGGAACCGCTCGAGTCGCTCATTGCCAGCTTGCATCGCCTGGAGCAGCTTGACTTTATCACTAACAATGAATTCACAAGTGGCCTGGAGCAAGCTGTATCCCGTTTTCATCCAAACTGCAGGGTAAACCTTAGTAGTTGGCGACAAGAAGTTGCGTACAGTGTCTTTGATACTGAATTTAGACGACAATTGCCCTCCTACCATGATTGGGGCAAACACGAATTCGATATCAATGTTCTTCAGCTATCGGGCCTTCATACTCTCGCTGTCAGCCTCGTCCACACCACCTGTCGTTCAATAGAACGCGAGGACCTCGACGTAATGCTACCATTTCTCGTGACTGCGCCAGGATTAAGGCATCTTATTTTGCGAGGAAAGACTAGCGACTCTGCACTCTCATTGGCTCGGCTGAGAGAGAAGTGGCAAAGCTTGCTAGATGCTCGCCCACCCACAAAGTCATCTAAACTGGAATCCATTACAATTCCTGGGGGACATGAGAATATCCTTTTCAAGTTGGCGGCTGTTGGAGATCTCTCTAACCTTCGGTCACTTGATATTAGCCACATCTTTGATCCGATGAATTTGGTAAACATCGCCAAACTTTTCCCGAATCTGGAGCGGCTCTTCATTGATCCAAACCCCAGGGGTCGGCCCTGGATGCATCTCGAATCTGATCACGACGATTCAATTGCCGCCATACGAGCATTTGCGCCTTTAAATTACCTTAATCTCTACGGTCTTCGCAGCACTCAAAACTTACTTCATATTGTCGAACGCCATGGTCCGACACTAAAGGGGTTAATTATAGCACCTTCTAACTATGGCAAATGGCAATATCCCAGACTCGATGTTTCTGATATCCTCCAGCTGGCTAAGCTCTGTCCAAATTTGAAAGAGCTGCGTCTCCAGATTAAAAGATCAATGGGCAGTAAGGAAGAGTGCGAGCTATACAAAGCTATCCGGCAACTTTCGACCCTTCACAGCCTCGTGCTGGATCTTCATTTCGATGCCCGGCTACAGCCTTCACGGCTCCATGTTGATACAGAAGACCTGTTCGTTCTTCGCAAAACGTTAATCAACGCGGCCATGGACGAGAAGCTTGCTCTTGGGATTTGGAATATGATCAACACCAACAAATCCTCTCGTCTGCAATACCTTCGTCTTGTGCCATTCGGATCGTATAAGTTCTCCACACCAGAGACTTATCTACTTGATTGCTTTTCGCGGTCATACCTGGTCACACGATACAACCTCCACAAGCCTGGATCACCAAGTATCGAGGAGATTGGGAAGAGGGCACGGGATATACGACATCACGAGAGGATTTATTCTGATGAAGGCACGTTCCATCTCCCTGAAAGACTTACGCTGCTTCTACACGACATCTGGCCGGAGGTGCCTCAGGGAAGCGATTGGTGGACTTGCTGGAGTAGTTTTCCTTTAGAGCTAGACGCTACTTGAACATGCTGCTTGTTAGAACTTTCGGCATGGAAATCAACGTGAAGAGATTCGCCTTAACATTTCAAATTCATAAAATATTGACCAGGTACGCGATTAGTCTACCATTGCCAGAGAGGAGGACGAGTTGTGGGATGCATATTAATTAATCAGGATGCAAAGAAATTGGTCATGTGAACATATCACATATCAACAGGAGCATACAGGTCAAGGGCAACATCGACATAACGAATAAAGCCAACGTAAAACACATGAAGTAGTATCAAGAATATATTTCTCTTCTTTTTGCTTTTCCACCAGTCCCAAATCTTCTTGGAAAGTCATAGCCAATTCATGGCTCATCCCCTTTTGTTTTCTTTTGCTTTTGTCTTTTGGCCAGTGCTTCTTCACTGCATGCCTGATTTCGTGAACCTGTGGCTTGTGCCTCCACACCACAATGAGAAGATATCGGAAATTGCCCAGTCCTAACCGAATTTTTCCTGACACAAAGCTTTTGTTAAGCTGGGTGCTGCCTGTTCATAAAGGACATAGGTTGGCGAGGAGGTTCGAGAAGGCGGACGAATTGAGGAGCGATGAATTCAAGGATGGCGTTCCAAGATGGACTGATTTTCGGAGGAAAGATGGCTTTTCAGCAGGCTCGATTGTTGTGGAAGCAGGTCGTGGGAGTTCATCTGGGAGGGCTTGCACGGTCTGAATAGTCAATGAGGGTCCAGAGGAAATGAAAATTTCAAGTTACCTTAAGGCTCGTCGAAGCAAATTAGAAGTGGTCATTGATCAGTGTGATCGGCTTTGTGACAAAATTGTCAAGGAGGAAAATGGACATGTGTTGATGTCAAAGATGATTTGATTGATGGATGCATCATGAACGTTGAAAGTGAAGTTGGAACTTAGGTATTGAAGGGAGGAGTTCGAAGTTCCAAGAGGAGGAAGATCGAAGGAAGAAAGAAGTTCAAGATGGAATATGACAAGTGGAACTTATGAAAGTTGGAGGAATAGTGATGAGGAAGGAAGAAGGGAGAGGAGAGGAGAAAAAAAAGATGGGGGTATTTATACCTGGGGTGGAGGGAGTGAGGGTGTCCCAAGATCACACTTGATATTCAGGATCTGCCAATCACAACAAACGCTATTACAAACGCAAGATCACATTTTGATCATTACATTCGCATTTTGGTGATCTTGCATGTCGCTCGCATTATGATCGATCCTCGCGCATCCCATTCAAGATCAATCATTATATGAAGCTTCAAAGCATCAGTCTTGTGATCTCGCCAAACTCGACTGAGAAACCAGCCATATTAGCTTGTATTCCTTGTTATATTGGTCATATTGGCCAAGTGCCCCAAGAACTAAAGCTGGCATCTACAACGCTACCAGCCCAGAGCGCCAACAATGCTAGGTTTGAGATTGATACCATGCTGTAGATACCTGAGTCATCATTATACTGTATGTTTTGTACAAATTGCATGACAACCATAATGTCAGGGCAGAAAGAACAAAAAGGACTTGAACATTGCACACAATGAGTAACCTAGAACGTATGTACGAAAAAAAGCATTTAAAAGCTTGCAAATGAATATAAATATGAAGGAGACTTTTATATCACATAAAGGCCCAGCCCACTTGATTCAAATTCTCGCTGTACATAAAATAGAACCAATTCGGAAAATCGTCAGGAAAAAAAGGTAAACCAGTATCAACCTTCAGTCAAACTCAAGCCCATAATAATAGAATACTTGCACATAAGATATAGCTCGTGGAGTCGTACAGAACCGTAATTCCCAGAACCAGGCAGGTAAAGTCAATCCAGGCATGAAAAGAAAAATGAGAAAGTCTCATGAACGCCTGCCCGAGATTCGGTATGTAAGATAGGAGAATAAATCACAGTCGAATTGACGCCAAAGAAAAGAAAAAAGAAAGAAAATCGGAAACGGAACGCTCATTAATAGTCTGAATATGTCTCGTGATGTGTGTACCCATTAGCGGGTAGGTTTGGTTGAGCCCAGACGCTGTTTCGTAGTCGTCGTTCTAGAACAACAAGTTAGTTATGAGTCTAGCAAATGGATGAGTAACGATGTCTGTTGTAGAACATACCTCTTTCAAAATCACGCCATCGCTTCATCGTGATTTTAGTGCTGTCGAATTCACCCTCAGCATCACCGTGTCCCTTGTCCTTCTCGCCAGCAGTCTTCCGGGTATCACCCCAACTGAAATCATCGAATTTCCAGAAGGCATAGGTAGGGAGAACGAAGTTCCAGATGGGTAGAGAAACAAGGTAAATAAGCATCCACAGAACGTAGACAAGGCGGTGAGCTGTGACGACAATCAAGACACCAGGTAAACCCAGAATCAAACCAAGCAGAACAAGTGGAATAATCTGGACCGGTTTCCTGACGATGGACGAAATGATGACATAGATGGTGAACGAAATGGCGGCGGGCAGAACTAGTGTTCCGACTAATTCGATGAAGATGACAAATTGCATGCTGAAGCAGAATGTACCGCATAGATCGCGAACCAGAACTAGTTCGAATAGGTTGTGGACTGTACTGTTGATCCAGCGACGGCGCTGGGAGAGCAAGACCATGAATTCGTCGGGGACAACTGTTTTGCAGACGGCTTGTGGGACGAAGATTTGTTTGCGCTTCGGGAAGGTTTTGAGCATCAGGGTGGTCAAGTAGCGATCCTCACCGAGGAGAAGTAGGTTCTTCTTGTGGAGGGTGTCAACCACGTTCTCCGAGTAGTGTTCCACGATATCCGGGTTGGCTAGAATGGGAACCCAGTAGTTCTGGCCGCCCTTAGGTGCTTTGATGCGGTACATGGAGAAACATCCAGGGAGACAGGTGACACCACCGAAGACGGACTCGAAAGATTTGGCTTGGTGGTGGGAGATGAAGTATTCGAAGACTTGGATCATGGTGACCCAACTGTCGGTCTTATTGGCAATCTTGGTCTCTCCGCACAGACCCATAACCTCCGGATCCTTGACCATAGCGGAGACCATGTGCGTCAAGCTATCGGGGAATACCTTCGTATCGGCATCAACCATCAGAACGACCTCGTAGAAGTCTGGGGGAAGACCGGTGACATTCCACATGCCGTTGAAAATCTCAAACTCAAGCTCAGTCATACGCTCATCAAACATGACCTTCTGCAAGAACGACATGAGGATAATCTGACTGTCTCGCTTGCCACGATTACCAGGCTTGGACTGAGTGGACTCGGCAGGGGTACCGCACTTCACAATCACCATCATAGGAACACGCTGCTGCTTCTCAGGGGGAACCATAGAGGTCTCACCATAGTCATAGAATCCAGTATAGACCTTCGCCATATTGTGTCTCTTGGAGCCCGTAGCAACGGCAACATATGAAAACGGTTGAACCTCATCCGGGGGAACCACATGGTCTTTCACCATGCCAAGCACAAAGTCAGGAGTGGAGTAGTCCTCTCCCTTACCCTTGATGATACCATCACAGATGACAAGAATCGTCTTGTGGCTGTTCGGGTAATCAGTAAGAGCAATGGAGTCCAGAGTACTCCGAATACCTTCTTCACCCTCAGAGTAACAAGTAACTAAGCAAAGTGCATGCGCTAAGGGGTAGCCAAACGGCTGCCACTCAGGCGGGGGCTGAGGAACCACAGATTCATGAATGAATCCAGCGGGACCAGGACCATCGAACTCAGGGACAACGGTGGAAAAGCCAGGGTCGTGGGAGCCCGGGCCAATTAAGCTGGTCCTGCTCGCAGCAGGATTCCGAGAATTGTCCGCACTCAGAGTACCGCCGCTGCTGTTGTGACTCGTCTTGTACATGGTTCCAGTGGTGGTTGAGCTGGGCATAAGCCGGGAAGTCGAGTTCTGGCTAGCCATTGTTACATAGTTCGACCGTTGCTTACCACCAGCACCGGTGGATCCACTCATGACGTATGGGCTGGAGAAACGAGATGTGGTCGGCAAGAAGCTGGCGCGTTTGCTGAGGCGGTCGGGAATTGGAGGATCAGGCATGCGAGGTGCCGGCCGGTAGATATCGTTGGACCAGTCTTCGATCTGTTGGTTACGAGTTCTGGCATCAGAGCTCATACTCGTCCTATCCGCAGCGAACTTCTTGGCCAAGAACCACTGGAACAACACAGCAAAAGCAAATTTGACCACAACAATGGACAGAATGAAGATCAAGGCCACGTAGAGCACAACTTTAGAAGCAATGCATCCCACGGTGTCTGTGTCAATACTGCCCACTTTGATAATCTGCGTCAGACACTGTCCAAGCTTCTTTTCATTTCCACCCTGCAGGTAGTAGGTCAGATCAACTCCCCGAACATCTGGATTTTCGCGAAGTTGGTCGAATTTGGCAGGATACGAAACCTGGCTCGTGTTGAACCAGCGCAGAAGATCCAAGTCCAGGACGCTGCCCGAGTACACAGCCAGGTTCCGGCTCTTGTTCTTCGTGTCCTCCCAGGTGAAATACACATCGCCTGATGGGCTGAGTTTCCAAAAGGGTCTCCGAGCAGCGGAGCTGGTATGGCACGCCCATCCCTCGTAGTAGTCGTCTGTCTTGTTAGGCTCGGATGAACCATCCTGGTTGAAAGCATTGCAAGGGAAGTACCATCCCAAATCTCCGTCAGAGTTGGTTGGAACACCACCACCATCCACGGCAGTGATGAGACCCTTGCAAGCACCATTGACTTCCTGGAAGAAAAAGCTGCCATCCTGACCACCATACTTGTGCGGTAAATCGTATAGAACATTACTGCCCGCGGGGATCCCTTCGGCGGCCGGGTGCTCCGAATTCTCCAGATTGTAGGCCTGACCATGAAAAATCATATAACCACTGCCAACCTCGTTAATCTTCAGTCGCGTTGGAGGTGTTCCACAGACTGTTGCCGTGAATCCGAACGTCAGGAAACCGACAAACGCCGCGATCATCAGAATGATACTGATAAGGCCGATCTTCTCCCGCCAGGCCGTCCGCTGTTCTCTCTGCGGCATGCCACAGCACTTGAGCAGGAAATCCGGTACCAAACAACTGATTAGTGCGCAGTAAGTGGTCCACAAATCTGGCGGGCGCACCGCCTCCATAGCCTTTTGTCGTTTCCTATCCTCGAGGGTCGGCTTTTTCGAAATCCGGCGCGAAGACCTCTTCTTTTTCTTTTTTGAGTGCTGTCGGCTCGGCCCCCGCTCCATCGCTTTATTCACATTTCCCTGCCCATACAGCTCCCTCGATTTCATATCTATGCTCTTGGAGCTATTCGTCTCGGCCTCGCCATCTCGGTCGAGTAATGGGTCCTCTCCGGTCGTGGACGGGTGGGTTTTCATATGATGCGCCCGCTGGCGATAGTGGTAGTTGGGGTGGTCGGAGTCGACATGGCGACGTTCGGGTTTGATGAGACTTTTCTTGCGCCTGACGTCGCCGCCCCGCTCCATGCGATCGTCGTCGGTATCGGTCGCTCGTCGGTGGCCATGTGAGTGTCGGCGACGATGTCGGTGGGAAGTCGGTGTGGAGGTCGGGTTGTCACTGTAGTCACCCGTGTCGATGTCCCTGCGGCGCCGCCTTGAGGGTTCGCGGAAAGCCCGCACCTCTTCGCGCCGAGGCGAGGCCTTGCCTGGCCTCTGCGGCAAAGACATGGTGCTATTGGGGCAGGGTTTAGTTTCTCCAGTAATAAGTATCGGAATCTTGGTCGCACTCACTTTTTAGTACGTCGCGGTCATGTACTGCAGGTGAATGGCCTCAGAATGTCCAAAAGTTCGCTGTGTTGGTTGGTTGTCTAGAGCATATCCGAGGATCAACAAAGCCTATCTTCCGGATCCCCGCACGAACACAACTTCGATGCTAGTTCCTTGTATATGCAGGCAACGCTGCTAAATGGACAAGAATGAGGGCGTTTGGCCGGTCTGTTCCTCCCGATTCTTCACGGTCGGGCAGTTCGATGAGCGTCACAGTCACAAGCTGCGGTCGGCCGGTGCGACGGTGGAGAAATAAACAAAGGTCCACTCAATCTCACGGGGTCGAGAACGTCGAATCAAAAACGAGCGGATCGACCCGAAGGGTTCAGATTAACGAAGGTGACTTTGGTACAGAAAATAAATTTAGGAGCAAAAAGATGTCCACCCGATTTATTCCAAACAGGTCTACGGTACAGCCTGGTCTTACTTATGATCTTGGTACCGAAGTACCTTTGGTACCGGAGTCTTACTATTTAGTGACTTGCTCCTCGCTTGGAACAATGAGAATTTCCCCCCTTAATCATTAATTTGTCGCTAGGGGCAGCATCCGGGGTGCATCACCAATTAGCACATCAGCCAAAACATAACCAACCGCAGTGATTGGTACAAATAGACCAGTGGGTCAGAACCGAGGTCAGGGACCAAATGAAGCAAATGACCGTCCACAGCGTCTAGACACTTGGCTCCATTAGGTTTAAACCGAACTTTTTCTCTTTCAATTCTAAGAGGAAAGGGAACTTCTGCCGACCAATTTGCTAGTCTTTGCTTACAGTCACGGGGTCATCGACTTTTTTCTTATTTCGTGCTATTTTCAGATCGCGCCACTGGGACCCTGTCTCGCTTGGGTTGCACAATGGTATTGGCCATACCGGTACAAAATACACGGGAATAAATCCGACTATTGACACCTTTTCACAGTGATTTAGTGATATTATGCCAAGCTCTATAAATGAGCCACAAAGACCCTGCAGAGTACGGTATACATATGCTTTGTCACATTTAATCGCCACCGCTCGGTCCATACCCAAAGATACGACTCGAGGGGTATTCAATATCTTAACAATTTTTCCCGCCTTACAGATATATTTTGTTATGCAATGCCGGTTGAAGCACCGTCGTGAGATCTATCAACTCAACGCATCGTGAAGACTATCAGGCCTGGAGTTGATGAAAGGGAATCCCTGTTCTGGATCAGGGGTCAAAAGCCCGTGCACAGTGCACCGTAGATCGAAATGGCGGACGATCACAGCGGGTCTACACCAATTTAACGACTCGACATAGTAATGATCCATACAAGAACTGGAGGTATTATGAACTCCATTATGTTTCTGTATATGATCCGATCGAGTCTCCAGGTCAAGTCCGGATCTGCTAGGAATCCACCATTCCTTGTGCGATGGTCGGTCTGGGCAGCGCATGGGAGCCATGCCCACGTTCGTTCGGACTGGAATGTGCATCTGACAGAGATTGAATCGGTGTGAACATACCTGGCTAGTGGCGCTGGTATGCGCCAGCCGCGAGGGAGACCGATAAGCAGCCAAAAACCGGTATTCTGTCATCAAGATGTTAATATGGAATTATGTAGCTTTAGCAACGTCTTCGTACTCCGTGGAGCCCACTAGTTCGCCAGCAAGGAGCACTATCGAGCCCATTCATTATTGAAGGTCCGAACGACGGGCCGTGCGGATATAACTCAATTGAAGCAAATCAATTGGTGAAATAAGCAAATGAAAAACAAAATCATGGATGTACCCAATGAAGGGTGCCTAACCCAAACCTAGCTCACTATAGGTAAATATAGAAATGGTGTCATCTTTCATCAGGGAAATCTCGAACTGTGATTGTCCGGGTTCCAGTGTAGCGAAAACCGGACTCACCTGATAAGCTGGACCGGAGATACCGGCAAAGTGTGGTTCGCCATACCTTTAGTGGGATGCACCCAAGTCCCCGTTGGTAACTAGCATGCTGCGTGCCCCAGCGTCCCGTCCCCGCCGATGAGGTTCGATCATCCGAGGGCTCCACTGAGGCATGATGATAGGGCGGGACTTGCTAGCATGAGGGCTGGAGGCTCAGAAACTAAAACCAAAAGATAAAAAGAGCGACAGGTAAATCGGTTCGTATATGTAGGCAGGTGGCAGGCATTCTCGTGTTAAGGCTTGGAGGCGGCTGAGAATATATGTACCGAACTTTACAGGTGTTAAAGATCAGAATAACTCCGCGTGTTCCAAGGTGGAGTCAGTGGATCATACGTCGGACAGTGGTATTGCCCTTTAGCTTTCTCTATTAATACGAGCCAAGGCACAATACGGCGCGCGTAAAAGATCCCGAAAGAATCAGTATATTAATAGCTCCCCCGCTATATAGGAAATAATGATTCACAAAGAGCGCATGAGAAGTGGGCTTCCCTATAGATAACAATCTCATAAATATCTGAATAGCACGTAATCCTAAAGCACGGCAAAAGTCAATAGGCTGACCCTTCAAGGAGTAAACTAGCGATCAAGTGGGGATTCGAACCCTTTTTACCCTTTTTTTTCTCTTGGAAGTTACTAGGCTCTTAACTTCTTCGTCGTTGGCTGAAACACCTTTCCCCTCTTAAAACCTTCATTACCGACATGGTCATTTTTCATTTTACCTAGAAATCCTTCCCCTTTAACATTAACCTGCCTTTCTGGTCCACTTCACTGGGGCTGCCCGACTTGTGCTCCACCGCCTCACAGCTCTCTGGCGGACTTTATTCAATTCGCTTCCAAAAGAAAAAGTCAGCTGCAACTCTCATGTCTTTGTAGTATTCGCATAGTTCGCCTGAAATTTGCACACTCGTTTTGATCGACACATTCGCTTGAACATGGCTTATTCGGTGGCACACGGCCACCCTTTACCCTCACCTCCCCCAGCTTATCTACGGGACTCTCCTCCTCCGCTATCTGCGCATAACACCAAAGCCACTCCACGAACAATCCCAACTCGTCCACAGAGCTTGAACCTTATCCGACCGGCTGTCTCCATTATTACCGACAGTGATGAATCCCCAGTGGTCCAAAACTCACCCCGCTCCCCAGTTAAGATCGACAGTGGAGTTCAACTACCCCAGGCTTCTAGCGTTCTCATCGAGAATATCCCCAATGGCCCTGGAACACCAAAGATTGAGCTACCGGAGTTCGCGCACATGTCACTGAGCGAGTCGACCCCCGATCAATATTGGGACACTACATATCCTCCACGGACAGACTCACAGGTGCCATATTCTCAGTCCCGTGCATATGGACCACCCGCCAGCAACGGATCATGGTCTGCTGGCGAAACACCACTAAAAGATGACGCCCAAAGCTCTATCAAAAAGACCGACTCCTCTCGTGGCAGCTGGGAAAGTGTGGCCGTGGTTTCTGATGCCTATGAGCCCCTCACTTATCACCACCAACAGCAACAGGTTACACAAGGGGCGAAGCGCTCGACCTTGGGCATGAATCTCAAAGATCACCCGTCTGGCTCGACTGGAAACTTAGCCGTTCAGCGGACGAGAATTGCTCGCCCTCTTTCGGCATATTCGTCTGGATCGGATGGCGTGGCCGCCCACCGACGCAATCTCTCAGCCTCGCCGTACATGCATGGCCGGTCGTCGTCCAGAAATTCCACCGCGTCCCCGGATAACCGTTCAAGCTCATTCCTCGATCTGTTGAATACAACCTACCCCCAGCCTGGTCCTAGTGTGGCCCAATTCGACAATTCGCAACTCCGGTCATCGGTCGGGAACAATGCTTCCCTCTTAAGCCACAAGCAGACATTTGAGATGTACCTGGCAAACGTGAAGAAAACAGATTCACCAGGCGTGCAGTACGAATTTGCAGTTTTCATGATCAACTCTATGCGTGAAATGCCCAATGTGGATCTCGAGGACTCAAACTCCATCACGCGGGGCCGGCTGCTCCGGGAATCGAAGTCCATTCTTCAACGTCTTGCGGACCGCAGCTTCCCTTTTGCACAATACTACTTGGGTGACGGGTATGCGTCCGGACTATTCAACAAGGGGAAAGAAGACTACGACCGCGCATTTTCGCTCTTTGTCGCTGCCAGCAAACACGGCCATGTGGAAGCTTGTTACCGCGCAGCTCTGTGCTACGAGTTTGGCTGGGGGACAAGGCCAGATGGTGGTCGGGCAGTCCAGTTCTACCGACAGGCTGCATCGAAGAACCATCCTGGTGCAATGTCTCGCATGGCTAAGGCGTGTTTGGCAGGTGACATGGGACTGGGCAAGCGTTACCGGGAGGGAATCAAATGGATGAAGCGTGCTACCGAATCATCCGATATGCAATACAACTCGGCTCCATATGAGCTCGGCTTACTCCATGAGACGGGTTTCGGAGATGATGTGTTCCAGGATGTTTCCTACGCGGCACAGTTGTTCACCAAGTCTGCGGAGCTGGGTCACGTGGAGGCGTCTTACCGACTAGGTGATGCCTACGAGCATGGCAAGCTGAATTGTCCCCGTGACCCTGCTCTGAGTATCCATTTCTATACTGCTGCTGCACAGCACGAACACCCACTGGCCATGATGGCATTATGTGCGTGGTATATGGTTGGTGCGGAGCCGGTCCTTGAGAAGGATGAGGATGAGGCCTATGAGTGGGCTAGACGGGCAGCCAATCTCGGTATGTACTAGTCCTTTGCTGAAGCAAAAGCCTTCCTAAATTTTATTTTTTATAGGTCTTGTAAAGGCCCAATACGCTGTTGGATACTTTACCGAAATGGGAATGGGTTGCCGACGTGATCCGCTCGAGGCGAATGTCTGGTATGTCAAAGCTGCCGACCAAGGTGATGAGCGTGCCAAGCTACGCATTGCTGCAATCCAAGCCGCCGCCGATGGCGCGAGCGCTGCAATGACTACTCGCAGTGGAGGTCGTTTCCAGAGGGACAAAAGCAACCAAGGGCAGGGTAAGTACTTTTCATCCACAGTTGGTACAATGAATCATAACGCTGACAAGATCTAGATGTCACCAAAGCAAAGCAAAAGCGATTCACCATTTTCTGATTAAATACCTTTACCCCGTGAACTGAACCTCCTTGAAGCATTCATGTTACGATGCATATCTCATTCCTTATCTTTGACGTTTTGACCATGATATCCCACACTGCACGCACCGCATCACTTTTCCTCCAGCATTAATACATAATCTGCATCTCACGCTCGTCAAATTTCGGGCCTGAACCAATCCACTTCATTAACTTACGTCACTGTTTATTTTGTTCTGTTACCTTTTATTACAATCATTCCGAACCAGCGACAAATGTCCATGTATAGCGCCTACCACTCCCTTGATCTTTCATTTTACGGGCATGACTGCGCATCCCGTCCTTTCCCTTTCATCAATTGTGCAATTACTTGCATTTTAGGTATTCATGATCATCGTTCGGTCCCTTTTTGTTCAATTATGGCATGACCATCTCAATCTTATTCTGTGTGAGGTTCTTGGATTGACTTCTATGGGCGTACACGTCCCACTCATCTCTTCGGGCTTTCTGCTTTGAATCATTGGCGTCTGGCTTTTGTCTTAGTTTAGGGTGGTCATTTGTAGCAATTGAATTGCGGATGCAGGTACAGACGCTCTTCATTTCGGACTTATTCTCGCCTTAACGATACCGAGGTTCTGGGCACTGCCATCACAGACGGGAGGCCTTAATGGGAAAATCAGAGCTCAATAAAACTGCCCCTTTGTCCAGTTCCCGCAATATGTCCCCTGTATTCCGCGGATATCGCTTTGTGGGGGTAGCTTATTACCCGATCCTACAATGACAGACAGGTCCTACATACCAGCGAGTGTCACTTGCAGAGATCCGGACCACACATGCCTCTCAAAATTCGGTAGTTCCTCCCTCACCGCGTTGACAATCTCCCCCGTAGACCATGTCTCTTAGGTCTGTCGGTCTCTTCGTCTTATTTGATTCTGTAGTGGAATGATATGGACATTTGAAACCGCGAAGATCTCGGCTAGTGCAATCGGGAAAGCTAGATCTTCGGTTAGTTTCTGCATGTTTCACTGGCGTTTGATCAAGTGTGCATCCTCTCGTAGACAAACAGCATTTTTTTGCAGGTCAGCCATCGCTTGGTTTCGTATTCTGTTTCGTTAATTTGCGTAGGATTTTTGATATGCTCTCTCATTCAATGGTGGCCTGTAATGGGCTCCTGCTGATTCATATTCACATGTGCATCCAACTCTAGCAATTTAATACAGTTATCTAAACTCGTCATTTCTTCCCGCTTGTTGGCAAGCTCCACATTAAAGCAAACATACTCCATGGAAACGGAATATTTGCGGGGTTCATCCCCGCAAAACACAAACACTCGGACATCGCGGAGCCCGGCCAAGGTAAACAACGTCAATCTTATTGTTCCTCGGTAAATATTATTAGCAGGGATATTGTTTTTCATCGTACCATTAAGTGGAGGCGGCTCAGAAGGTCCGCGATTGATGGAAATACCCCGGCTAAACCACGCTTGTCCCCAGATGTCCTGACGAGTCCAGAAAAAGAACAATCCCGGCGGGATAGAAGCTTGGCCGATCTACCAACCGCATCTACAATATAACCGCAAATGCGTACATAAATGACATGCTCCCCTCTTGAAGCAATTTAGTTCATCCGAATTACCACAGATTAAAATCAATTCACGATGAAACTCTCCCACATATTCACATTCGCTGCAACAGCAGCTGCAGCATCTCTAAAGCCCCCATCTCCATCAGCCTTATCCGACGTTACAATCTTCGACCCACCAACAGACTACAACCTTCCTCGAACTCTGTATGCCCGCACAGTTGAGCTACCAAATGGCGACCTCCTCTCAACATGGGAAAACTATTCCCCCGAGCCACCGCTAGTCTACTTCCCAATCTACCGCTCAAAAGACTATGGTAAAACCTGGTCTGCGTATTCAAACGTCACCGACCAGGTAAACGGATACGGACTGCGCTACCAGCCATTCCTATACTATCTCACGGAATCCATCGGCTCTTTCAGGGCGGGAACGCTTTTGCTGGCCGGAAATAGTATCCCTGAAGACCTCTCTAGCACGCATATTGAGTTGTATGCTTCGCATGACCAGGGATTGACCTGGGAGTTTGTGAGCCACATTGCTAGTGGTGGTGAGGCGGAGCCAGATAACGGTTTGACGCCTGTTTGGGAGCCGTTCCTAATGGCTTAGTAAGTTGCCACCCCTGGATTCGACTGTTAGAATTTTGCTAATTGGACGTACAGCAATGGAGAATTAATTTGCTACTACTCTGATCAACGCGATAATGCCACTTACGGACAGAAACTTGTTCATCAAGTTTCGCCTGATCTGAAGAAGTGGGGACCAGTTGTCAATGATGTGTATGAGAATTCATCCAGCTACTTCTTTTTATCGATGATGGCTAATAAGTACAGTGCTTATCCCACATACACCGATCGCCCCGGAATGGCAACAGTGGCAAAGGTACGTACATCATCCATCCGCCCCAATTTATCCAATCCTGACAGTCATAGCTCCCGAACGGACAATACATCTTAATGCATGAATACGGCTCTTTCTTCAACACATCGTCCTACTCATTCCCCGTTTACTACCGCCTATCCTCGAACCCGCTGGACTTCAACTCAGCCGAAGGAATCCAATTGATCGCTACAGATGGCACGAAGCCCACATCCTCGCCTTATGTAGTCTGGACAGCTTACGGGGGTAAGAACGGGACTATTATCGCAAATGGAGAGTCTTCTTCTTCTATCTTTGTGAATAAGGCGCTAGGAGAGGGCGAGTGGACGGAGATTAGTTCGCCGGAGGTTGCTGCTTATTCGCGTTCTTTGAGGGTTTTGGAGGGAGAAGGAAACTGGTTGGTTCTAACTGGAGGTGGTGACTCGGCTAGCACGACGGATAATTTGGTTAGTGTTAGTGTTATGAACTTGGAGGGGTTGGTTTGAAGCGATTAATTATTACGAGGGGAGATATCAAGATCCAGGCGAATATAGGAATTGATTAGGAAGGTCCTTCGGGCTTGAAAATGATTCATATGCTGATCCATGCTTTTTGCTATGGACTCCGTATCGCTAAATATTCATTAAACAGCAAAAGTAAGTATCGTTATGCCTCCGCCTCCAGGGCTTAGAGTGCATATCTAAAACTGGGTAAATCCTCAATAACAGCCACACCCCGATTGGCCAATTTATTCTGCAAGGAGAAATAAACAACCAAAAGAGTCGTAATGAGGAGGATAATTCCATTGGCGCTGCAAAAAAAGATTAGTATTCATACTCAAATGCATGACCAAACAACATAGGAGTGAAACTCACGTCAGACAAGCATAAATGCCGGGGAGATACTTCGGCGCATCCTGCGACCGGAAGACAAGACTCCCAACTATTCCACCCGTTCCACCAAGCCCAATCATACTAGCACTACAGAATGCTCTCTTCCAGGCTCCGCGAATATTGTTCGCCTGGAACACCATCACAGTCGGTAGATTGGCGCTGGAACCACTCGTCACGAGGATAGCACCGAAGTACTGTACACCTGCTGTAGAGGTCCAGTCCATAAGACAAAGACCAGTTATGGAAATCAAAGCATTGAAATAGAGCACTGGGAATCGGAGTTGGAATTTGTCGCTCAACCAGCCTTGGGCGAACATGAGGATCATGGCGATGATATAGGGGGGTGTGCTGAGGCCTTGAGTGGCTGCTTTGGAGAAACCCATTTCTTCTTCGAGGATGATAGGGAGGAAGTAGCCGATCGAGTATGCTTGCATTGTTGTGCATCTAAAAAGCCGGAGTCAGAAAGTTGTCCATATGTGTATCTGAAATGGGGGGAGCTGGGCGGTACTCACAGGAAAATCAATGCGAAACCCCAGACCTTCAGATCGCGAGCCGGCTTGAGGAATTTGGAAAATGAGAATTTATCCAGTCCGGCATCTTGGCGATCACGGTTGATGCGGCGGGTGATATATGCGCTTTCGCGCTCTGTAAGGAACCCCCATGCTTTGTGCGCTTGTTCGGGAAAGTCGACCATGAAGACATATCCGGCGAGTCCGATCAGACAGGTTATAATTCCTTCCATAATGAAAATCCATCTCCAGCCAGCGTAATTGCCCAGTCCATTCATTTTGGAAAATCCTAGTGCCAGAACACCCGAGATAGCGGATCCGAAGACGCCGATGAGGTAGAAAACGGAGGTTCGCTTGAAAAGGTCATCTGGAGGGTGTAAGCGGTGACCGTGTAAAATTTGAGAACTGAATACATACATCGGGAGTACCATGCAGAGATGAGATAGTATTGACTGGGGAAGCAGCCTGCCTCGAGGGCGCCGATGATCATTCGAAGGGGGATGAGAGCTTTCCAGGATTGGACGAATGCGAAGCACTGTCCTCGTTAGTTGGGTTCACAGAGGGGGACACTGGTACATACAATCATCACAATTCCCCAGAGAAACACGATTGTGGATAGGAAAAGACGAGGTCCAACTTTGCGAACGGCAATTGAAGCTGGGAATTGGAGGACGACATAAGGGGCGAAGAAAACGAGTAGAATGATGGACTAGTAAAGATAGAAGTTAGCCATCGTCCACAGGTATAATAGGTAGATAAACATACATAGCGTGTCCCAACACCCAGTCCTAATTGCGCTTCCATTCTGTAAAATGTCAGATCCTTCCAAACAAGCACTTCACCACAGAGGTACCTACCCTGCAACTGCCGCATTGGAAATATTTGCTCGATCCAAAAACGAAACCGCTTGCATCAACCCCAACAAAATAAGTAATCTCCTATCAACCTTATGAATAATCTTTCGCTGCTCAGCAAGCGTATATTCTTCATCAGTATCGGGGTCTTCTTGAACAAGAAAGTCGATCTTTTCATCCTCATAGTTCGTCTGATATTGGGACAAAGCCGGCAAGGGCGCTTCCGCGTCGGAGACGACCATTTTTTCTGAATGGACGGGCATTTCGTATGTGACTATGAGTTTGCTGTGTGGTCGAGATAAAATTTATGCAGGAACATTTACCTCTTTATCCTATCCTAGTTGTTTTGCCGATGTCAACGTACGTGGTCTAGCCGTGATGGCGAGTGATTGCGTGCCCGGGAAGCTTGATGTCGTCAAATAAGAGTGGAGCTTATTTTGAGACTAAACGCAATGAAGATCGTAAGATCGATTGTTTTAGGAAGGGATTTGTGGTTTATGATAAATTATGCCACGAGGAAAATCAAGAGATAAAATAGTATATTTTAATGTTTGAGGGGAAGGGGCCGTGATGGAACTACGGTTATTGAAGGGTCGTTCTATGGTTGCCGGAAGGTTAACTAAGTGGCCGGCTCGGCAGGAAGAATTTAGCCAGGAATAAGATTGATCTTTCATTCTCATAGTTTGTCTGATATTGCTATGTAGCTGGCAGTGGTTATTCCACGTTTGACTTGATGGCCATTTTGGATTTGCATTCGATGCGTGGCGCAGATAAATAATGCAGTGAACTTAATCTCTTTATCTCGGAATTCATTAATTGTTTAGCCGGTGTTAAGGCTGAGTGGCCCAGCCGTTATGGCGTGCGCGGGAAGCATAATGTCGTCAAAGTGCGGGTGGAGCTTATTTCGGAACTAAGCGCAATGAAGATAAGCGAGTGTTATCGGATGAGCATTCGCGGTTTTTGCAACTGATGCCGTGATGAAGAATGGGCAATCAAATAGATAATTTAACCCTGGAAATCTTTGAGCGCACTGCGATGGAACTATGGCTATAGAAGGGTCGCTTCAAGGTTACCGAAAGCTTAAATGGTTAAAGTGGCCCGCTTGACAGGACAGATCTCCTAGCCGGAACATGGGGTCGGAGCTATTCTGAATTCTCGGCAATTTAGAGCCCCACGTTGACGTATATATTTATCCAAAACTTCTAACCAATTCAAAAAAATATTTCTTTACACGTGTTATATTCTCGCAGAAAGCCTTTACAATGGCAGCAAACCCCTCCTTTGAAGATCGAGCCGATCATGAAGCGACTGACCGGGGCTTCATTGCTGCACTAGAACCCGGCATCATCAAAGATGCTACGGGGAAAGTAGTCTGGAACATCGACGCATACGATTTCATGAAAGCCGAATGCCCACCGACCGCGCACCCCAATCTCTGGCGCCAAGGTCAACTTAACTCCAAACATGGACTATACGAGATCTGCGAAGGAATTTACCACGTCCGCGCATACGATCTCTCAAACATGACGATTGTAGAAGGCAAAGAGGGAATCATCATCATCGACCCCTTAGTCTCATGTGAATGTGCCGCCGCCGGCTTGGCTTTGTACCAAGAACACCGCGGAAAGGGCAAGAAAGTCACAGGCATGATCTACTCCCACTCACATGGAGATCACTACATGGGCGCTGGCGGAGTAATTGCCCAGGACGCCGACATCCCCATTATCGCACCAGAGGGTTTCCTCGAAGCCATCATGAGCGAAAGCATCCTCGCCGGGCCGGCAATGCGCAAGCGCGGCGCACGCATGTACGGAAATGCACTACCGCGCTGCGCGACAGGCCAAATCGGCACTGGTCTTGGAATGGGATCAAGTGTCGGAACAACCAGTCTTATCCCGCCGAACCTGCTCATCCAAGAGACAGGCGAAGTACACGAAGTAGACGGCGTGAGGATTGTCTTCCAGATGGTTCCTGGATCCGAAGCGCCTGCCGAGATTAATTTCTTTTTCCCTGATTACAAGGCACTCTGCATCCCCGAGACGGCGACAAATTGCATGCACAATATTGTCACGCTGCGGGGTGCGCAGGTGCGGGATGCGAAGGCTTGGTCTGGATACCTGGATGAAGCGATTGTTATGTTCGGACGGGATTCAGATGTGCTTTTTGGAAGTCATAACTGGCCGACTTGGGGCCGCAAGGAGCTTGTTACCAGGCTTGAGGAGCAGAGAGATTTGTACGGATATCTGCATGATCAGACCGTTCGGATGATGAATTTGGGTATGACTGGAATTGAGATTGCGGAGACCATGCAGCTTCCTCCGGCGATCTCGAGGGCCTGGCATTGTCGCGGGTTCTATGGATCCTTGAGCCATAATGTGAAGGTATGTAATTATCATGTCCAGGTGAGATCTGAGCTAATGGTTATAGGGTATCTACCAAAAATACATGACTTGGTTCGATGGGCGTCCCGAGAACCTGTGGAAGTACCCACCCACGGAAGAGGGACAGCGCTACGTGGAGTGCTTTGGCGGTGTCGATGGTCTATGTGACAAGGCCGAGACATTTATCCAGAGAGGCGACAATCGCTTCGCGGCAACCATCTTAGCGCATGCCGTGGCCGCAAACCCAGAAAATCCCGAAAATCGAGCCAAGTTACTTCTTGCTTCTGCGTACGAAGCTCTGGGATTCGGATCAGAGAATGCAACATGGCGCAACTTTTACCTGACCAGCGCCCAAGAGCTTCGCAATGGCGCCAGGGCCGGTATGGTTGCAGGTGGTCGGACACAACTTGGCGAGAAGCTGAGTATCGACCAGTGGTTCGAGGTTATGTCTGTGCAAGTGGATGGAGAAAAGGCAGCAGAATTATCGTTTGTTATTGATTTTGACGTCACTGATGTGAAGGAAAAGTGGCGGTTGATCTTGAACAATGGTGTTCTTACCCGGCGCCAGCTGCTGACCGCGGATCAACTCCAAGATGCAAAGGAGAATGTGGCTGACTTTGCTATGGTTGTTACTCGGATGCAGCTGCTAGAGGTTATCCGGGGTAATAAGATTGATGTTGAGACGACGGGTAGATCTCAAGCATTGGAGCAGCTGCTCGATTTGGTTCTGGTGCAGGAAGGATCTGCTCGTGGGCCTAGTCAGCTATGATGAAGTCATGATGTCAATAGAACTAGTTATACGCGAAAAGGCTATGAATTTCAATGAAGTGATACACCAATATTCAAGTCTACGTATTTCCTTTCTATTCGTAGATCATGGACAATGTAGCCAGCCGGGTAAACTTCGGCTTTCCTGAATAGTTCAACCGAGTCTCGGGATTAGTAATTATGAAAGCATTGGCATAACTAACTAACTAGTGATAGCTTCCGTCACGCCATTGCACATCTCACCGTGCATAAAAGTCACAAGGCGACAGGCGTCCACGCGGGAAACGTGCCAAGGTATTAATTATCAGGGACAATGAAGGTCTCCGCTGTGGCTCTCGCTTCAAGTCCTTGAACATTGAAGAACGCTAGACACTAGCAGCTCCCGAAGGGTCTACTGCTCCGACATTATACAACTGGTTGTGTCTTATTAAAAATTCAAATTGGTCTTTACTGGCATACTTTTGAGATCGCCAGATCACAGCGTTCGAAGCCTCAGGGGGTTGGCTTGTTTGCTTTCTCATTGTTACATAGGTCTCTCTCCTCTTCATAGTTGTCTTCACTTTCAAAGTGGTGCATTTTGACTTTTTCCGGCACACAAAACACTCTTGATATCCAGAGGATGGTCGTTGGGTCTCACAGGTAAAGCTTCAGGGTTGAAAACTATTGTTGTATGAGTCTGTGGGTGTGAGTCCTGTTTTTACCAAACATAAATATGCAATTCATTATTTTGTTCTAATTCAAATGTGCCTCGGTCAAATTTACAAAATCATTCAGTGTCTCGCCAAGGCTCCAAGACCGGATCAGGATCCGTAAACCACAAGGCGAATGAGCCAAGTGAGCATGAAGCGCACAGTTCGCTTTACATGGGCAATTTCTCGTTGTGATAACAGGGCCCCATGTTTTCAAATTCCTACCAGTATAACCGCCGATCTTTTTCAAAATTAGCCATGGCACCTGGATGGCTGCTTACTGTTGGGATGAACTAAATAGTTACATAAGTTATTGGACAGAGACTGAGCACCCACATAAATGATCGGTCTTTAAGCTCCGATCAATTGACTTTGGTGCCTTGAGCTCATTCAACCAAATCCCGCTCAGCTGGTGCTGGTTTGAAAATTCCCCACTTAAGCGAGTGCTGCCTGACACTAACCCAGGCAGCAGCCGGCTTGGTGCCTTGTTTCTAAGGCCAAATATCAACAGTGTGACCGTCAGCTTCGTTTTAAAGAATCGCTTTCCCTGGCTCGATTCTATCAGGATTCATCCTTCGAGCCTCTTCCTTCTTCCTATTCATTTCATCATTTGTCCAACTTCCAACCTTGGAAGGTTCTCTCCCCATCTCGGTTCCAGACGCTTCTTGGTCTGCTGGTATTCTGACTCTCACTTGAGTCGGTTCTCTCCTATACTCTTCTTCTATTCTTCCCACTTCATCTACAATATGGCGCCTCGATCTTTCAAAAAGCTGTCAATTGCAGTCAGTGGTACCATCCCAGGGTACAAACAGGGTAAGGGACCCCTATTATGACCCGGAATATTGGCCCCACATCGATGGACCCTGACCCTGACCAATGCTAACGTGCTGAATCGCAGCCGATGTTAAGTCGTTGGTTGAAGCCCAAGGTGCTACATTTTCTGCAACAGTGGATGACGGATGCACACATTTGATTACAACTGAGAAGGACGCTGCGAAAAGAGGGACCAAGTGTAAATATGCCGATTTGTTCAATTTGCGCTGCAGCTTTAGGAAGCGCCCAAATTCTCTTTACTAACAGAAAGCAAACAGATCAACAAGCATGCAATGTCAAAAATTGCAAGATTGTGACTGTGCAATGGCTGGTAGCCTCAAGCGAAGCGAAGAAAATTCTCCCCGAGAAGGCCTATGTTCTGTCAGATTCAAATGGTGGCGACATCAAAGCCGAAGTCCCAATGCTGGATGGCACTACCGACAACACGAGGAAGCGCACCATTAAGCAAGAGGATGACGACCAGGCAGAATCAAAGAAAAAGCCAAAGGACTCGCAGCGAACGAGCTTCAAATCCTCCTTGAAGATTCCCATCGATGACATATTCTTCCACAATTCTCCCTTCCAAAACAAGAAAGGTAAATTTACCTCCCTCAAAACCCCATTCTTGACTAACCATCTTTTTAGATCCCATGGTTTGGATCGAGGACTCTGGGCTGATATGGGATGCTGCACTGAACCAGACAGATTCTGGAAAGAACAATAACAAATTCTACCTTGTGCAACTGATTGTATCGTCAGACAAAAGGGAGTATGTTACATGGACTCGCTGGGGTCGCGTCGGCGAATTTGGCCAGTATTCTACCTGGGGACATGGATCCCTTGAAACAGCTAAAGCAGCGTTTGAGAAGAAGTTCAAAGACAAATCCGGGTTGAAGTGGGAAAACCGCCTGGACACTCCGAAGAATGGCAAATACACCTTCATCGAGCGGAATTATGAGGATGATGATGACGACGAGACGGTGGAGAAGAATGAATCTGACGATGTGCTGATCAAGATGGAAAGCACCTTGACCAAACCCCTGCAGAACCTTATGTCCTTCATTTTCAACCCTCAACACGTCCAATCGGCACTGGCGTCGATGTCATACGATGCGAAGAAGTTACCGCTTGGAAAACTGAGCGACCGGACCTTGAAAACGGGTTTCTCAATCTTGAAAGAACTGGCGGGGCTAATTGCTGAAACTACGCGTGACACAAATTGGCAAACATCCATTGAGAGCCTGAGCAATAGATACTTCACCACGATCCCCCATGACTTTGGTCGGAACCGACCTCCGGTTTTGAACTCTGACCAACTGATCAAAAAGGAGGTCGAATTGCTCGATGCGCTTACGGACATGGATGTCGCGAATGAAATCATGAAAGATGCCAAACTTTCGGATATCAACGAGCTGGATCGCCAGTTCCAGAGCCTCGGCATGAAGGAAATGACTCGATGTAGGTCAAGCCTCATGTTCTTGCGAGCAACTACTAATATTCTGCAGTGGGCCACAGCACAAGTGAATACCATGAGCTAGCTTCTTACCTCAACGATTCCCGTGGTGCAACCCACAACCTGAAATACCAAGTGAGTCCGTCCCTGTTCAGTCTTTAATCCCATACTAATCAATTTAGATCATTGATATCTTCCGGATCGAGCGCCAGGGCGAGAATGATCGCTTCACATCCTCCCCATTCTCAAAGCTGAAGAACAGCGACCGCCGCCTACTATGGCACGGCTCGCGCAGCACAAACTTCGGTGGTATTCTCAGCCAGGGTCTGCGCATCGCCCCTCCAGAAGCACCCGTCAACGGATACATGTTTGGAAAGGGTGTTTATCTCGCAGACACATCCAGCAAGTCCGCGAATTACTGTTGCCCACACAACAGTGCGAACATGGGATTACTGTTGCTTTGTGATGCAGAGCTCGGTGATCCAATGTTGGAGCTGGTCCACAGTGATTTTAATGCCGGCGAGAATGCAAAAAGTCAAGGAAAGATCGCTACGCTCGGTCGGGGCAAAACCATTCCTGGCGGATGGAAAGATGCGGCCTGCCTGACTCCTGAATTGAATGGAGTCACGATGCCTGATGTGGCGGTCGGCCAGACAAGGAACAACAATGCCTCTTTGTGGTACAATGAGTATATCGTGTATGATGTGGCTCAAATCAGACAGCGATACCTCTTTTACGTCCACATGCGCTGAGCAGTGGAGTTCTGATCTTGATCTTGGCATGGGTAGGTGTTATGGTCTTATCATTTATGGTTTATGGCTGGATTTCCACGGCGAGGAGTTTATCGGGGGTTGCTTACATCCATATCAGCTGCATCATTTACGGGCGTTCATTTATATTTCATTTTGGAACCCCTTATACAGGAGTTCCCTTAGAACCAATACAATCAGCTTATATCTTCATTTCAAGCTTGCGACATAACGGTTGGCTGAGCGGACTCGCTTGTATGGCAAAGCCTTGTAGGATCTACATCCAGTCAATTTAAATGCAATGATCTGGTTTCTCATCCATTTCAAATTAACGTCATTTAAAAAGCACCGCACGATCAGGATCTTAATGTCGAGACTTAGCCTGCGTGTTCCATTTTAGGCTAGCGCGGTGAAAACACCATCCACATTAGGCGAGTAACCACCAGTCTAACCCAATTGGGCCGTGCATAGGCTACACTAGCCCGATCGGGAGCCCATAGATAGACAAACAGAAAGAATAGCTTAAGAAAGATATATCAACCAAAACCTACATTTTTCCTTTAGATTTCATCCGCATTGCTCTTTCTACAACCAACGACCTCACTCCACCATCAAAATGAGCATCGGGATCCCCCAACCCCACCTCGCCATAATCGGCTCCCTAAACATCGACTTCGTTACAACAACACCCCGCTGCGCCCAAGCAGGCGAAACCCTAACAGCAACCTCCCTCACCATAACAGCCGGAGGAAAAGGCGGAAACCAAGCCGTCGCAGCCGGCCGCGCCTCATTCATCTCCCCAAACAAACAAGACGGATCAGTCCGCATGATCGGTGCTGTGAAAGCGAACGATCCGAACTACAAAACACTCCTGGAACCTACACTCCAAACATCAGGCGTCTGCACAAATGGTATTGCGCTTTTATCCGATGCCAATGCCCAGACTGGGTCAGCGACTATCATCGTTGAAGAAGACAACGGCGAGAATCGGATCCTTGTTGTTCCTGGTGCGAATCATAGCGGTATGATTGATGTTGACCGGATTCATTGGGAGGTTATAGATCAGACTACCATGCCTTTGCCACAAGTTGTTGTTTTACAAGGCGAGATTCCACGGGCAACTACATTGTGGGCTTTGGAATGTTTCAACCGTGCCGAAGGGTTTCCTCATGTCGTGTTTAACCCTGCGCCTGTTTATCCAGACGGTATTCCGTTGGAGGCTCTTTTGGGGACTTCGGTGCTGATTATGAACGAAACTGAAGCAGGGCAGATGTCGAGGTCTATTGCCGGTTTCTCGTTTTCTGGTTCTGTTCAGGAGGCTGTTGATCTGGATGGATTACAGCCGAAGGAATTGGCTTCAAGATTTCATATGCTTGCGCATGTGCAAATCGTGCTTATTACGCTTGGTGCCAAGGGTGTTTATTTCTCGACTAGGAGTGGTCGGTTTGGTTATGTGAATGGTGTCAAGGTTGCTCAGGTTGTTGATACTACTGCTGCTGGTGATACTTTCGTTGGGTACTTTTCATCGGATTTTGCGCGGTTCGTTGCTACTGGGGCCAAGTTGGAGATGTTCGACGATGTGATCGAAACGGTGGTGAAGAAGGCGAATGCGGCTGCTGCAATGTGCGTGCAGCGACAAGGCGCCATGCAGAGTATCCCATTTGCGTATGAATTGCAATGATGTGTTGCATATTATTTTATGGCAAAATGGGTTAGTGGATAGATAAAAGGCAGGCGTTATTAAATTATTATCGTATTTCACCCATCCTATACTTCTAGTTCTCCATCATATCTCGCAACTCTCCATCTAGATTTCAGCGAGGCCGTCTCATGCTCCAAATTAATTCCCGTAGTAGCCGTTATTCTTCTCAGTCGCTCCAGTATAACAACTTGCTGGGACTCATGCGTCATATCCCTCGCAATGAATAACAGACAGGCGACGAGTACGGGGTCCCACTGCTCTGGCGAGTCATTACTAGCTGCGATACCGGCGATTGCCTGCGCATGCCATATATGTGAAGTAAAACACCGCGGACCTGGAAGCGACTTGAGAAGCCGTGGTTTGTGTGTGAGGAGCAGGAGGGACGTTATATGGTAAACAGCATTGGCGACCAGCGCCATAGGCGTAGTAAAGATCAGAATCGGGAACGATGAGTCGTGATCCGGGTCGATTTGATCTGCTTCACCTCCGCGGACATCCAAGATTTGTTGGGCATCGACTGGGCGCTCATTATACCATTTTTGACAATCTGACCAGAGGAAGGTCCATTGTGAGAGAAAGTGGGACTGTCGAAGAGATGGGAAAGCTCTTAATTGTGGAGAGTCCGCTTGGAGAGAAGAAACAGGGTCTCCATATATCAAGGCGAGGCAATGTCCTAGGAGACATAACGCATGTTGATAGAATCTGGTGGTGTTTAATTTCACTGCAGACTGGGATGTATGGATTGGAGATCCATTCCGTTGGAGAAAGGATTGAAATGAGATAATGGGTGCTTTGGATGTCGAGATCGAGGCTGCCAGGTCTGGGAAGTTGTTAGATCTAGTTTTCATTAATTGATAGATCTGTGACATACCAAGTCCAAAGTAGAGCCAAAAAAGCGATTCTCCCAGCTCTTGAGCCAGGTCAAGTGGTGACATGAATCCACGCGGATGCTCAATTTGTGGTAAAATGAGATTCCTCCATTGTTGAAGTCCAGACGGTAAAAGTTCTTGCACCATCAATAGGACTTCACCAACACGCCTTTCCAGCTCAGGCTGCAGTGCGATGCTTTCTTCTGCCTCCTTGCGGAACCGCAGCATATTCACAATATCTTCACTGTGGGTCAAGGAGAGAAGGGATCTCTGACCTGCAGATAGTGCGAGGATGGCACACTGTAGAGGTCTGTTCGATCGGGAAAGAAGAAGAACCCGAACACCGAGGGCACAATTCGAATCGCCAGTGTCCATCCATGGACCAACGTGATAACGAAAATGTCGAAGTAAGTCTGTCTCATAACTTGTGTTTTCATTACTTGGCCTGTGCACTAATCTTTGATAGCTCGCAGCAAAACCAAGATGTCCGTGATAGGCAACAGAGGCTC
Source organism: Penicillium sp. S1602 (assembly GCA_023626355.1). Taxonomy (NCBI): domain Eukaryota; kingdom Fungi; phylum Ascomycota; class Eurotiomycetes; order Eurotiales; family Aspergillaceae; genus Penicillium; species Penicillium sp. S1602. Next base: position 154,462 of record JAMAGW010000023.1, on the reverse strand, counting down.
GAGGCTCTTCAACAAGAAGCATTTCAGTATCCGCATTCAACTCCGATATTGGATATGTAATCGGCACATCGGGAGCATGAATACTCAATTCGACGGAGCGGATGTCTTGAGTTTGAAAGGGGATTTCTTCTTGGTGATCCAGGTTATCTTGCCCATTGCTTTGACTTGATGAAGATTGCTGTCTTGATCTTAATTTGGTGGTTGGAGCAGGCGAATCATCAACGAACTATGCCTGACATCAGCAGGGATCAGGAAGTTCGTTCTCATGACACCACTTACCTTGATCGCCTTGTAGCCCTGTCTCAATCCACCAAGTACCTCCCCAGACCGCGGCGTCATAAAAGCCAAGTCCGAACCATATTTGCAACTGAATCCTTTGACTTCGCAGTTCGCGCATCGTGGTTTTTGCTCATCACCTGCGAATGTCAGATTGGCTCAGTCCGACTGGTGTTTCCACCTACATTTTCTTCGCCTCTTGCGACATGTCAGACAACCCGTCCTCACTCTCTGTTTATCTGTAGGTGTAAGCTTGCGAGGCATGATTAAGTATGTCGTGCATGACGGAATGTTGAAAGATGCCAAAAGAGGTTCTGCGGAGCCTCTGCGGCCTGAAATGAGGGAGAAGGTCGTATTGTGGGGCGGAACTCGCCGAGGGAGAAGAGCGGGCTGGACCGCGTTTTTGAATCAATTTGGTAATGGAGGCGTCCGGACGCCACCCGAGGATCGAGATATCGCTCAATTACTTGCTCTTGATAGATCTACAACCACGTTCTTATGTGGGGAAATGTTCTCCATTTACAGAAAGTATGGGGTTTCATCAAAGCTTCATTCGCCAAGCATATGCGCTCAGATCTTAAACTAACGAACTAATTAGGAAACTCATGCCGACTACAGACTCTCAATATACTGAGGACCCTTCTTCTCCAGATCCCGTCCAGTAGCAGCACCCATACGTTCCAGGAAGTCAGTCAAACCGACATCACGCTGGGCCTCGCGCATCAACTCAGCATCCCGCTCGCCAGTGTTGCTCTTGAACACCCGATCCATCTCTTCCAAAGAAGTGCCCTTGGTCTCGGGCAGATAGAAATAAACCCAAGCAATACCGACCGCCAGGAACCCAGCGAAGAAAATATACGTGCCCCACTCCCAAGCCTGCAGCATCGGTGGAACGAAGAATGCAATGGCAAAGTTGTTGATCCAGTTACTTGAGGCTCCGATCGAGGCACCTTTGGCGCGGATCGAAAGAGGGAAGATCTCTGAGACGAGGGTCCAGGAGACGGGACCCCAGGTGGCGCCGAAGCCTGCAATATAGAGCCAGATGAGGGCTAGAGAGGTATTAGCTTTATTATATTTTGGCAGGTACATGCGTTGCCACTTACCAACAGCGGTCCAACCAGCTGCCACATGAGACGGCCAGTCATGTTGGAATTTCGCCACAATCACTCCGACGATAACCATGCTGCAAAACATTACGATTGATCCACCGAGAAGCATGGGCTTACGGCCAACTTTGTCGATCACGAGCTAGACGTTGTTAGAGTAGGTATTCAAAGTGTGCGGTGATCGGACATACCATTCCAGGGATAGTGCTGACGATGAACACAACACCGGTCACACCAGTTGCGAGAAGGGCAATAGTACCACCAGTCAGACCAAGACTTTTGAAGATATTGGAAGCGTAGTAAATGACTATATGCTGATTAGTACCAACCCAATATTCACACAGAATGGGTACTCACTGGCATCAATACCACTCCACTGCTGGAAAAACATAATCAACCACGCAGTAGCCACCCGCTTAACGTTATCCATAGTCCGGAAACAATTGGCATACTGCGCAATCTGGTTCATAAAAACACTCTTGCGCTCACGCTCTGCCAATTTCGGGAATGCCTTGGCAAAAGCGCGCTCCTCGAAGGCGGCCTCGGCCTTGATCTCCAAGTACTCCACCTGAACCAGCTCGTGCTCAACGGGTACCTTTCGCATCCAGGCCAGAGTGGCCTGTGCTTCTTCATCACGGCCCTTCTTCACCAGCCAGCGAGGCGAGAACGGCATGAACCAGATTCCACATGCGAGACACACGGCGGGAATACCCTGGATAATGGACGGAAGACGCCAGGCCAGATCGGTCTGTGTCGCCCCCGTACCACCGATGTTGTTACTTCCGTAACCAACCCAGAAGGAAATCATGATTCCCAAGATCGTGGCGAACTGGTAGAAAGAGACCAATAGGCCACGCATCTCCGGAGCTGCAAGCTCGGCATTGTACAGTGGTCCGACACCGCTGAACAGGCCCACGCCAAGACCAGTGAAGAAACGACCGGCATACAGAAGAGATGGGTTTCCGGCCGTAGCGCCGATGTAAAGATAACTTCCCAAAATAACCCAGCAACAGGCGAAAAACATGGTGTACTTTCGGGAGAAGATCTCGCCCAGGATACCCGCCGTCAGGGATCCGACAATACCTCCCAGTTGCAGAACGGAGGTCAACCAACCCGTTGCTGTAGATGATGCGACAACAGTTGGGAAGTTCTCAACAAAGCGGGTCATGACCAGAGATTGGCCGAGGACACCCTGTTGGTATCCATACTCGAAACCACCGAACCTGACAAAGTTAGATTGTGATAAAGACCTGCAAAATAGAGAAAACTAACGAGGCAAAGAAAGCGATGAAGAGCACTTTGGGATTATCAAAGATAGACTGCCACATGGATTTTTTCACAATCTGCATGCGTGGAGCCACCTCCACATCAACAGATGATCGATCTGTCATGGCGAAGGTCAATTGATTAAAACCTCGAAAAACAACCTTGGAGAAGATGAAAAGACAAGATTGAAAAAATCATCCAAAAGCCAAGGACGCAGACCCCATATATACAAAAAATCCTCTCATCGAGCGTACCTAAATCGTACCACAAAAACTTAAAAGTTTCCCCAGTCTCGGCCTCCCGAGTCACGCCCCCGAAAAAACATGGAGAACAAAAGTGCGGAGAGTGAGCCACTAAACTCGAACCAGAAGACCGTAGCCTACGGTACCCGTTTTGAGAAAAATAGTGGATCCACTCGGTTAACTAAGAGAGTTTTTCACCCAGAGGTTGTCACGGAATGCGCCAAGAGTGTAACTGAAACTAGCGTGATGTGTGTGTGGTCGGACCATAATTTCCTCTTTGGGGTGCAGAGGCAGAGACTTTCTCTTTTGGACAAGTTGATGCGGGGAGAATCGGCATCAACTGTGGGGATCATGGGGTTGATTGTTATTGTTGACGTAAATTTCTTCAATGAAAGCTTGGATGTTGTCGGAGAATGGTCGGTGACCGCATAGTGGGTTTAGTTAGCAATAGATATTCTCAATCGATGTAGATATAAAATGCGTTTCGCGAGGAAGAGAGATCGACACCTTATTCACTATTGTTGATTTTGTCCTGTCTTGAACTGAGAATGCATTCTATTCCCTTGTCGCTGCTTTGCGGCGCCCTGTTACCTTTCGTAACAGGAGCCAATGCTCTACCCAAAGCCTCCCGTGCAGAGAAGCACTATGCAATCATGGACAACGATTGGTACACAGCAGGCTTCGTACCATACCTAATCGCTCTCGACGGAGATATAGAGCTCCTCGGTCTAGCCTCGGGTAATTCTACCTAAACAAACTATTTTCCAGCATTAACATCTTCCAGACACAGCAAACACCTGGCAACCTCAAGTTGCCCTCCACGCCGTAGCAACTCTTGAAGCCGGAAACCTAAGCTGCATCCCCGTCTACCCCGGTGCGACATACCCACTCATCAACACACCAGAACGTTTCCAGGCATGGGAAACTATCCACGGAAAACTGCCTTGGGGAGGCGCTTTCGCTCCGGAGAACAAGACTGCCGAGGCTGAGGGTAGCGATCCTACCTCAGGCAACCCGAACCGCATTGTCAAAGCTGCGTTTAAGGAGGGATTCCCTAAGGGCAGGCCGGAGAATTCTACCTCTGCTGCGAACTTTATGGTTGAGATGGTGCATAAGTATCCTGGTCAGGTATCTATTTACTCCGCTGGGGCTTTGACTAATGTCGCGCTGGCCGTTCGTATGGATCCTGAGTTTGCATCGCTGGCTAAGAATTTGGTCATTATGGGTGGGTATGTGGATTTGAATATGTTGATGGCTACCGGAAGCATTCTTCTCGCTGATCTCCAGTCTGATGTGAGTTTATCTTCGTTATCCTGTGTTTTTTGTATGTGCTGATAATTCTAGATCAACCTTATGATGGACCCTGAAGCTTCGAAGATCGCATTGACGGCCGATTTCCCCAATATCACTATTGCTGGCAATGTCGCGAACCAGGTCTTTCCTAGCCAGGAGTTTGCGGATGAGGTTTACTCCGTCCCGAACCCGTATAGCAAGCTGTTTTATGATTACTATGACCTTTCGTTTCCATTCTGGGATGAGACTGCTGCGGCGCTTATGGTTGATCCGTCGCTTGCTACCAATCAGACTTCCGGTAGGTTTTCGATACCCGGTGGAAAATTATTACTAATTGTTATAGTCTACTTGGATGTCGACATTTCATACGGCAGTCCCAATTATGGCAACATTCATGTGTACCAGGAGGCTCTTGCCCCTCGTGGCATTCGGGAGGTCAATTACGTTTTCCAGGTTGATGCGGATAGACTTAAGCAGCGGATCAAGCATGCGCTGCAATATCCGAAATCGTGTGCGGATCTGTAAAGCATGAGGTTCTGTCAGTTTGTACATATCTTCAGGCCTTGCTGTCTTGAGCCCAGTACATATATTTCTACCAATAGATATAACATTGGAGATGGTATATGTGACCCAAGCCACTCCAGGGTTTGGGCAGAAATAGGAACATTTAGAGTAAATCTCGAAATCACAAATTGGTATCAAATCGCTGATAATATCTCACCAGGCTCATACCCCCAAGCTCGCTCCAAATCCTTAAGTCTCCAAAGCGCACCCCAACCAGTCGTCTCCTCAACAATTTTGAAAAGTCTCGCCACCTCAACATGTTCACTGTGATGGCTGAGGAGCTTGCCGGCAATATACAGCGGCTGAATAGCATTTATCAGATTGCCACTGTGCGGGTTCGTAAGTGAAATCCCACAAACCCTGCGTGCATGCCAGATCGATGAGTAATGTGGTCTAGACGGAGGAACAATATGTTCCGGGGGTTTCATATCAAGCATTATAATGCAAGCCGCATGGTACAGCTGGTTACCCGATATAGCAGCCCAGTGCGCGAAGAGAATCTCCGGGAAGATCTGACCACCTCCTATCCCCGTCGTCTTGACAGGTAACATGGCCGGAGGTCGTTGTTCAAGCCAGTATTGCAGTTCGTTCCATAAACAGCTCCATCGTTCAGTGAAAGGACGCGGGTCGTCGATCATTTCGCCCAGCTCGACGTATCGGGTCTGTCGACAAGAGAGATCGCATGTTTTCGCGCATAGATACACGGCCCAGTTAGCGTGCATATCTGGCGACACAACTCCTTTCTGACAAAAGGAATCTCGAATCATGTTATCTCGTTCAGTGGGTGTGGCAGCTTCAGGCATAGAAGGCACCCATTTATCCAACGGGAGCACAGTACTTTCTGCACCGTTGGAAATTATCGCTCCACATAGTTCCATGCGTGCATAGCACCAGAACACAGCTTGTAAGTGGCCTCCTGATAGTCCGTTCACATTAAAAGAGTCGAAAAGTGCAGCGCAGCCCTCAACATGGCGGCGCCAGTCGCGCGGACTGACGGACATTAGTTCCATGACGGCGAGGATGCACACGGTAGCCAGTACATTCGGATCCTTAGCCTGGAGACATGGGCCGAGAAGACGGATAGATTCCTGATATAACTCCAGACTGTCATAGGCCTTATCGAGACATGCCTTCCGCTCAGTCTGGCGGGCGGAAAATGCTAAAATGGCATAAAATAGCGCAGGCGACCGTTGTGCCAGAATAGGAATATGAACACCAAAATTACGCGACTCGTCGAATTTGTCAAGGTACGGTGCACATTCGGTGATCCAATTTTTGAGATAGTGAATTAGACGAATCTTAGGGATGGAGACCCGGGTAAAGTCTAGGCTTTGATGGGATGTCCTCGCCGTCCCTGTCGCCTCTTCTAATGGCTCAGAAGGAGGGGATGTATAAGTGCTTGGATCGAGGCTGGCTACTGCGCTGAAAAGTACGCAGCGCAGTTCTTCCTGTAGCTCTAGGAAGCGCGGGTTTGCGGCATACTCGTCCGCACTGGAGAATGTTCCCGGTGATAGGAAGGCTTCTTCTTCAAAGACCGGGGCAATAAAGGATTCCCCGAGTCGCCCATCTGGCAATATTGGTGGGACATCGTCCATGACAGCTGGGCGTTGTCGAGTGTAAAATCTGGGGTAGAAAGAAATGTTTCAAGGTTCGGGTGGAGCAAATACTTAGTCACGGAAGGAGTTGATCCATGGAACGTCTAGTCTCAACACAGTAGGTCCAGCAGGCTTCTTTCGGGCCATGCTAGTCTAGCAAAATCTTCGGGATTGACGACATATCAAGTGCTGTGAATTTTATTCAGTGACCCTGTTTTTGAAAACCCACAGGCCATCGGTCAAAGTCCTGTTGGCTGGAGTGGCTATGAGAACACCTCAAACGGTTAGTTTTGCCACATCTGGAGCGAGTCTCGACTTTGCTCGGGAGTAAGTTCATAAACTTGGTGGTGCCATTCGAGATTCGCTCAGGTATAGTGAGTATCCCTTGAGGCCTAACGCGCTAATAGAAATTTAGTATTGTGGCGACCTCCTAGACTGCTCAATCATCTGATCATGATGCAGGATGGAAAGATTTCCTCGATGGCGAAAAAATGCGCGCCGTTTGCTTGCGATTGAGAAAAGAGTGGTGTTGCAGAGAAGAAAAGAACAATCTCCTAGGAGGGAAGCAGCGCACTGCTGCCTCACAAACCTGGCTCCCATCGGCAACATCACAAACCCACCATCAAAATACGTCACTTTCAACCCCTTTTCTACATCTCGTACTCCATTATAAACCACAACGTAGAAGATAGCCATGATCGACCCACAAAAACCTCAGATCCCTCCCTAACAAGGCAATCCAGCGAAACAGCCGCCAAGCCCCGCCTCCTGCCAACCCCCACCACATGCATATGAAGCCCCTCGCAGGACGAACCAATGATGCCAAGCACCACCAGCCTGGTTTAGCTCGCGTCTAGAAACTAGGGGGTATTCTGCCCCTGTTATCATTGGAATGTCGGGATTATCTCTTCCACTCGTTATTGAGATATGATAGCGATGTCCCCACCTCGAACGGCCCTAAATACTCGCTTAAAGTAGTTCGCTCTTGTTCCCCATAATTCTTAGGAACTGGTTCTAAAAATACTTGGCGTTGCAAAAGGGGAGTATCTGATCGCGACCGTTATATTCACAAGCTGCGATGCGATCAGATATTAGACATTGAAGAGGAATATTGGATATGCACCTATAATCGCATGCAGTACAATCAATATGATGCAAGATCGATTACCTGACAGATAGATCAAGAATGCAATCATAGCCAGCCTTCACCAATCACACCAACCACTTGAAGATCAACCACCACCTCCTGTCGATCCCTTGGCTCGTCTCACAGTCGTGGATCGGCACTCCACGGGAGCATGGCAGCCCCATAGATTTAGGCACGGGATACGAGGAATGTTATAAGACGTCGTTCCCAGTGACCTGACATTCTTGAATTCTGGATATACTTCTCCGTACGTCGCTCATTCAAGGTATGTTGTTACCAACCCAAACTTCCAGTCTTGTTTCTGCATTTTGTCTTGATGCTTTCTTGAATCTTCATCCACCCCAGCTGAAGCTATCTATCTGCCTATCCTGCCCTATCCAACATTACCATCTACCATCTACTATTTTCGATATTACTATTGAGTCATAGCTAACATAATCATCTAGAACAAACAACCTTATCAACACCCCTTTTCTTCTTCTCTCAACTTCAAAATGCAAGCCTCCATCTTCATCCTCGGCCTCATCGCCAGCATCACCAACGCCGTTCCCACTCCCGAGACCCAATCTACATGCCTGAACGTACGTTAACCCAATCCAATCAGCCGTCTACGTTTAGAAACACGCAACACAACAATGAGCTTCGTCTAACATATCATTTAGGAATTCGATGTTTGCCGCGTTAACGCTCCGATGGGTGATCCCCACCAGTGCTGTATCAGCAACATGATCTGCCAGCCATTCAAGGGCCACAGCAACAGCACTATGGGTGTAAGTTATCGCAACCACCAAGCTCGATATGAATATCCCACCGATATTGGTGGCTTTAGTGGGGTTCTATACTAATTTTTGATAGGTCTGTATCAAGGAGGATGATGAGTACAAGCTGCCGCAGTAATTTATCTTTGCAGCGGTCTGCAAAGATATAATTCGCTTTTAGACTAGTTGGAAAGATTGCACATAGGCAATGGTCGGGTTTGGTGCATTGGTATATGTGAGGCATAAGACTTGATGGGATCAACATGTATTTAAGTTCGATGGTACATATAAGAATTTGAACGTCATCAATCCTTGATTCATTATTTTAAAATCAGTTTCAATGAAATTTTAGAGACTCAACTGAGCTACTACGTAGTTGTTCGTCCTGTAACTTTGCAGTGTGTATGACTAGGTCACTTAGTGCAGAAGATAGCCTGAGGTCATGCAGTGTAGATCGATCGTATGATCAGATCTGATCACCGAGTTCTCCAGTCTTCAAAGAATTTGATACACCGCTAGATGATATCTACTGTACTTCAAGGTTGGACCTGCATCCCCTCGCTTTAAGACGTCCGCGATATGCACCGTGCATTCGCGCAGGCGTTTGAGGCTGAGATGATGTTTTGATACGTGTGGCTGGGCAAGGGATTGATAGTTGGATGGCTGGTTATGATCAACTAGTCATCGATACATACCTAGGTGCAAACATTACAATCTCGTGGGTAAAGGCGTTAGACCATACCAATTTGGCCGTTTACCGAATCCATGCTGCAGAAGACGGGTACAAACATGGACTATTTACAGAGTTACTCCGATACTGTCCTAGAGGCTGGTCTCCAGGATTCTCTACCTACAGATAAATTGCGATCATAGCTAACAAACGGATGGTTGCATAGCAATTTCGGATATCAATCACAACTAGGTCATACAGTTACGTACTACCAGGATTGCCGGTTCATAAAAGGCATGTAATAAATAACATATACACAACGCAAAAAGCATGAAGAAAAAACAAAGAGATCAGGTGGATGCAACCAGGGTCAGTAGACAACATCAAATAAAAAGGTATCTACCACAGAACACGTCCAAGATAATAGACATAGAAGCCAAGAAAGAAAAGACAAGTTAGATTGCATCAACATGCGGACCCAACATGCTTAAGAATGTAAATGGTAAGAACTCCTGATCCTCCTGTACAAGTTTTGAAAGGACTGTGTCGCATCAAGATTGACGAGCTTAGAAGACGCTAGCGCATCCCCAGTGCTGCTCAACGTCGAACTCACCAGGGGACTTCCAGGTGTCATCAGCGTAGGAGAAGAAGATGGACTTGGAGCCGACGGTGCTGGCAATGGCCTTGACGGCGGTCTCCTGCTCGGAGACACCGGGGACGGCCTTGCCGTTGGCGTTACCGGCGTTGGGCCAGCCGGTCTCGAGGTTGATGACGTCCTTGTCACAGATCTTCTCGAGGATCTGGAACTCGCTCAGGGCAAAGGTACCGGCCTCCTCGGCGGTGGTGTCGGCGTTGAAGAAGGGGTGGATGTTGGCACCGACAATGTCAACGGGCGAGCACAGGTTGGAGGTACCATACTCCTGCCAGATGTCGATGGGCTCAGTAGTGGTAACCTTGCCAGTGTAACCGGCAGACCGGAAGGTAGACTTGGAGGAGGAGATGAAGCTGGCGAGCTGGGCGCCGGTGACGTATCCGCTGGAGATGGCCTCATTACCAACAACGATCAGCTCAACCATGCTCCAGTCAGCCCACTTGGCGATGGCCTCGACCTGCTCCTGGGCACCGGAGGTACCGGTGGACTCAATGTAGACACCGAGGATAACGTTCATGTTGTACTGCTTGGCGGCGCTGCCGATGAACTCCAGACCGCTGCAGTCAGTGGAGTAGATACGGAGAAGGTTGAAGCCCTTGTCGGCAATGACCTTGACGTTCTTGGTAACCTCCTCCTGGGTCATGCAGTCACCGCTGTCGGTGTAGGGGGAGAAAGTCATACCGTACTTGCCGGCACCGGTGAAGCTGGAGGAGCTGCTGGTAGTGGCGGCAGCGCTGCTGGTGGAAGCTGCAGTGGTAGCGGCAGCAGCAACGGTGGTGGTAGCAGCAGCAGGGGTGGGGACGGCAGAGGTGGAGGCCAGGCCAGTGCTAGTGGCGAAGGGGCAGTAGTAGGTGGTGTCGGTCTCAGTCACGGTGATAGTGCTCTCGGGCTGAGTGTAGGTACCGGGGGTGATGGTGGAAGCGGTGGGGACAACCACGGTGGTGTCGCTGGGAACGACAGTGGTGGTACCGGGGACAACGGTGTAGGTGCCGGCCACGGGGCAAGTGTAGGTGGTGTACTCAATGATGCTGGTAACGGTGGTACCAGTGGGCTTGACAGTGGCGTAGGGGCAGGTCACGACAGTGCCGGTGGAGACAACGGTGGTGACTTCGCCAACGGTGTTGGTACCGCTGGTGAGGGCGGAGGTGGTGGCACCGCAGACAGTGGTGGTGTCGGTAACGGTCATGGTGGTGGCCGGGATGGTGTAAGTACCAGTGGAGGAGAAGCTGGTGACACCGTTGGTGGGCAGAGTCACGTAGACGGTGGAAACCGCGGGAGTGTAAGCCGGGGTGGCCGAGGTGGTAGGGGCCACAGCGGTGGTAGCAGCCACGGAGGGAGTCACGGTCACCGTGCTGGTGAGGGTGCTGGTCGAGTGGAGGGTGCTGGTGAGAGTGCTGGTGGACTCAACTGCAGTGGTAGCCTCAACCTCAGCGGTGGAGGTCTGGGGAACGGGGACCAGAGTGGGCGAGCCATAGTAGGTGATGACCTTGGTGGTGCAGCCACAGGTCTCCTCAGCGGGGATCAGAGGAGCAGCAGTCGAGGCCGAGGGCGAGGCCGAAGCAGGGCCAGAGACGGCGACGGCGCGCTTCTGGTGAAGAGCGTCATGACGACGGTGGAGGTTACCGTCAGCCAGAGCGGAGCCCACAATGGCGGCGGCGGCGAAGATAGAGCCCTTCATTTTGAATGAGGAGTCTTGCGTGCCAACGAAAGAATGCCCGCTGAACGAGTGAAGCGGTGGTCAATGGTATCAAGGAACGTGGGTAGAGAGATGAAGGAGAGGAAGTGGGCACGCAAGGCCTTTTGTTCGAGGGCTTTAGTTTGGGGAGAGAAAGTGGAGGTTAGGGGGGAAACAGAAAAAGGGGAGGGAAAGGGAAAGTGCCCTTAGCCCCATTAGTGAATACATACAGGTACCAGGCTCCACCGATCGTGAATTCGAGTTACCCTGCGGTACCCCTGGGTGGTTCGTTCATACGGGGTCCAACTCAGCCGTTCAGGTACGCCGGGTCTGCGATTGGTCAATCGTTGCAGACCCAATAAACTGATGCTGGTGGTTGGCCCGCACGGGTCGGGCAAGAGTGGAGATCAGCTTACACAGGTTATGATTACAGGGGAATAGTACAGCTCAGGTATGATGAGAATCCGATAATACACGTTGTTTTCTTCAAATAGTATCTGGAGTCTATGTCTCACTTGGGGGCCGAGCTTGAGGCTTTTGTCTTAGCCCCCTTACTGCGGGGCCGTGTCATAGTCAGGGACCCTGAGGGTTCGCATCTACATGTTCATTAGAAGTGGAGGTTAATATGAGGAAATGAGATGAAGACTAAAATGACGATGTATATCGAGGTATCTGTACTAATGTCCATCACTACGGAGTACCCATGGATCTTTGAGGAAGTGACATGAAATGAAGAGGAAAAAAACAGGAAATTCCCCTGCGCCATGTGGGGCTCACATGCTTAGGATCTAATCTCGAAGAAGTCAAGTGGCAGCTTGATGTGGAGATTTCAATAATAAGTGGTTGACTATGATTGGCCCATGCACAGACTCTAATTTCCGCCCTGCCGATCTTCATTCGTTCTTTCGGACTGTCGTACTTTCGTATTGACCGGCTCTCAATGTATTGGTTTGTTTATTGACGGTTTTATACATTGGCCCGTTGACCGTTGTATGCTTCCTCCCAGTGGCGACTTTAACGCCTCAACGGATACAGTTTGATCAAGTGCAGAGTACAGATGCAAAGCACCCACACTTTATCTTAGGGGTCCCCTTTTTCTCTTCCGCGCACTTCCTAGCTCAGCCCCAACTTGATTCTTCTCCATAGACTCGTCAGCTCCTGTGGTTGCCGATCATCCGAGGTGCACGGGAACCTGATATTCCCAAAGCATCCCGTCTATACTTTATAGAAGATGATTACTCCGTACGCGCCGCACGTTCCCGTATCGACGATCACGGTGGGACAAGATGCTGATCCCAATGCGACGAGGGCCTAGATCTGGTTCTGTGAATGAGGAATGCCGATGTCAATAAAAATGCTTCAAAGCTTGCTTCTCCATACTCGAATATTCCATACAAGGCGGAGGATTCAATAATCACTCGGCTTCTGGAGTGAACCCACTGTGGAGGAATCTTTCCCAGGCAACGGCATTTACCCCTGAGGCTTCACTGAGGCTTCGCTAGTTTCGGATAACTCGCTTCCGACCATCTAATCTTTTCCCGTGGGGCCCATTATTGGTTCAACCCAGTTCCAACCTGGACTAAACTTTGCGTACGTACGCGACCTTTGTCTATGGGGTAAATATTGAATAAAAGGGGAAGTGAAGGGGAAAGTAGAAAATTACTCTAGAAAAATAGAGCCAGAATAAAAAACCACTCCGATCGGTGTGTATTTAACTCTCTTCTCCACGCACTGGTCTCGACCGCCCAAATCTCCAGAATCTGGAGACTATATCCAACGCCAAGTGGGATAGTCGATCTGGGCACCGCCGTACGGTATGGAGTCGGATTTAGTCTGGAGGCTTGGCAAGACCCTGTTTCTGAGGTTATTCAGGGGCCAGCCCAGAGGTTGATAGGTTCAGCACATGGACCACCAGGTAATTTTCATTTCGTGAAAATTCTGGCCACTCTCGTTGCTCTGGGCCAAGTGCCGGTGGGGCGTTGACATAGCGTTTTCCTGCTGGGGTAGTGCGTTTCATTTGCCGGTCCTTACTGTCTGCGCACTTGGCCAAAACTATGTGAGATGCTGGGCACTTGAGATGTCTCGGTGCCATTTCCTTTGTCACGTAGATGTCTTGGCCACGCAAATATAGAATGTTCCATTCTTCATCTGGAAATTCCTCAGGGGCCGACCGATATGCTGACTAATATCAACAATGCGTTTGGCCTCAGGCCTCAAGGCCACCATATCTTCGCGTACATTCTACAGTATGTACTTGCGTAGTCATAGAGATAAATTGGGGGTTAGAATGAGGACATATCTACAGTACTACCTAACTCTCCATCTTCTATGGAGACTTTCAACCCACTGTAAGCCTTGACCTTGGGGGCATGTGGGTTTCCAAGTTCATGTTTTTAGCATTGCCAGACTTTCCTCGGGGCGCGGAATATATATTCTGCAGTCCATCCTGGGCAGGTAAACTGCATGGGCACGCTCCGATGCCAAACCTTGGAAGCCACCTGGGCATAATATTAAAAATACTGCAATCCATTTGGTATTTCCACTTAATGTTCCCATAATTAACAAGACCTTCAAGACCTCGGCAGACCTCGGGACTCTTGAAAATTTCAGACTGTTCAAAGATAGGGACATCCTTCGAACAGAACCGCCCCATCTTTACTCCCCAACCTCCCGATCATTATCCCAGTCAATAAACCGGACAACCTTCCATTTCATTGAAGCAAGACGAATCTGCTTACCCCAGATATACATAGGAATCGAGAACAGTAGACATCCTCCAGAAATTGCGGCCATCTCACCGTAAGCAATTCCGTAGCCCTTATCAACCCAGACGTTCGTGTAGAAAGAGAGCAGAAAACCGAAGCAAGCTGTGGTTTAAGATCTATCAGCACGCAAACCTTGCTGCTTGGGTCATGCCCCACGACAAAAGAGAACGACTTACACTTGAAAGCAAGTTGGGTGACAGTGACTTCACCAGCGATGGGACGGTAAGCATCAATGCAGTAGGTGAAAGAGACATTAGTTCCTTGAACGACAGCAAAGGCATCTGGAGAGGGTTGATTAGTCAAAGTCACATTGAAAGCAGGAAGTATTTTTTTTTGGGAATGACACATACTGAAAAATAGACCAAGAGTAGGAACAATCCAGTGCATCTTGTTTTGAATCCCCACGCCGTAGAGCACAAGGGACAATGGCGACGCAATGATAGTTAGCGCAATAGCGGGAAGACGCATCTCAGGCTCACGAATACCGTCATTTCTCTTGGTATAATAATCGGCAACCCAATCTGAAAATGGCCCGCCAAGGACAATACCAAAGGCACAGCCAATCATATTTCCAATAAAGCATAACCCAATTTGCCATGGTTCGAAGCCATAAGCGGTATTAAAAGCGTTGCCGATGTTGGAAGAGATGGCGACCAAGAATCCAATGGTGACAGACATGACAATAGTAGCCCAGAACACTGGGGGAAGGATAATCAGGCCAAGAGGTCGGATCACCATCTTCCACAAAGGCTCCTCGGTATACGTGCGTCCATTCCAAGGCTTGATATCCTGCATATAAGTGCGTTTTGCAGGAACCTCTACCTCTGGGACATCGGACTGAGCAGCATTGTCTGACTTGGCCCCTTTGGTCTGACCAGGAGCAATGACAAGAGGATTGTGGTACCTCTCGTAGGCAGTCTCTGGGAAAGAGAAGATAACGAACAAAAGTGTCGCTCCGACCAATGCGGAACCAACCCAGTAGATGGTTCGCCAACCGTGGGCTATAACAATCAATCCAGAGATGACTGATCCAAAAGCAACACCAGCCGAGAGAGCCGCGTTGTACATGGCCATGTACAGTCCACGCTCATGCAGGAAGAAGATATCGGTGATAGTCAAAGGAGCAAGACATTCACCAGCACCACCAGCAAATCCTAGGAACAATCTTGTCACAATCTCCGCGCCGTATGATTTCGAGGCACCCGATCCAATGATCATAAAGAAGTAGATGACAAAGCTGGCTATGTAAACAGGCCGCCGTCCATACTTCAGCATGACTGGAACCCAGAACAAGTTTCCGACACCTTGCGCCAGAGCACTGTTATTGAAGAAGTAAGCCGCATGAGCAGGTGTGGTGTTATACGACTCGGCGACGTCTAGCATGGCGACTGTTGGACCGGCGGCCATGAAATTGCACATGAGCATAGCAACGGTAACTAGTAGTGCGATCGAAATTTTGTACCACTGCTTCCTGCGGAGTCGGACAAAGTTGATAAGCCGCTGACCTCGACGATAGACAGCATGGTGGAATTTGCTTACCAGAGAAGGGGATCGTTAGGATCGAGCGACGGAGCAGGTGTCAGAATGATCTCCTTGGTATAGGCATCGCGAAGCCGAACATGTCCCAAGGTATGGTAGTGCTCCTCATCGTAGAAGTGATCAAGGTGCGCGGCCGAAATTCCCTCCTCCACTTGAGGCTCGATCTTCGCTGGAGGTTCGACCATTTTGTCGTTCCGCTTGCAGTGCAGTCAAGAGAAAGGAATGTACGAGGTAGAGCTGCTTCAAAGTATATGGACCATCGATCCCACAAGTCTATATATCAGAAACATATTGTCCAACAACATTAAACCCCACTTTCTGGGGGCTTAGGCATGTGGAGCCGAAATGGAATGCATAGAGTTGAGCTTATTGCCACGTTCGAAAATGGATTAGTTTGTCACGACAACTGCGACAGGGGCAATTGGTACCAAGGTTCCCGAGATTTTGGGTGGGAGCTAATAGTGGTTGGCCCGAGTTTGATCTTGGTTCGTCTCACTGACAGCAACATTATGATTGATCTACGCTTCGATCTACAACTTGGTTCTTTTGTCACTGGGGTGGAGGACAGGTATAGTGGGGGAGGGATCGTGACAGTAAGCCCTGTGATCACCTTAGTTACGCACGCAATGTGGAGGAAGGAGCTCTACCTAACTTCATTCGACCAATCATGGCCTTCCAATTCAATTTCATGAAAGCCTAACGTGCCGCGCTTTGCACAGTGTCCTCTGAAATAGCCAAGGGAGTATCTGAACTCTGCATATAGCCCAAGCTTGAAATGCAACGAAATAGCTGACCCATGTTTTAGATCCAAGAGGCTAAAATAAAGAGTGTAAGCTCTTGTTTTCCAACTAAAGTGGCATGAAGCCGAGAATAAGCTTGTACGTAGTAAAAGTTCCGAGCTCTGCCCGACTCCACATGATCTCCCTACAAAGAGCCCTTTCCCCGGGTTTTCCCCCACATTCCTTAGGACCATCCCAGAAAGCTTTGATTCGTTTCAAAGTAGCCACCGCTAAACAGCTTGCAGATTTAAGCAAAAATTGCCGAAATTTAATTTGTACGATATGGACCCATTGCCCCCTTATGGCACCGTGCATGAGCTACACGTATCGTCTGAATCTAGCCTATTGCTATCGTGTAATCACAAACGCCAAGTTGCATGATTGGACAAATGCGGGATAACTATCATAGGAGATCCCAAACCAATATTGAGTCAGCTCAAATCAGTTCGAACACATTTTTCGCGAACGCCACCAAATTGTGTCCCTAAGCGATCGAAGGAACGCGTAGACACGAGCTGTGAAGGTGGCCCGAACCCCCCGTCCCGAGGTCCACGCGTCACCTTCAGCCGCCCTTGCAGTCGATTCAATTCAGTTGGAAGAAAGGGATTCTAAAATACCATGCCTAATCAAAGGGAGCCAAAGCTCATCTGCAAGCTGAGAGGCCCTCGCAAGGTAGTTGAAAACACGAGAAAGGAGAGGTGGCGGTTTTATGATAAAAGCTCTCTTCAACTCAATCATCATATTCACTCTTTGACATATCCACGATGACTTTGCTGGTCGCCGAATATGACGCTAATCACCAGTATGGTACAGACGAGACGGTGTGATTCCGGCAATCTTCCATTCTCCTTCCACCTTCACACAGCGATGATCCATCCAGCTTCAGCCATCATTTGTCTCAATCACTTTGCCTGACGCATCCTTTATCTGATTTTCTCGACGCTCATGGCTCACCAGCTGCTGTCACTGGACAAATAATCCATCTTCCTTCACGCTCTTAAGATTTGGTAAACTGAGCAAATGTTGCGTTGCAAGAACTGGATTCCCTAAACGTTGGACGTACAACCTCTCCGTTGCAAAATCAGAGGAGGTTTATTATTATTCGCCCCAGGCAGGATTTACCAAAAACAATCGACAGCGAGATTTGGTGCGTGGCTTGAAAAAAGTCGCAGATAATCTTAAAACCTCCCATCTTAAATCATATGCGGGTAGGATATGGTCTTTTTATTCGCGTACCTTGTTGTCATAACCACCTGCCCATACACGCTGGTTTGGGTTATAGCGATAATCCTGGCTGGAGGTATTGGGGTATGTAAATTCAATTCGGACATGTTACCATTTTATATAAACATATTTCTATTTTGACCATGAGATTACCAAGCGTATATTCCAAAATCAGGAGTGAAGTGGAAGTGGTGTTAATAAAATTTGAAAAGCCGACTGTGGACTTTATCCACGTCTTTAGCGGCATGCTCATCCAAGTAAGTATCTACATCAATCAAAATAATAACTAGACTTCTAGGCATCTCAACTCTCTCACTTACAGAATTTTTCGGCTCCACTTCAGCCACAGCGGTAGATGGCACCCAGAGGTAAGCTTTAGTGGCGTGGGCTAGAACGAATGGAAGGAGTGACACTAGTAGTTGAATCCCCGTTCAGCTAAAGATAGGACACCAGCATTCTAGCAGTGGATCTTGAATGCTTAGACTATCATCAAAATCATATCACAAAGTATCAGACGCACTTCATTCAGCCTTCTGGTGAAGTAATGAAGTTGTTTTGTTTGCCCAAGTTATCCAGTCTGGTAGCAAAAAGAAAAAGAAAAAAGAAAAAATAGTCCCACACACAGGCCACTGTTCTCCTGCCTAAATGTGAGATGGAGCAGGGCCACCTCTAGCCCTGTGTTTTCTCGAAGTAACAAATTGTTCTCCGTAATTGTTACTGCAAATTCTGCCTTGTAATCCATCGGCTACAGGACCTCCAGCAGGTTTGTAGAGAAGCTAAGATGGAGGTCCCTGCCAAGGTGCCCTAGTCCAATCCTCGTAATCATTGTCATCCCCATAAGATCCATCAGACTCCCAAACGTCATCTTCAAAGTCGCCGAGGCAGTCAAAAGAAAAATAATCTATTGGCTTAGGAACCTCACTCCAAGAGTCAAGCAGTTTGTTTTGTTCAGCGCTCCAGGGGCTCAGTGCCCTTCCTTCTCCGTGGGGGTTGTAGTCAACCTTTTGCGATTCTGATATTCGTTTCTGAGACTCCTCTGCAATCAAATTCTGCCAGCGATTCGTTCCGCAACGGTATTTGTGATATAAAGCTGGAAGGTGCTGTACATCGCCAACACAGTATGAGAATATCTCGTTCGAAAGCGGCCGTGCATTGAACACACTGTATGAGCCTCCTTTTTCAGGATTCCATAAATCATCGCCCCTTTTCTTACAAAGTATCCACTCTTCCCTTTCTGGCCCGCGCAGGAGATCTTCGATGCATCTCGAAAGTCCATTTAGGAACTTTCGATTATTTGTAGTAGGCCGCGTGGCGCTTTCCATCAGCTGGACATCCCGGACGCCCTGTAGTTGAATTCCATATGAGCATAGAGAGCATCTGAATCATTCCTGACGTCGAAAAATACTTTCAAAAACTGTGGCGACTCTAGAATATCTTTCAAGCTCTTAGCGCGCCTGCCGGTTGTAGAAAAGGCAGTGCTTCCAAGTGTCTGAATGTCGATGATATGAGCAAGCTCAAAACCTTTCCCGGGATAAACCAGCACGGTCAAAAATGTCAGCTTCCCGTTCCGGCTAAGACGTTCTCCCTCGATATCGATGTACAAGGGGGGTTGCAAGTCTCCCATCCAAGTATCTTGGAGTGCCACCCAGTCCACTAGCTCCTTGATTCCCTGCGGTGTATGGATGAAAACAGTGTCTTTCACCATATCTTCTGGTCTTCGTAGAGGCATGGCATTTATATCAGTCTTTGAGATACTCAGCGACAGCGTGACAGTGACAGATGGGTGGTTGGTGAGAATTGAAAGGGGGGAGGGGGGAGGGATCATCGTAAGCTACATCTACAATGCATACATTCAAGCAAGCGCACTCGGTTATCCATACTGGGCCTAGTGCATATCGGACCGTGCTCGGGAATTAAGGAAGAGTGAAAAGCTATGTATAGCTGGTTTCAGAAAATTATTGTACAATAAATCTTTGGTTTTGTGAAATGAAAATTGATTCGTAATGAAATCTGGAATCCCATGCCCATAACTCCTGAGTCTTAACTCATAAAACAATAAATAAATTCAATCGTTGAATATTAAACATCAGACACCAACAATGTGGCCTTCGGTGCGAGGCATTTCATTGGATCAATCAGTGGGCGGGTGGTAAGTCCCACCAACGAATCTAAAGCCGATCAAAGTCAGTTCCAATCCAGCTTCGAGTGCAAGAGCCTAGTCACCAAGATTTGATGAAAGACAATCATTGGAGAGAGAAACTTACCGATTCCAGAAAGATCCAAACAAGCCAGTCTGCACATCCCCGGACTTTCGTCGTGCCCATCCACTGTCCACATTGTAGCTCTTCACGTCCTGGAGACCAGCGAAGAGGCCACGTCCAGCAGTAGAATGCTACATAATCATTGCTATTAGTCCAAGATAGTCGTCAAGGTAGAAACATAGATAGAACTTACACGATGTTCTTGCTTGTTGCGAATCCAGTAATCCGCTCCAAAGTCATTCTGGAGACGAGCGTGCTCCGAGTCGGTCTTGGACGCTGGTGTAGTGGTCATTGTAACCAAGTAGAGTTGAGTTGAGTTGAGTAGAGAGTAAAGTATAGTAGAGATGAGATTGTAATGTGAATCCTGATGAACAAAAAGATCCCTCAATGCGACATCTCAATCACCTTATATACCCAAGCACCATTGTATACAACTAAATCAACTAAAGCACGGCCACACCGACCTAACCCAAACCATTGAACATCCATGGATTGAAGCGCATTGCCTGATACCCGCAACGGCCAAACCCGAACCAAACTCCACTCTAACCGTGATCATAGTTTGGTTCGGAGGGTCGGGGCCGAGGTACGGATCCTCGGACCAGTCACGAGTCTAGCATTTGATTTAATCCGTGTGGATAAATTATTACGAACCCTATCACAAGGCTAGTGTGTGTGTAGCATGACTCAAATCCGGGGGTGGGGCTCAAGTCATGACGTCGAAGTGGTGTGGTGCGTGGTACGGCCGAAGAACCACGCCGGAAGCAAAATCTCCGGCTTTTTGGAATCGATATGAGATTGGGTTTTTATTATCTCTAGGTTTTAATTGGTTTGATGGTTTCGGATCTGCCGAATGGTTGGATGGTGTGGCTGTGAAGGATCTTGGTGGTCAGATGTGAAAGGGTGTTTTCGGGTGTGGCATGATCGGTGTCGGTGAGTTATGGGCGCAGGCTTCAACGGTCGATTTTTCATTGGATTGTTTTGCCTTAATTTTGCATTAGGATGTAATCGGGACTGGCCGGACGTGTTCATTCCAAGAAATAGATGGGTTTTACTATTTCGAGGCTGTTTTGATGTATACTTCTGAAGGCGAAAGCGGCAGCAATTTCACGAAAATTTCGTCAAGGTCTTCGCAAGCTTGACGAAAGCTACAAGAATAACTGAGTATAGCAGACAATAATTTAGAATATCTGATTTCCTGAAGGCAGTACTACTGATAATGGCGTTACCCGCAAGCACCTGCTTTCTGAAGGAACTCTTGATTGAATGCCAATTTCACATTCCATGGTAGGCCACAGAGTAATATTATCGAGTACATACCCAGATACCTCTCATTCACATCATTCCGTATAATACACTAGTATATGAAGGTGATTAAGGAGCGATATTGAATTGGCGCCTTTTTTTACCTGGGATTGAAATGTTGTAGTATATCCCGGATCGAACGACACCATATGTGGTTAATGAGTCCTACCAACATATCAATGATCTCTCTTCCCCTCTTCGTCCTCTTCCTCTTAATCCTCTTAACAATCCCTCCTCCTCCTCATATTCTTCTTCTTCTTCTTCTTCTTTCCCTCCAAGTTTTCTCTCTCTTTTCTAACCACAACCTTCCACCAAATGAGACCGCAAATTTGGAGTGGCTCTTTTCCAACGCCTCAAGCGACATTCGTGGAGCCTACCTTACACGGAAAATACATTGAATACACATGCCACCTGTTCGTTCGAAGATATCATCAACGCAAGCGAAAATCCTGTGTCACGATTGACGTACAACTCGGTCACTAAAGTCCTTACCATCGCCAGCATGCCGACTGATTGCCACTAAGACTGGCTTGCAGATATGATCACCAGGCTCACACACAATGGGATTCTAACCGACTCTAAGAGTCTCCAGATGAATATCCGATATGGCACAACCGTCGATCCTCCACGCAGGCCATATGCCGACTCTATGAAGCAACCAGATTACAGCCCTTGGTGTGTACATGACGAATTTCCAGCCTTTACAGTTGAGAGCGTTTGGTCCTACACATACCATATTCTTCTAGAAAACGTTAACCTACTCTTTGTTGGGGGCAACGGAGCTATCAAACACACGCTTATCATTATTTGGGGCGTCCGCTGTACAAGCTGGACAGCTGAATGCACCATGGAGCTCTATGGTTTGGACCGAAAAGATATGCCAGAATTAATACAACAAGACGTAAGTCTGGATCGTTCCTCGATGAGTCTTTAATCTACTTAATATTTTCATTTTTCAGATGCCTCAATAGCCTCAATTGCTCTAGCCTGTATGGAACTAACCTCGGGAAAAAAAGCCAGCGCATCGCCCCTCCAAGCCTCCTTTCTTTGTAAGCATCACAACTCCTAATTTCATTGCCTTTAACTGTTTTAACTCTGTTTATCTTCCTAATTACTTCCATAAATTCCTCGGCACCATGCCGCCATTTTGCAAAATAGCTGTCATGCAGCTCTACGTGAAGGTATGACTATCGTCAATCATCCAACGACCAGAAACCCGCAAAACGAAACCTAGAAAACGCCACCTTCATCTCAAACACCGGCGAAATCTTAGGAACATACATAAGAAAGAACCTACCTTCGCTCCTCCTCAGCTCCGCACGAGGTAATCCAAACACCCCTAGGACAGATCGGACTCCTCATCTGCTCGGACCTGGCCTTCCCCGAAGCATGGCGCGAACTTACATCCGCCGGCGCGAAAATCATCATCGTGCCTACAATGTGGATGCGCAATGGTGCCTCCGAGGCAGCCTGTGCCCAGAATCTATCTGCCCCGTCCCTGTTTGTGGATAGTATTCTGACGGCACGCACGTTCGAAAATACCTTTGCCGTTGTATTCGCCAATGCGGGTGGACCACCTGGAAGGCTTATTGTGGTCTTTCGCAGATTAATATTCCAAATGCTGGGCCATTGGTGAGGCTGGGTACCTCCACCGAAGCGATGTGGGTTGCGGTTGCGACGCTTGATATGGCGATTATGGAGGATGCGGAGGAGTATCTAGGGGTCAGAGCTGATATGGCGGATCCTGATTGGTGTTATAGACATACGCTTAGAGATACTGAGGCTCCTAAGGGTAGGTTGTAGAGGGTTAATTGGCTTGAAATACAGATTTTCGACTATTGTGGGCCTGCTCTAGATAGCCTTCTTTCTTTGTTATAGACTTCTTTATCACTCATTCTATGCACAATACATTGTGTCTTGAATCAGCCTAGGCAGTTATTTGTGGATATGCGTGGCATTACACCTCTGACAGGGACCAATACTCGGACCTCGGTATCTAGGCAAGTGACTTGACACGGACTCACATTGTTACTGCATGATAACAACTTCAGCGACTATTCTTGGTTTTTTTGTCCCCGACAATCTGGGATCGGGGTTCGAACGGTAATGACGGTGGGGGCCGTGTTTCTCCTCATGCCGATCGTGGCGATTTGGCGTCATGATAAGCCTGTGTCATTTTTGCACCACTTTGCCCCAAGGGAGGCGACTTTTAGCGTCAAGGCGAACAATTTCGGCATGAATCTAGAATCTTCATTACATTGTGTGTGTAACTTTGCGCCCACTTAGTTCAAGATCTGCCCTAAAACCTGACCAATCACGTGGAAGATTTGCAAAGCGTCATTATTTAGTCTCTGAGTGGGCCAGCAGCGCACTAGATCTACAGAGCTAAACTCGACATCAAACCTACTACTGAACAACTCCTATATGAGCAAAATGGAAATCAATCAAATCAAATCCATGGATTGGTAGTCAAAAAACGCTAATATATACAGTAAATGAAAAGGGATGTTGTAACACAGGACTAAGTTCTATACCCAGCCCTTACTCCCAAGAATCAATCTTCATGGTACCCTTCTCCTGGAGGTTCTGGTGCATCTTGAAAGCCTGGAAAAGCATGTGCGGCTCATGGCCCATACCCTTGCGCAAGCACTCAAACTCCGCACGATCAAGATAATCAGTGAGAATGGGGTAGTAATCAGGGTGCGAGCACTTCTTAATAATAACACGGGCACGCTCACGCGGCGACAGACCACGGACATCGGCAAGACCCTGCTCAGTGACGATAACGTCGAGATCATGCTCTGTCTGATCGATGTGGGTAGCGAAAGGAACGATACAGCTCACACCGGTGGGATCGGTCTTGCTAGGCCGGGTAGACGGGGTGTGCATAATGGAGTACTTGGAGTTACGCAGGAAATCGGCGGAACCACCAAGACCGTTCAGCATGCGGGAGCCCATGACACAGGTGGAGTTGGCGTGGGCGTAGATGTCCACTTCGACGGGGGTGTTCATTCCGATACATCCGAGACGACGGATGATCTCGGGGCTGTTGGAGACCTGCTGGGAACGGAGGAGGAGCTTGTCGGCGTATTGCTCCCAGTTATCGTAGAAGCGCTTGAAACCGTCTGGGGAGAAACGGATGGAAGTAGCAGTGGCGAAGTCCAGGTTTCCGCTGTCGAAGAGGTCAAGGAAGGAGTCTTGCAGAACCTCAGTCCAGACCTTGAGGTTCTTGAAGTCGGCGCCGCCCTTGGCGAGACCTCCGACGACGGCGTTGGCGATGTTACCGATGCCGGATTGGATGGGAAGGAGGTTCTTGGGAAGGCGACCGTGGGCGACCTCGTGCTTGAGGAACTCAATCAGGTTCGAGGCGATAGCTTGGGAACCCTCATCTTCGGGGGAGTTGGGCTGAGTCTGGTCGGGGTAGGTGGATTCCACGACTGCGACAACCTTCTCGGGATCAACGGGAATGAATGGCTTTCCGATGCGGTCCTCCGGTGCCATGATGAGGTATGGCTTGCGGCCTGGGGGCAGATCGGAGCCGACGATATCGTGCAAGCCCTCGAAAGAAGGCATGGAGGTGTTAAGCTCAATAATGACCTTATCGGCCATCTGGATCAACTCAGGCGAGGCGCCGACCGAGGCACCGGGAATGATACCACCGCATTCTGTAATGGCAGAAGCCTCGATAACGGCGACGTCGATCTTGTTGGACGGCTTGTCCTTTGTGTAGTAGCCCTGCGGGAAGCGTTAGCGGCCGATCGCGATCGCCAAATCTGCCCGCGGAAAATGCCGAGCCGCAGCCACAAGACCCAACTTACATAGACCAAATCCGAGGGAAACATGCTCAGATGCTTATCGAAGAACTTAATTTGTCCATTGTTGATTCCCTTGGCAATCTCCTTTCCGACCTGGTGAGGACTGCGGCGCTCAATCATGTTCAGCTTTGCCCAACGGTTCTCGGTCTCTGCGCCGGAGGAAGCTCCGACAAACAGAGTGTATTTCGATTGGCCTTGAAGGTTGTTCTTCTCGACGTGATCAGCAAGTGCGGTGGGGACCATCCTGTCAATTTGTTAGATCCATTGACTATCAATTGTTGCATCCTATCAACCACGTACTTGGGGTATCCAACACCAGTGAAACCGGACCAGCCGATGTAGGAGCCACTGGGGAATAGATGGATAAGGTCCTCAGGCTTAGCAAGCTTCTGCAAGTAAGAAGGACGCCGAATACGGCTCTTCAAAAGGGCTGAGGCCGCCATTTTGACAATTAGTGACAGGAGAGGAGAGTGGTCAAAGGAGAGATTTAGAAAAAGAAGGAATTTTTTTGAAAAGAGGAAATCGCCTCATTGAAATAACCCCACGGGCAATGGTTCCACCTTAAAGTTACCATACCAACCCCGGGAGAAGGGAAAAGGTCTCGATTGCTAGTTCGTCTTTGTGGGTGTATTCTCTTCCGCTCCCCAGATTTTGTCATTCCCCGCACATTCTGTGGGTATGTACGTAGATAGTATCGATAGCTGAAGCTCTCTGCTGTCTTCTCGATATCAAATGTAAAGTATAATAGCCTTTCCTTTCCATCTCGTTATCATCATCCCTTACGGATCCATGACACTCAGCACCCGAATGCGGCCTAGCGTACCAGTCATATTGACATCATCGCGGCGTTGACTCGGTGCCTCTCGGGATTTTCTCGCTCGGTGCTAAATTTACACCCTGCACCCCAGTTCTGATACCCCAAATACCCCATAATACACCGATTATCACCTTCACAGTCGACGTAATGATGTTTAAATCTATTTAAATAGAGTTCTATAGAAAATCTGATGTTGAACTTCTATAAAACACAACATTAAACCCGTCAAAAACCGCCTCAAATCCAATACTACACCGAAAATAATAAGATACCGGCCAAGAGGATCCGCCCGGCCCGAACAAGGCCTCGTCAGTCCACGTCTCGGACTGTATCGGTTAAGCTGATTCGGCCACACGGAGCCCCTTCTGCACACCGAGGAGCCGTGGGCAACAGTAATTTAGGATATAGCGCCACGGAAATTCACTAGGCGTGCGGATCGTGATCCTTAAGGGGTGATCGACAGGTTCGTTTATTTGTCCCGGGTGGTTTGATGGAGCTGGAAAGGGGCTACTATACCAGCTTGCATGAACTTTAGATTGAACTATACGGAGTACTTGGTCCTTGGTTATACAACGTACTAGTCCATGGTTATGTAGATGCAGTGATTATTTCGCCCCGTAGATTACATAGCCTACAATACGTAAAAGTGATGAAAGGAAAAAATGAAAGGAAAAAAGAATTAACATAGATCATTCATTCATCCAGCGTGATCCACTTATTTTCATCCTGAAGATTATCTCGGATGAGGCTGAGCCGGACAACCTGCTTCACGGAAGGGTTCATGGAGCCCTAGAACCTTGTAAACCTCGCATGTATCCGGTGTCCATAAAAAGCAGCTGGGAAAGGACAAAACACCGCACTGTCGTTTGTGCATTGGGGAAACGATGATAAACAGACCGGGTAACTAGATCGCTAAGGATACAGGCCCCTAATACAGGTTGCGAGATCACAAAAAGAAAGAGAGTAAGAAAAAATCGGAGAAGAAGATGAAAAAAAGGTGAAAAATAATAATAGACAAACCCCATAGAACTCATCGTCGCAATTTCCTCGTGTGATATGACGCCGTTTCCTTCTCGCAAGCAGCAAATGCATTTCATCTCCTTCAAGATAAACAAACGTCCTCCCCTTCCACTCAGTCCACAAAAACAGAACAGAAAACAGAAAATAACGGGACAATTACACTGCAGGCTCAAAATCAGCCATCTCGACATCGGCCTTTTCGGCGTTTGTGGGCTCCGGCTTGGCCTCGGTCTCAGGAGCAGGCTGCTCCTCTTTCTCAGGAGCTGCAGCATTAGTCTCCTCGGCGGGAACCGGTGATACCTTGACAGCGTCTCCATTATCTCCGTTCTCCAGTGTCCCGTTCATCCAAGACCGGAAGCGCTGGTTCGACTCGTCGACCTTGTCTTTGCTCAATCCACGCGCCCAGTTGGGATTGTTGACAAATTTCTCGACAAAGCGGTCATGACGCTTTTCTTTGAGAGCAGCCTTCTCCTTGGCGCGCTCCTCTTCCAAGGCCTTGTTGACTTCGGCGTCGGCGTCCTTCGGCGCTGGCGCGTTGGAACGCCAAAACCAGTCATGGCTCGGGGGTTGGTAGAGGATGGTGTAGTTGTTTGCGCAGATGCGGATTATCAGACCGTCGTGGTGCTGCAGCCGGCGGTAGTAGCGGTCATATTCTTCGTCCTCGTCTAGCTTGCCGGGTAGGTTGCGCTTCAGGAATGGAATGCGCATCTCGGAGATTTGGACACCTTCAGTGGGATCTCGCATCGAGTAGGCGGTCACATAGTAGGACCAACGGGCTTCAGAGCTCAGGTCGTCGTGTTCGAGGGTGGCGTCCTCCGTGGTCATCACTTGCACGGTTATGCGGCGATCAGAGGGGAACTGTGAAATGGTTAGACATGTGAAAGCTGACTGAGAACGGGGTACTCACGTAGGTAACACGGTAGATATCACCCTCCTTGACCAGTCTCTCAACCTGCTTACGATATTGAATCTCCTGGTGGTGAGTCGTCTCTTCCTTCTCGCGCTCCTTGAAAAACAGGTTCGCAATGTCCGAGCTTCGATCGCGCGAATCTCCAGTAAAGATGGACGCGACGAACTTGGTAATGGACGAGAAAATCCTCTCCAGGTTATACAAGAGATATCCACCCTGCATGTAGAAGCGGCGGAGAGTCTCCTCAAGGTGAATCTGGTCAATATCACCCCGGATCACCTCCTCACACATGCGCACAATCTGCTTGTAAAGGTTGGCTTTGGGTTCGACATCATAGAAGAAATCGCTCGGGAACCGATCAATAAGACAAAGTTCATGGGCAGGCTTGGGCAGAAGACCCCGGCGAACTTGCTCGCGGGCACTTTCTTCCTGTTGCTTGATGCGCGCCAGACGCATGTAAAGAATCTCGAATGTGCGCAAGAAGCAGAGGATATTCAGGTTGCAGTACATGTGGTGCTCGGTCTTCTTGTACTTTTCGTTCAGAGTGTACTCGTGCTCCACATTGAAGTTTCCTTGACCAGGGTGCTCCATCCACTTCAGCTCAGCAACGTCAAAGGCCTCTTCGGCCTCGGACACGGCCGCAGAAAGAGCCCGACCAATGTCAGGAGTCGGCTGCTGCTGCTGCTCTGAAGGCTGGTGTTCAGCAACCCCATTCGACTTCTCCTGGTTGCCCTTCTCCACCCGGCGCTCCAGGACCTCACGCAGGAGATCCAGCTTCTGCGTGTTAGGTGCCTTGCGACTGGCAGCGGATTCCTCCTCAGTGGCGAAGTTGTCTTCAAGTTCTTCAGGGGGCGTAGCAGCAATGAGTAGTTCGTCCATGTAGTCGTGGAAGGTTTCACGGTCCAGCCCAAAGAAGATGGGAATGAAGTCTTTGACGAAGTTTATCAGACGCTGGGGCTCAGCACCGAAGCCAGAGGTGCTCCGGTCAATGTACATGCAGAGCAGATGTGTAGTATCCAGTAGAACATCCATATCCTCCAGCTTCATCTCAGCTTGGTAGTTGACCGCCTTCAAGCCAGCCTTGCGACGGTTCTGTGTTTCTTCAAATTTCCCTTGCAGATCCTGCTGAATGTTCTTCGCAATGAAGAGCTTCTTGTCGGTCTGTCGGGTAGCAATGGCCTGGTGATCAAGACTGCGCCAGTATGCGCGCTGCATCTGCTCACGCCAGACTTTATCCCACTCGCGCTGGCATGCTTTCCATTCCTCAAGCTTTTGCTTCAAGCGGTAGAGAACAATAGGAAGGACTTGGCAGGGCCGCTCAAACATGTCACGAATAATCTTCTCGCCACGCTGACGGTCGTATACCTTCTTGATAACGCGCTGATAGATGGCCTCACTCTGACCACCAAGGCCAGGTGGCAACTTGAAGTTGGCACGCTCACTCTCAGACATGTGCAAGAACTGCTGGCAGATAGGCTCAATGAGCTGGATGGTACGAGTACAAGCCTCGATATGGTGGTCATAATCGTGGCGGTCTTCTTCAATCCGGTGCAGAGCATCTTCATACTGGTTCTTTCGGTGTGCAACGAATCCAGAATCTTCAGACGCCCAGGTCGGGTGGGAAGCCCACTCGTCATTCAACACCTCGAAGCAAAGTTGATCACGACCACTGCATGCCTTCTGGCGCTCTCGCTTGGGCAATAGACGGTAGCTGGGTCCCAATGATCGGCAGTGCGCAAGGTTAACAATGCCAGCCTCTGTCTGGGGCTTGGGGTCAATGGTTTTGTCTTCGGGTTCTTCGACATTCATAAAGCGCTTGAACCAGTTCATCAGCTCGGCGTTAGAGCCGATGAAGCCCTCCGCACGCTTGACAAGGATAAAGCGATCGATAAGATCGTTCGTGTACAGGTTGCACAACTTCAAGAAGTCACTGAAGATTTGCTTGTTTGCAATGAACTTCTTGACACGATCGAAGAACGCAATCTCTTCCTGGCTGGGCGTTGTCAAGACAGAGGGTGGGATCGGCTCTGGCAATGCGGGGATTAGAGTGGGAGAGACATTAGGGATGTCAGCACCAGAAGGCTTTCCGTGGAAATACTTGGGTCTCTGTTAACGTTGTTAGTAGACAAACCAAAAATAAGTGAGACAGAGGAAAGGAAGACATTGCGGGATCAACAAGAGAGAGGGGTATCAACAAACCTTGTTTGCATTGCCAAACTGTGCTGGCTGACCACGCATCTGAGATTCAGGCAATCTGGCGCTATCAATACCAGAAGGTCCTGACATAGAGGACCCAGCAACACCAGGGCCTGCGCCTCTCCGCTTCTTGTTCTCTTTCCCAGAATCCTTGACATTGAAGTTGCCCAGTGGTGGCATATTCTTCATATCGCGGTTCGATGACTGGGGAAGGCCCATGGAGTCCCCACGCATGTTACTGATGGGAATAGACTCCTCGGCAAGGCGAGCTGCGGCTTGCTGCTTAGCATGGGCTGCAGACTCTGGCAAAAACTGCTTGAAGTCCTCCAACAGATCCGGAGCACTGTTAAACAACGTTGTAACCTGGGCATACACATCTTGGATGGGTTTTGACTCCCGCTGATATGTCTGTAGAATTTCCAAGAATTGTTTGTAGATATCCGGAGCTTGTGAAAAGCGGTTCTTTATCTTGTTCACATAACTGATGGCGTGGTTGAACTCCACAGGCCCACGCTTGTTGAGATCAGGGTGGCCGCCCTGAAGCATACCACCGACACCAGCCAGACTGCTCATTGGCTGAGTGAGGCCGGCATTCGGTCCAGCGCCTGAAACTTGCATCAAGCCAGGTCTTCCCATACCAGAAGCGGCCGACGCTGCACCTTGCAGCTGTGCAACTCCACGGTGATCCTGTTGGTGAGACAGGCTTGCGGCTCCCTGGGCTTCCTGGCTTTGATAACCATAGTGATGGTCATGAGCAGCACCTTGGCCATCCTGATACATACCAGGACCCATCATTCGGGACCCTGGAGAGTAAGATCCAGGTGGGCCCTGCTGCTGAGTCTGCTGTTGTTGGGTCTGTTGCCAACCGGGGCGGGACTGATCATAGTAATCAGGGCGACCAGGCGGGCCGAGACTACTGGAAGAAACCTGATCGGTGATGTTTTCCAATGGGCGTCCTGCGCGTGGCATACTCAAGGTGTTCGTCCCGGAAGGGGTCGTCACACGGATTGCATCAGGGTTGTCTTCAGTACCGCACTCAATACGATATCCGGGAGGGAGGAACGTGTTGAAACCCTGGATCAGCGCCGGGTGGCCATTGAACAGGGTGGACACCCGTTGGATTACGCCGGGGGTATCAATTCTGTTAAAGTCAGCTAGGATCGGATTAGAGTGATAAACAAACTTACGCTTGACTCTTGAAGTCTTTCATTATATCCAAAAAGCGGTTGTAGACATCAGGTTGGTCAACAAATCGAACCTTGACTTGATCCAGATAACTGAGGGCATCCTGTATCGCAAAAGGCTCTGTTAGAGTCTGGGAACTGGGGCGATCGGCGCCTGGGGGGCCTAGTGGGGAACTTGCATTCAAAATAGGCTGTTGGCCTTGTGCGAGGGCCGCGACATTTCCGGGAATTTGCTGTCCCGCTGCGTTGTATCCTCCCATCATCGGGGGTCCACCGGGGTGCTGCATGTATGAACGAGGGGTACCTTCACCGTGCGGCATCTGCGGGCCAAAAAGACTAGCGGGTCCGCCGGAAGACTGCACATTACCCTGAGGGCCATTGTTCGGGTTTGCGCCAAGATTCGAGAGAAGGCCATTGGGGCCATGGATGGAGTTCTGAACCTTTGAGGCCACAGGCTGGTGGAGGGGAATTGAACCCGGATGGCTCTGGACGGGGTGGTGTTCGCGTTGACGCTCCATCTGCTGGCGTTCCATCTGCTCGCGCTCGCGCTGTTCACGCTCTCGGTGGGC
The DNA here is from genome assembly GCA_023626355.1 of Penicillium sp. S1602. Taxonomy (NCBI): domain Eukaryota; kingdom Fungi; phylum Ascomycota; class Eurotiomycetes; order Eurotiales; family Aspergillaceae; genus Penicillium; species Penicillium sp. S1602. The sequence goes on along the minus strand of JAMAGW010000023.1, from coordinate 122,834 downwards.
CATCTCTTCCTGGCGTTGGCGCTCAATGAGGTCCCGCTCTCTGGAGTCCCGCTCTCGTTCACGGTTCAGAGATTGTGGGGACGCATGCTGCATCGCCTGCCCAATTCCAGGCAGAGAGTGGCCCGATCCATGTGATGGACCAGGACCATGTTGTCCATATGCTGAGGGCTGGTGTGGGGTGCCATGGGTCTGGCTCAACTCCGCGAGGCCTGGTAGGGAATGACCACCGGACTGACCAGCGGGATGGTAGGGTCCTTAATTAAAGCGGCGCACAAAGGTCAGTTCGTAAGTTTCACGGTATCACTCTAAAAATAGCAGAGAGGGTATATTCAGGTGTGTAAAGGACTGGGAAAAAATGCTAACCGGCAGGAGGAGGAAGGACGGGTCCGGAGGACTGCGAAGCCGGGCCCTGTTGAGGGGGATTTTGTCTATCAGAGGAAACAAACACATTAGCTTTGTCATTTTAGCAATATCGAGTAGCAGAGATTATGCATACCCAAATGACCCCAAGGGTCGAGGCTGTTGATTCATCTGATCCATGCCAGGGTGCGACGGTGGCCCACCAGCAGAGGAGTGCCAGCTATCGTTCCCAGAGTTCATGACCAGATCATGAACTCCAACAAAGTAAGGTGATAGGTGTCAAACGTAACAGAAATGAGTCTGAGTTGTGAAGAGGGTGCACTAGGGCCCAGGTGAGCTCCCCAGCTGGGAATGTGTTTCTCCGATTGTATTTTCGGTAGGGAGATAAGGAATCCACGACACTCAGATCGCGGGCATGTCAGAGCATGACCGGCCTGAGAGATTAAGGCAGTTGAGGATATCAAAGACTTTGTAAAAGATGACGAGTGACAGGGTGGATAAGGGACAGGATTGTGATTGCGCGCGACCGATCGCGGGCTCTCTCCAGTGGAGGGTTTCCTGACCGACTCCCGCTAACCCCATTGCGGTTTAGCTGATGCTGTCACGGGCCGTGGTTATTCCGGGTCATCAAAACAGTATTGTACCGACCATCCGGGGCGATCCCCGCTATTCGCTGCGGCATTCTCCGTATTTACCGTATTGTCCTGTACTTTCAATATGAATATTTCAGCCCGCCTTCGTCATCGCCCCCAAACGCCGGCAGAAAAATCCGGAGCAAAACTGATGCAGAGATGCGTATGCACAGTGATAAAAGGGGTAGGGTACAAAGGAACACTGTCAAAGAAGCAAACATTCCCAAGTTGTGATGGAGGAAAACATAGCACTACTTTCACTTAGACGGTAGGTCTCGTAGGACTCGTAGGCCTTGCATGAGTTGCACAGCAGAAACGCCTCTCATAAGATACTGGCAAATACGAGCGGATATATGCCCCAAACAGGCTTAACATTCTCTATCATGAAGCGCCTCCACACAACGCCTTCAAGGTACCTAATAAAAAGCTGCATACAACCCAGATGAGGAAACGGAGGTGGCTCAACGGAAAACAGAAACCAGGGATATCGCAGTCGGGTATGCTGATTCCAGGGAAAGGCGTGAACAGAACTGAGATTATGGAACCTGTGGCTTGCTGCTATGGCCATGATTTTGTTCATTTTGTTGTGTCCTCTCTCTCTCTCGCTTTCTCCCCCTTGTCAGATCGTCAGATCGTCAACCTTTCCACCAGCTACCCGGCCCCATTCCCAAAATACGCCTGTCCGTGGAAGAGAAAATGTGTATGGTCCTGTTGCCGAGGGCATTTACAGGGCAGAAAAGACGAAAAGCTATAGGAAGTTAGTTTGGGGTCAATAAGAGGGAACTCGGAAACCCGGGGGCGATGTCTTACATTGTTTGTAGCGGCAATGGCGATGCTGTCCTCGAAGGGGTGCCAGCTCATGTGCAGGATCTTCTTGTTGAAGTCAATCTGGTCTGCGTCGGTCTCCTTCTTCATGCGGCTGCCAGGACCGGCAGGGCTTCCCGAACGCGAACCAGCCTTCTTTCCACTGCCCTTATTCATTGGTGTGGGCACACCAACCTTCTTCGCCTTGAAGGCCGACTTGTCCGCCTGGAGAACGATCTCTGTATCCTTCTGCTCCTCCGTCGGATAGATCATGAAGTTGTTGTTATAACTACCGGTCATCACGTTCTCTGCATCGCCCGAGAAGACCACCTCGAATTTGTCGAAGATGCTGTCGTTTTCGTACGTATCGCAGAGACGCGGCCGCAGGTGCTCGTGAATAGGAATAGTCTTGACAGGCTGGCGTTCCATGTTCACATCCCAAATCTTCACGGTCAGGTAGTCCCTTGACACGATGTACCGGCCGTCATGTGAGAATCGAACGTCGGAAATGGAGGAAATGATCTCTGAAAAAAAAGAACGCGACGAAGCATCCTCTTCTTGCTCAAACACTTAAAAGTAGCATTTCGTCAGTATCAAAATAAAAGTTTCCGGGGGAGTCCGAACATACGCTTAGAGTGCTCGTCGCAAAGGGCCCGCTGCCGCATGTCGGCAAGCTTGATGGTGCCCTTCGAGCTAGCATACATGAACCAGTTACAGCTCACGGGGTGGAACTCAGCCGCTGTAATAACCTCAGTCAGCTCCTCCATGTTCGCTGGTTTGATATCCACGATGTTGAAGCTCTGATCCTGGATGTTGAGATTCCACAAGTTGACCCGGAGGTCGTCACTGCTGATAAAGGTCTCGCCATCGCTGTTCACGGAGATGCTATTTATATGGTACGCATGGGCGTTAGCGTATGTTCTCCGAGGCACAGCCGCCACGACGGTGTCGTGGTGTGTCAAGCGGGGAAGCTTCAGCGCAGAGGCATGCTTGAACGTGCCCCGGGGTGCTCGGGGCAAACCACCCGTCGGGGCGGGCGGAGTCATCTCATTCGATAGGTTGTTCTCAGCGACCACTTTCAAGGACTTGTCAAACACCTTCCATAGCTTTATGGTCTTGTCGTTGGTCGAAAGGAGGAAGTGTGAAGCATTCTGGCGCCGACACCATTTTATCTTGTTGATCTTCTCTTCAATCTCTAACGATTTGAGGTAATCAAATTCCGGCTCGTGCGACTGAAATTCGGTGTGGAACTTATATTCGCAGGTTTTTTTCTGTGGAGGATTTTTGCATGAGATAGCCCGCCCGGGAAAAAAAGCATCGCGAAAGCAGGACTCACCGTTTCGTTACGCTCAAACAGAACCACTCGTCCACCCTTATCTCCCGTAGCCAAATAGTTTCCGGTGTGATCGAATTCAACGGTCGAGATGATGTCCGCTAGAAGGGAATATAAATCAGCCAATGAGCTTTCTGGTAACTCAAATGTAGGCGCAGGTACCTTCTGTGATATCTTCTACATCACCTTTATCACCAAAGCATCTTTTGACACACGTTAGCCATTGTGCTACATTCCCGAGGGGGGAATGGAGGGATGATGGAAGTCTCGCCGGGCTTGTCACTCGGTGATATCTCCCTTTTTCCCAAAGACCAGACTCACTGTGTGAACTTCCAGGTAGGTGTACCTGGGTCTCTGTCTACCATCTTTTCGTTCTAGGATCGCCCTTGATCGTGGATCTGGGACAAAGGGTTCGGATGCAGGACGGTGAAAAAAGCAGGTCGAACGTTGGGCTCCGGGAGCTCTATTGTGGATGCAAATTAATCACTCTGTTCGGCGTGATATCGACGACAAAGCGGAAGCGGTCGGACCAAGTACTATCACAACGACCGGGGCAGCGAGCGAGGAGTGGCGAAAGCAATGGACTCCACGCTTCGATCGGAGCAAGTGCAGGCGAGGGGCCCGATGACGAGCGCGGGAGAGGGGAAGAGGGGGGAGTAATAGTCGGGGTACGGTCAGAGACTGGAAAGACCGTGGAACTCCTCACCAAGTTTGACGGCAAATGGAGGAAGTGATGGGAGTTGCGGGATGGAGGGGGGGAAGAGTTGGATGGGTTTGGGTTTGGAGGGGAGCAAACGAGCCGGTGGTTGTTATGAGTGGGCCCGCAGAGCTTGAGAGGGGATCATTGAAGACCTGAGCTTAACTTCAATATTAGAAAAATGGGACTTTTTTTCGTATACTGGGAAATATTTTCATACGAGAATTTTTTTTTTATGTCTGTTCACTTTTGGAGGAAACAGAAGAGCGGGCAAAAGGGTGAAAAGAAGAAAGAGGTGAGGCGTGAGGCGGTGGTGGGGAGAGTTAACGATGGTTAGTGTACCCTCTTTCGCCCACCGCTACAATCGGATCTCTGGGGATGTATACTCCGACTGGGATATCTGATCCAAATCTAAGTGCTTCGATTCTACGATCTGAAGATCCCACCGTTGAACTGAAATGAAGGGAGAAAAATCTTAATTGATTCGATACCCAAATGCTGACATCAACACTACCCAGCGACTGTAACATTGCCCGAAGCAGGCACGAAAGTCCCTGGCAAGGAATCGGGCGCACAATTGACAGCTGCTACCAATCAATTCCCCTGGTGATCGGAGCCTGCTGCAATTCATATGGGTTTCATGCTTTTGAAGACCTGCCATCCTGGAAGCTGCAGCACCAGTGTCCCGCCTCTGTCGTCATCTTGTCGGGGCCAAAGCAATATCCATGGAAAGCTCGTGCCCTCATATCTGCTCAAAACATGTCTATAACCATGTCAAAATTATGTGAAAAATAGGGATAATTCGATTTGACTATATGTACGTGTAATGGAAGATATCAAACGCTATAGTATATGTCAGATCTGCTGCATTATCCCAAGACACGCTTGGATAATATATAATCATTCAATGCCTCCATGAAAATAGATCCCGACATAGATACAGAGTCCATGAATAAGGTATATTCAGCCTAATATCATAGCGATGAACCTAATGATCCCTGCCAGGTTTAATTCATATCTGACTGCACATGTGGGCTAGGGCCATATAAGAACCTTGAAGCCATAGATGCATCACCACATCACAAGACCACCTCCAACCCAAGAACATTGAACTACCTATCCTTTCATCATTTTAGCAACTACGCGCAGACTGTTATACATAGATATAGCAATAAATGAAGCTCAACCGCGTAATCCCGGGAATAAGGAAATATTGACTTCAAATTATACGCCAAACCTCAGCATTCACATGCCTGCCTTCCTACTTTGTCCGGCACGATCCCACCGAGCCCCGAGGCCAATTCGTACCAACCCACGATGAACAATGAACGAAGTTTCAACGCCCAGATACACCTGCTATAACCTCTATCGCAATTCTGGGTATCTAAACTCAACCATACCCGGTTGACTTGCCTTCCTCTCATAACATCCTTCCCCCTCCGCTATGTCCGACACCCCGGAGAACATGCGGGGTACCCGCACGACACATGCCCGCGACACGGACACAACCAACAATACCAACTCTGCTGCCCAAGCACAAGCCAATGCCAACGCATCAGCACATCAGTCCTCCGATCAATCCGCATCTACCCTAAACGATCAAAGCCAGCCCTCCCTCGCGCGCCGCGTCCAAAACTCCGCAACGGGACTCGCCCGCAGCGCATTTCAAGGCGCGGGTAGCAATGCCGCGCAGACACTGTCCAGCGCGACGAATGGGAAGAGTGGATCAGTTCCATCTGCCTCGAGTGCTGGGTACGCCAGTCAGGATGTCCTGGGATCTGGGGCGCTGAGCGCGTCATCGGGACAGAGCGCGCGAGGACCCGGCGCTGGGGAAACGTTTCGCGGTGGACAGGACACAAGCGGATTGTCGCGAACACAAGGTGGATTCGAGATTCCAGCTCTGAGTGAGGAAGAGTTCCAGAATGTGTACGGATCTGGTGCACTGGAGCCCCAGCAGGGCCTTGAAGCTGTATCAGCATCAACAGGTGTCAATACCCAACCCAGTCGCGAAAGTCTCCAATCCTCTACGACAGGGAACTGGAAGGGAAAGCAGCGCGCTCAAGATCCCATACAGATGGAATATACAACAGCCTGGGAGCGTGCGAACACGAATACAAACCCCGAACAATCAGAAGCTGCACGGCACATGGATCCAGCGGACGGCGCAGCGGTAGTATCGCTTCTGTCCGATACTTCGTTCGATGCGAATTTCGGTGGCGCATACGGCGAACAAGACACATACCCAGGCGCAGATCTAGATCCCGATGCAGCGCCTCCACCTCTGACAGCAGAAGAGATCAATATGCTCGAATCTTTCCGAAGACAAATCGCACAGGAAGAGGGCGGGGTACAACCGTCACAAGCACCGCTGTCGTCCTCCAGCCTGGTCCCGGATATTGACACTTTCCTACGAGATAATGACCCGGCTGCGTATGCACCAGCACCAACACAAACGGATCTTGGAAAGTCAACGTCGACGCCTCTACGTGATGCCGTGCTCTCCCAGCTTCCTGGTGCGGAAGAGTGGGTTAGCGTGCATGAGCGATACCATGATGAGGTCTGGGGATACCTGCGGCCTGCACTAGAAGCCGCGCAGAAGGAAATTGAAGAAAAAAATGAGATAGATGACGGTGATGGACCTGCTGTCAGGCGGTTGAAGATGATTTTGAAACATATGAAGGCTTGAGATTACATTTAGCATTTGATATAGCGATGGGGCATTTGTAGAAGAATATTACTCAAATAAATAATTACACTAAAAGGAGCAAAAAGCATATTGAGGAATCTACGAAGTAGCTTCAAGCTTCAAGCATATCAATTAGTAGAACCGAGTTGAATTTTTGACGCAAAAAGCTAAATGTAAAATGGTAAATGTAATAAAAGAAGACATCATAATCCATAACCGCGTGTTTGGCCGAGCGGTTAAGGCGCTGGAGTATGTATTAACTTACGACACGAGTTCGAACCTCATCACTAACAAATCAATAGTTCAAGCAAAGCTTAGCACCGTTAAACGGAGCTGGAAATCCCAGTAACGAAAGTTGCGCAGGTTCGAGTCCTGCAGCACGCATTATCTTTTTTGATTTTCTTTTTTATTTCTAATTTCTTCTTACTTGTGTATCTTTGACAATATCCATCTATCCTCGAGTTTACAACGTTGCTGAACCCCCAGCTACTGTTCTGGAGATCACCTGTGACTAAACTGCGAGCTCCAAGAAATGCGAATATTGCATCAGTCAGCATAAGATCTGCGAGCCTTGAGTCGGTTGTCCCTTATTTCTGACTCGTCATTTACTCTAAGTTAAATTTCCGCTCTGATGATTGGTGATGCGATCGCACTATCGGGGATATCACGTTTTGCTCGTTCCATCCACCCAGGGTCTACTCCACTACCTGTGGCTCAAGCAGGGCACATGGCGAACCCGCGGCTACTTTTGCCGCTTTTCGCGTGAGGCCCTGCTGCCCAGGCGGCTGCTGCGTCCGGCTCTCTTCGCTTACGCACTGCTTTCCACTCTGCTCTCAGAGTGCATCGAGCGGAGTATGAAATCGCGGGGCGTAATAAGACCGCGAAAAGGGTAGGGATCAAGATTGTTCTACGGTTGAGGCTCCAGCTAAACTTTTTCGTTTCTCAGAATGAATTAGCTAGGTATCGCACTGACAGCACACTCAAACTGCAGTTTATCTATACACGCATAATTAAAGGTCCTGTTCATGCCTGGTCGAGCTAGTGTCGAATAGAACCATCGAGTGAGGGTTTCTACTCTTGGAATGCGGCAATTCATCACTACTTCCAGGAACTCTCTGTGGCTCTGGCAGTCGATATGGGTGCAGACTCTCCTGAGATCGCTCGGGTTGCCGATTTATGTAAATATTATGGTTGCGAACACTCCCTGGGAGTATAGCGGGAAGGACCTCGCAGGATGTATGCCCTCGGAACCCTGGACATCATTATCGCATGTTTACTTACCTAGTTCTTCGTGCTCATTATACCTTACCGGGGATATACTATTCATGGATTTACTTTCAGTTTCGTTCAAGTACTTGAGACACAAATGCTACAACAGCCTTAGAACTTTCCAAGGGAAGGTGTATATTTATGGCCTCAATTGGCGCACTACCTGGCGGCTCAAACACGGTCAATTCTATGTGGCGACTAGAGCTCGTGTAATGCTATACGATTAAGTGGCAATGGCAAGGTTGTGAATTGGCGACTTGAGGAACGAGCATCGAGCAGTAAGTATTACAGAGAATAAGTGACTCAGACACGGCGAAACTCACAATGGCAAATCACTTTCGCTCATGAAACACATTAGGCCCCCCACTTTTTATACCACTGCGTGTTTGGCCGAGTGGTTAAGGCGCTGGAGTATGTATCACTCAAGACACCAGTTCGAAACCCAGTACTAACCAATCAACAGTTCAAGCAAAGCTTAAGCACCGTTAAACGGAGTTTGGAAATCCCAGTAACGAAAGTTGCGCAGGTTCGAGTCCTGCAGCACGCAATATCTTTTTTTAATTCTCTTTTTGTTTTTTTTTTTGGAATCTTTTCCTGGAAAAAACATGACGACGGACTTTGGAACTCGATCATACACAGGTTGACCGCACCGAGGGGATCATAAGTGACTCTGTTCTTCGAGTACATGCAGCAGGGCTTTCTCGCCATGAAGCTAGGTTACTTCTAAAGTCAGTCAAGGTCTAATAACGACCTTGACAGACCTTGAATAAGTTCTACACTACTAAACACACGGTCCAGATTGAGATAAATCACTCTAATGAAGTAAATTCCAAAAATATGGTATGTTACACGAAGACCATTGAGACTCAGCACCACCAGAGTCTAGACCTGATAAGTAAACCAGATCATATATCATTCAAACATGGCATGGGATAAATAGTAAAGACGCATGCAAACAATCAAAAAGTCGGGGGTATGAGGATCGTAGAATCGGAAAGGTTTTCAATCAAGGTTTATAACCAGCCTACAGCTCCAGGCTAGGAGTCTGGCCCTTGACACGACCGATAACGGTCTGAGCCGCATACTTGGGGATGACCTCATCGTCGTGGAGCATAGCGAATTCCTCAGTAGCGTCACGACCCATGAAGTTGAAGAGAGCATTAGCACCACCGGGGTGCTCGTCCAGCCAGTTGGTCACGTCGAGGACGATGCCCTTGACGGCGATCCAGAGGTCGTCCTTCTTGTTGTGCTTGGCGATCTCCTCCATGGAGAACTCCTTGTCGGGAATCTGGAAGTTGGCGGGATCGGGCTTAGCAGGCTTGGCTTCCTCAGCGGGAGTAGCGGCAGTAGGAGCAGCAGCGGCAGGGGCAGCTGCCACGGCAGGAAGGTTGCCGGCGGCGGCACCACCCCATTCGACGGAGATCTTGCCGGGGGTGGAGGGGTCAATGTGCAGGGAGATCTGGCCCAGACGCTGGCTAGCGGAGGAGGAACCGTTGCTGAGCAGCTTCTGGAAGAGGTGCTGGGTGGCGGAGTCACCAGCCACACGGCCGTAGACTACACAGCCCAGCAGGGAGGAACCACCCAGACGGTTGGCACCGTGGACACCACCAGCCAACTCACCGCAGGCGTAGAGACCCTCGAAAGCCTCCTTCTCGCCATTGAGGACCTGGGCGTGCTCGTTGATCTCGATACCACCCATGGTGAAGTGGAGGACGGGCTCCATCAGAGCAACGTGGAATTCGTCGTCGACGTTGAAAGGCATGTTGTGGAAGAACTTCTTGTTCCAGGGGTCCTTCTTCTTGCCCTCGGCAATGAGGTTGTACTCATCGAAGGTCTTCTGGAGGGAAGCCTCGCCGCAACCGATCTCCTTGGCCAGCTCCTTACCAGACATCTTCTTCATCAGGCCACGGCCAGAGTAGTGGCGAGTGTGGAAGTCAAGGACCTTGGAGGCCTTGCTGTTGAGCACAAGGCGAATGGGCCACTTGCCCTTCTCCTTCTCCTTCCACATCTGACCGGAGACGTAGTCACGGTGACCCAGCTCATCAGAGAAACGGTCACCATCGGAGTTAAGCAGAAGACCACCCTCACCACGGAGGGCCTCAGCGGCCAAGAACTTGAACTTGGCACCAGGGTCCTTGGGGTCCACGAGACCAGTGGGGTGAACCTGGACCTTGTCCATATCAATACCGTTGGCGCCAATGGCCATCAGCATCTTCTGACCATCACCGGTGGCGTGGGTGCCGTTGGTGGAAGAGAGACCGTAAGTGTCCGGACGGTGCTTCTGGAGCAGCGAGGTTTCGCTGAAATCAGCGGCGTAACCACCGGTCGCCAAGATGACGACACCGTCGACAGACTTGGTCTCGCCATTGAGAGTGTATGTGACACCAGTAACGTGGTTACCGGACTTGTTAACTTGTGTGACATGGGCCTTCTTCACGATCTGAACACGGTTGGGCTCGGCATCCGCGAGCTCCTCCAGGCGCTGCATGAGGGCGTAGGTGATGGCCATACCGGGGAACTTGGCATCGTGACCACGGTGAGTACGGGGGTGGGTGTGACCACCCAGCCGGGAGACGAGGGTGAGGTCAAGGTTGAAGACATCCTGCAACCACTCGACAGCAGCGGCGGACTTGTAGGTGAGGACCTTGATCAGTTCGGGACGGGCCTTATCACGAGCGGACTTGAGAGTGTCCTCGTAGAACGCCTTGACGCTGTCCTGGATGCCGAGGTCGACCTGGGTGCGGGTAAGGGCACCGTTAATGCCAGAGGTGGCCTTGGTAGAGTTGCCACCAAAGAAAGCTGGAGGTGGCAATGTTAGCGTGGGTCATTCAACCCCAGGAATGTTCGATCGTACCTTGCTTATCCAAAACCACGACGTTGCCACCGTTCAGGTAGACGGTGTGAGCAGCACTGAGGCCAGACACTGGAAAAAGGTCAGCGAACGTGATGACATGATGCGGGGAAGAAACACATACGACCACCGCCGACCACAATGACTGGGGGAGCTGCCATGTTGGTAGTGATGTGTTAGAGAAAGGGGGAAAATCAAAAAGAGAAAAGGTGGGAAAAGAAAAGAAGAGGGCGAAAGGGGAATGATAAAATGTTTATAAGGAATCCGGGGGCAGTTCACTCAGAAGCCGACGAGCTTCTATCGGCCGAGGCACGAAGCGTGGGGGGAAAGAAATGGGGACTATGGGTCTGCTGTGGATACCGGGGAACAAGTACAGTAATTGCCATAAGCTGGTTTGTTCATGATCATACAAAATCCGGGGCAACAGATTATCACATGCGGTTATATCAGAGATGATTTAGTTTGCAGATACTAATAGTACAGAGTAGCTTTGACATCTTCACATGCATCTGCGTCATAATACTCAGTCTTGTGATCTGGTGCAGAACAAAGGGGCCAGAACACTACCCAAGGCTGGATGATCTAGACTGGAGTTCAATGGAGACCAGCATTTGGGCTTAGAATAATATCCCGCAATTATTCTCCTAGACTCTCCTTTCCCCTGATACTGGGGCTCTCGGTTTGCAGCATTACCACCGAGGTTATATGCCTCGGAACAAAAAAAAGCTGTAACGCTAAAAGGCCGAGAATGTGGCCCGAGGAGGTGGCATGACAACCGCAGACAACCGCAGACAACAAACTTACCCGAACTACTATATAAACCACCTAGGTCGGACCAAACATTAAACTAATGAAACTAATAATGCTGTGGATTACATCTATATGAAAATGGATCTAGTATTCAGCCAAAATCACGGAGATCCATCGGGGTGCAATTTTGGTAAAAGCAATCGCCGACCGCTGAAGTATGGACCACCTCTGATTGGTGGAGAATCCATCAAATCCGGGGGTGAGACTTGCTAAAAGTGGGTCAAATGACATCATCGGAATTTCTTAGGGTCGGGGTTCAATTGCCGACGGAATTCAATTGTCGAAGCTACTGCAGCTAGAAAAGCCGATTCAAAATGCATAAATGGAGCCCGTTCCCAGTTCTCGCACGTTGGATGGCCGATTACTGCGGGTGTGGAATACTTGTCGGGGGCTGGAGACCGAGTCTCGGGGTAATGTTGTCCGAGAGGGTCTCGCCCGAGAAATCAGATCATTCGATGGAGCAAATCGCGAAATCGGGATATTGAGGTGCGAATATAGGTGTGGACAGTCGGTTCAAAGGGATCTAGTGAGTTTACCCAACAGTTAAAATTAGATTTCTTCATATGATACACTGCAATCGGCTTGTCTAGATCCATGCCGAACTATGTACTTGGGTTTGGCCAGGGGTAGATCAGTTAATCCATCCAGGTAACACTCTTCGTCACCAAAAACTCATTTAGACCCTCCGCAGCGTTGAAACGACCCCATCCACTGTTCTTAACTCCGCCATGCGGCAACGCGGGCTCATCGTGGATTGTCATGCTATTGATATGCACCGCCCTAGACACCAATCAGTTCAATCCGCAAGTCCGTAGTTGAGCAAACGTTGGAATAAAACTCACCCAGATTGGATCCGCTTGGCCATCGCCAAGCCTTTACGGAGATCCTCCGTAAATACAGATGCTGACAGTCCGTACCCGCTACCATTGGCCAGCCGGATCGCCTCGTTTTCAGTCTCGAACACCATGCACGCGGCCACAGAAGCAAATGACTCTTCCTGCCATAGCGGCATATCTTCCTTAACTCCACCTAGAATGGATGGCGCCATGCGAACACCACAGTCCGAAGGCACCTTGGTGTCAGCAGATCCAGAAATAAAGTGTGCGCCAGCTGCCACAGCGCTGGAAATAAGGGCTTCCACACGGGCCTTTGAAGCCGTGTTCACCAATGTCGGCGGAAGGGAGTCAGCACCAGCACCAGCAGCCAAAGCCGCTTTCAGGGCATCGATAAAAGTAGGTGCGATAGAGGAGTGAACAAGGATACGATCAGTAGCCATACAAATCTGGCCAGACTACAACAAAACAAGAATTAGACTCCACGCCCCAAGAACATTTTCGAAAACTCACATTAAGGAAAGAGCCCGCAAGTACACCCTGCACAGCAGTCTGCATATCAGCATCAGCACACACAATGGAGCTGTTCTTCCCGCCCAACTCCATCAAACACGGCTTCAAGTTCTGTCCACATGTGCGCGCAATCTTGCGGCCCACAGCTGTACTACCAGTGAAATTGATTTTGCGCACAGCGGGATGCTCAATCATGGCGTTCACTACTTCGGGCGCATCCTGCGGGTGACAGGAGAGGATATTCAAACATCCAGCCGGAAGACCTGCGTCCTGGAATGCGCGACCAATAGCCCAGTAGCAGCGCGGTGTGAGTTCAGAGGGTTTAAGAATTGTAGTATTTCCAGCTGCCAGTGCGCATGCAGCCGAGCGAATACCAAAGACGTAGGGGGCGTTCCTGATGTATCTATCGATCAGTAATGTCGCCCTAGGCACATGTTCATTTCAAGTTGTATACTCACCACGGCGCAATCCCGAGAATAACACCCATCGCCTCCTTGAACACAATGGCACTTTGTCCCTCCGTCTCCACAACGGGTACACTCCCACAAATAGAGGTAATGCGACTCGCAATATCGCGTAGCATCCGAATCGCTAATGGAATCACGAACCCCTCCGACGCGCCTACGTCGGCTCCCATTTCTGTGCGCATGTACTCCGCATTGGTTGTAAGTCGCTGCTCGAGCAGATCGGCTGTCTTGAAGAGGATGTCCCGTCTCACGGTAGGTTTTGTCTGCGACCAAGCTGGGAAAGCTGCGTCTGCGGCTTCGACGGCGCGGATCGCATCTTGCGGGGTGGCGGCTGCGGCGGTCCAGCAGGGTTGGTTGGTATAGGGGCTTATTACGTCGAAGGTTGTCGAGAGGAATTCTTCTTTGCCGTTGATTAGCAGGGGAACTGAGACGGTAGTCATTGTGCCGTTTTTGCTTTTTGGGGTATGTTGAGGGGGAAGGAGGGGTTAGCTACACGGTGTTGATGGGATTATCTGGTTAGTCTTGGCTGAGTCCCAGCCCCACCACGGTGTTCACATGTGAACTGCATTGTGAATGGAGTTGAGTGTTGATCGTTGCCTTGAACTGCATGAACAATCCTAATTGATGTTGATTCCACCGACTAGTCATTGCTAACCAGAAATAGATTGATCCGGACCCATAGGATTGCCAATCTAGTTACTCAGTACTGTAGATACTACGCTGAGCGCTGAGCGCTGAGCAGACATGAGGCTGTGTACTCTATATGAAGGGAATGTCCAAGCCGATGTTACATCAATTTAACTCTGGTGGCGTCCGAGTTAATAATGATAACTAGATTCAACCAAGGATCGTGTTATTGTGTGAAGAGTTTGACAGTGTACAGTCGGCCCCACTGGATCCACTCTCTGAGAATGATTTATCTGAAGCACAAAACTCCACTGGATCTGGTGGACGAGTCACAAAAAGTAGACCGTGCTTTAACCGTCATCTATTCTGGCTTTTCAACCTCGTATTATGCTTTAATCTGTAGGTGATGCGCATGTTTTGATAAAGGTTCTATAGACTAAGCTTCCATGCAGGATCTGGACCCCGGCTAGCGCATGTTGGATCGTGCATCGCGCCAAGCTCAATAGTTCTTACTGGGCGCGGGTTGGATTGAACTATTGATGATCTGCGTGGCAGATCAGCCACCTACGAGTCGGAGTGAACCGACTACTTTGTACATACCGAGCACAGCATGCTGGAAGCCCGGCACTCCATTGGCATTGATACGCGATCACGGCATGTAGATACTCATAAATAGCCGTCGGAATATATCCATCTGCTTTTTTTTTTTGTCTTGAAACGTTTCCGTACCTCCCGAGTCCCCTGAGCAGATTGGCTGGAATGCCATACCTAGGTATCAGATGCGATCGGAGCGTCATCCTTCCCGATCAGACTGACCCACACTGCTCCATAATCCCCAACCCACTAGACTTCAAACGGTATGATGGATCCCCTAAAACGGGTCTCAGCAAGAAAGTGTGTGTCATTGCAATTCACAACGCTGCAGCTTTCCCTTCTTGGTTATGATAGACAGCGCTAACCCGGCGAACCACAGAAAGACAACGTTATCCTGGCCAGAGCTTAATCGATTAGACCAGAAAACGGGGACATCCACTTTGTACGCGAAGTCGCGCAAATCCTGACTCAGTGGCTTACTCCCAGTCTGCCAATGATCGCCGATGTACACCATGAAATCAATCTGATTCGCAGATTTCCAGGTTTCTCAGGCGGTGTTGGCCTGGTCTTGTGTGACCCTATATGATGGAGGGTCCCGACGTTGCTCTTCCTCAGGAGATTCAATCATTCCTTTTGACCCCTCATCTTCGCTTTTTAGTGTTTGCTCTCGTTCATCATGGCTATCAGTGCGAGAGGTTCGCAGATGATCGTGATCGTTTCGGTCCTGGTCGCTCTTTGTGCTATTTGTGTGGTGTTGCGCGCGGTGGCGCGTTTACGCCGGAGAGTTGGTTTTGGTGTTGATGACTATCTGAGCATCTTGTCAATGGTTTTGATGCTTGCTATGCTAGTCGAATTGATTCTATGTGAGTCCTATAAGTTGTTCTCGACCCGAGTCCCTTGCTGATGTCCACTAGGGTGTACGATTGGAGGAAATGGCGCTCATGTCAAGACATTGGACAACGAGACAATCCAGAACTATTACAAGGTATGCATACCTCCTCTGCAAGCATGGCATTATCTGACAAAGCCAGATCTTCCTCGCCAATCAATTCACATACTTCGTGCTATGCCCCGCAATCAAGATCTCTATCATCTGCTTCTACCGCCGTGTATTCACCACGCCCAAATTCCAACAATTCACCTTCGGCCTAAACTGCCTCATCGCCGCCTGGGGAACGGGGATCTTCTTGGCCTGCGCCGGACAATGCCGCCCCCTAAATGCATACTGGGATAAAAACATCGATGGTCACTGCTTCAACGCGAACCTCTTCTTCATCGTTAACCAAGCTTTCAACGTTCTAATGGACTTCATCATCCTCGTCCTCCCGGTGCCCATGATCTGGGGACTCCACCGAGCCTGGCAAGACAAGCTTGCCCTAAACGGGGTCTTCGCGATAGGGGCCTTCGTCTGCTTCGCCAGTATCTACCGCATCGTGGTCTTATTCTGGATTAGCCCCGTCGATCCTACATACACAGTTTACCAAGCAACATTATGGACGCACATTGAGCCTTCGGTTGGGTTGATCTGTTCTTGTCTGCCCATCGTCCGTGGCTTGTTCCCAGCATTCACGTTGAAGAACCGGTCCAATCGCAGCAATGGTCCGTACTATATCAACACGGATATCAGCAATTCGCATATCTTGTCCAAGTCGAGTCCTCTTTCACCAGATCCGGAGTATCTGAAGATGCAGTCTGATATTTATAGTGGGGGTCAGCCTGCAAAGAGAGATTGGTTGGGTGATGAGCTTGGGATTAAGGTCCAGACTGATATTGCTATTACCCCTGACAATGACTCGACTACGGCGTTGAAACCCCATAGTTGATTTCAGTGATTTTTGCTATGCCGATATGACATTATGATATTTCAATTCTTTTTATAACATGGTTCATTCAGCCTTGCGGGGTGTGTGTGCATGGGGAGGGTTTTGTGGAGTGTTGCACAGGAACCACTGGTCTTCTCGATCTCGAACCACTTGAGCAATGATGCGCTTGTCAGCTACATCAATCTCATGGTTGAACTGTCCGTTAAGGACCACATGACATGAGCTTACAGTCTTTAAATATCATTTCATTAACATGTACGATTTTCATCGCCGATTATATCATATCTTACACCCTAGGGCATGAGCATACGTATTGCACGGCATTTTGTTATCGAGTATCGAGTCCAAAGCATCTTAACAAACTGGTTGCTGGTCTACATGTTATAATTATTGTGCTTTTGTGCATACTAACAAAATAAAGTCTACTACCGAAGTATTTATAATGGGAGTGCGACTCATTCACTGTCACGCACCTTGCCCGATTAGGAGTCGTAACAAAAAAGAACGAGCAAGCCAGTGGATCTTAGTGAATGACTCATTTATCTTTTTGTTATTGTTAGGGCAGTTTTGTGAACGTTTTTCTTCACCTCCCCAGGTCATCCACGTCCCCACGTGGCGTAACGGCCACAACTATAAATCCCGGGCCGAGTGATCCGCCGGATCTTGCCGCAACTTTATTTATCCGAAGTACATCCTGTCCCCATGAATAGACGGATACACTACCCTATCGAAGACAGGCTTTGAAACTCAAAAGTACTTGAAGGAGGGCAACCTGCCCCCCTCCATCCGAATGGCGGCGTCTGGCACTGCCAAGTACCCGAGTATGCAAACCCCTCGACTCAAGCTGGTCCGTCTTACCCCAGAGCACCTAGGCGGCTACCACGCCATCTGGTCTGATCCCGTCGTCACACGCTGGTTTCCATACGAGATGAGTGAAACACTCGAAGAAAGTGCAGACCGGATGTTCGATTTACTATCCTCTCAGAACCCACTCAGTGAGCATTATGCCGTCTTTCTACGCGATGATATTGACATGAGCGCCCTTCGCCAGAACAACAGGCACCCAACAAACTCCAACGCAGATTCGAGTCAATCAATCTTTGAACCTGGTCTTCTACTCGGTGTAGTAGGAGACTATAGCCTAGACTTCGTCCCGCAAGTCGGATTCATCTATCATCGCTCGGCATGGGGATACGGGTTCGCGACTGAAGCGCTGACTGTGTATCTCGAGATGCTATGGAAGAGACCGCAGTTTGATTTTGTGGAGGCAACATGTGACTCGGAGAATCATGCTTCAGCGAATGTTTTGAGGAAATGTGGGTTTGAGTTGGTTGAGACATTGACTGGGGTGTATGAGATACCGTGGAAGAAGCCTTCTTCACGCGACAGCTTGAGGTTTCGACTTACGAGGCCGTGATGCTGGAGATTGATGAGATGAGTCCATATGTCAATCAATTTGTATGAAGCGAAACATCTAATATCCATCTTTTCCAAGTTGCGAATCAGACAAATGAGTCCTCAGGGTGGAACATAGGAGGAACAAGTGCCTTCGGTGGCCATCCAACCTGACTATCAAACTTTGTCTCAAACGTATAGCGTCCAGACCCAACCCACTTCTCGTCCCCATCACCAGGTAGAACAATCTTCGCCTTGGAATTTGGCGGAACAACAAGCTGTAACTTGAAGCACTGGTCGGCCAGAACCCATGAACACTCCAACTTTCCATAAGCTGTCTCATAAATAACCTCGGCAGAGGTAACAGTGCCTCCGGGAACAGGCTTGACAAGAACCTCTCTCCAACCAGGCTCAAGAGGACTAACACCCGCAACGGTAGCATGCAGCCAATTGATAATTGACCCAAGTGCATAGTGATTGAAGCTTGTCATTTCACCTGGATTGATACTTCCATCAGGACGCATACTATCCCACCGCTCCCAGATTGTCGTTGAGCCCATGGTAATGGGATACATCCACGACGGACAGGATTTCTCTTGAAGCATTCTGTATGCAAGCTGATAATATCCCGCCTTTGTAAGCGCATGCGTGATAATAGGTGTACCCGCGAAACCGGTCGAGACCTGGAATCTAGATTTCCGGACTAAACGCGCGAGACGGCCTCCGGCCGTTGCAAGCTGAGCAGGGTCGTCGATCAAGTCAAAGACGATAGCGAGTGCAAGGGCAGTTTGGGTATCACCGACGAGAAGACCGGTAGAAGAGACGTATTTAGCCTGGAAGCAGGATTTCAGTGTACGGTAATCCGCTTCGTAGCGTTCAGCGTCAGATTTTTCGTCGATGATTTTGCTGATCGATGCGAGGGTGCGTGTGACATGGACGAGATATGCGTCTGCGACGAGTGTTCCGTCTGTACGTGAGTTACCCGGGTTATCGGGGGGTGCGGTGGGATCGAGCCAGTCGGCTAGTTGGAAGATGGTGTCTTCCCAGAGATTGTCTGGGCCGCGGAGAATACCGACGTCTACCCAGGCTTTCATGCTGGGATATTGGCGGCGCAGGATTTCTGTGTCTCCGTAGCTTTGGTAGAGGGTCCATGGGAGGAGGACTGTGACGTCGTCCCAGACGGCTTGGGGGAATGTAGGCCAGAGGGCTTCTGGGATTACGTTTGGGATAACGAAGGCTGGAATCCCGTGATCGTGGGCTAGTTGTTCTGCCGAGAGGTCCTTGAGCCAGTCACCGAGCATGCCGGCTGTGTTGTATAGGAAGCTGGCAGAGGGCCCGAAGACTTGGATATCGCCTGTCCAGCCTAGCCGCTCGTCACGCTGGGGACAGTCAGTGGGAAGGGAGAGGAAGTTCCCACGCATGCTCCAGGTGGCGTTTTCGTGGAGCTTGTTGATCATTTCGTGTGAGCAGTTAAACCAGCCTGTTCGGTGGAGATCGGTGTGCATGACCTCTGCGACGAGATTGTCGAGAGTAGGACTCCAGCCGTCGATTTGGACGTACCGGAAGCCATGGAAGGTGAAACGTGGTGCCCAGTTAAGGATCTCGCTACCAGCAGAGATGATAGTATCGGTGCACTTGGCAATGCGAAGTGGACGAATGCCGAGTTCTTGATTCTCGAGGACTTCGGCATGGATAAGAGTCACGGCGTGGCCGGTGGGGTTGACAAGAGAAGGTATGCGGACCCGGCCAACGAGGTTCTGACCGAAGTCGACAATCGTCTTTCCAGAGGGTGTTGTAATAATCTCTATAGGCGTTACAATCTGCGTAACTCTCACCGGAGGCGCATTGGGTGCCACGAGCTCCGTCTTGGGGAATCCAGTCTCGCGAACGGCATCCCAAGAAGATTCCTGATCGAACAAAAGATCATTCCATCCCTTCTGGTCTTCGCGAGCATCATAGACCTCTCCATCATAAATCTCACTGGTAATGAGTGCCGATGCGTGGCACATCCACGACGCATCAGAGATAACAGACACCCTGTCCTGCTCAGAATTGATCTCCAGCTGGGCGATCAATGCCATTTCATCACCATAGATAAATCGCTGACCACCAAGGAATCCCAATCGTGTAGCATACCACCCTTCAGCAAGTTCGACTGCGATAACATTTTCTTCATTCATCCGCAACAACGATGCTACATTAAAGACCTCATAGTTCAGTCGATGGTGGTAGCTCGTCCACCCTGGTGCCATGCAATGATCACCAACTGAGACGCCATTGATATAAGCTTGGAAGACACCCAGGCTGGTTATATAGAGACGGGCATCTTGCACAGCAGATGCAGAAAGCTTGAATGTCTTCCGCAAGCGAAGTGGGCGTAAAGGTCCTTCGGCCTGCTTGGCAGGACTAGTGATTGTGCGTGCGGTCCAGTCCTGAGGATTCAGCAAACCACATTCCACAGTTGTCCAGCTCGACCATTCTGTTGGCTCATTGCTTGGACCGCCGTGTGATCGAACGCGGACTTGGGCTGATTCGCGGGACACGAGAGGCTGACTCGGCCAGGGCACAAGAGCGGACTTTGATGCATTGACATGGTAAGATTCGGGACTTGAACTACCACGCTGGATCTCGATATCGTATGCTTTCTGTTCCCAATCAGGGACGGTGTGTTCGGTGGCGTCGAACTTCCACGAAATGCGAGGACTGGGGATTCCGATGCCTAGTCCTGTGGCATGTTGTTCAAAGGACACCGACGTGATTGATGGGTTTACAGACATGACGACGGCTGCTTGGGTGAGCAGGAAGGTTATTTTTTGCTCATGATCGTCTCCATTGCGAATATCACTGCCTTGATGTGACGTGTGGATTGTGCTTCGGGGTAAGTGACACCGACCCCGGCAGTTGCAAGCCCCGCATTCTTGATGGCGTCCCGTTGCCGATGTTTACCCGGGGTCAGGCCATATTCTGCAACAAGGCTTTGCCTTTGGCTTAATCAATCCATTACTATCAGCGATCGGTCTGACCGAGTATAGAAATTCTGGTTGACCCACACTGCTATGGAATCGAATGTCAAAATTAGCCATGATAGCCGACGGGCTGAAAGGTGTGTACGTTCTCTTTAGACGACAAGTCTTTATTGAACCTGAGGGGCAGACAAACTGCGCAATACCAAGCACTGGTGGATTCTTTCAAGGTCCCAATGTAAGGTTCTTGGACCAAGGCCAATATGCCAAAGGGATGAATCGGGACAATTCAACGGGGCCCGGCTTAGAGGTGTAACACCAAACCCTGGGGTATCTGGGGATGTATCTAAGTACTTACGTATATGCCAGAAGTCCAGAAACAGCAATATAGAACAGATCTTTCAGAATTTAATTGTCGCGATAGTATTATGTAAAACCATGCAATAATGCTCTCATGATTACGAAATCCCCCTTGTCAGTAGAAGGAGCTGTCGAGATCTGAGACATTTGATGGACTGCCATACTGCACTCAAAATCTAAACATCATCAGCACACATTTCATGAACAAAGAGCAGGATCATGCTATTTTGGTGATGTATTGATACAAATTGTCTTGCCTGATACTACATAGCGCACAACTATTTTACCTGGGCATATGAGCCCCAACACTCATAGGGTGAAGCATTCTGACCTGAAGATATCCCACCAGGCTTAAGATATCCTGTTTTGAAAGAACGTGGCGGATAAACAGTGCTTAAAATTGCCTTCTCGATGGGAAAACCTCGGGGAGGGGAATATTGCCCGATGTGATCACCCGCAGTTCGACCAGACGAACACCAACCCCGGATTACGCACCCCGGATTTGAGGTCCAGGTGGGGATGATGGCCGTGGACCAAGATGCAGTAATCTATAGACATTTACATTGCAGGTAGAATATTTTGTCTTTTTTTCAGACTTCAGTTTACAAACCAATTCATTCTGTGTTGCATATCCTCGATCGGGAGTCTGGGGTAAAAGGCGAACAGCACGTGGTGATGGAAATCCTGGGTTTCAAGCCATTGGGTTTCCCCCTCAAATCCTAAATTTGCTCTTTGTCTACCCACATCCACAATTTAGGCTCTTCTAGCCGCTCGGCTTGTCTCTGCAAGGATGAATACCTGGCGTGAACTTGCTCAGCTGATTTTCTGCAGGTGATGGCACATCCCTGAAAGCCAGGGATACATAAACGCTTTCACACCCCTCGAGCAATTGATCGTCCCTGTGATTACCGACTTGGCTTCCCCTTTTGATCATATCTTTTTGGGTCAATATATACCTGCCACAGATCATACATAATGGAGAAGCCTACTACAGATTTCATTGAGCATACAGACACCCACCAACTCAGTCATATAGCCAACCGGGAGGATCACGAACTAAGCAAATGGCAAAGCGTCAAAAGATACCCATGGATATTTCTGTGGTGTATTTATGCCGTGTGGTGTATACTGCTTGTCAGCTTCGAGAACCAAGCATCCGGCAACGTCACCAGCATACCGGAGTTCCGCAAGGACTTTGGTTTTTATTATGAAGGGAGTTATGTACTAGAGGCAAAGTGGCAGTCAGCTTTCAGTGGAGCGCCTGTCGCATCCGCGGTCATTGGAGCCCTTTGCTCGGGACAGATTGCTGATACCATTGGCCGAAAAATCACAATCGGGGGCGCGCTTCTGATCTCCGTTGCGGGTATCACGCTGGAGTTTGTGGCGACGACGAACCAGATGTTCTTCGGTGGAAAGTTTTTGAATGGATTTGCATTGGGCGCATTGGCTTCTGTGCCTATGACTTATGTCGGCGAGGTATGCTTCCCGTCTCAACGTGGTTTATCTTTTTGTGTTCTGAATTTGACAATCATGTTCTTATAGATCGCCCCCCTCGCCCTCCGCGGTACACTTACCTGCCTCACAGCACTAGCCTACGTGATCGGTCCTCTCGTCGTAGCCCTAATAACCAACACAACGGGCAGCTATACCAACCGCTGGGCCTACCGCGCCGTCTTCGCAGCACAATATGGCTTCGCCGCAATCGCCGTCGCCTTACTCGCCTTCATGCCCGAGTCCCCTTGGTGGCTCATCTCCAAGGACCAGGAAGAAAAAGCAGACGGTTCCCTCCGTAGACTGGGATACAGCGAAACCGAGCGGCTTAAAAAGATCGCCATCATCAAAACCACACTCGAAGAGGTACGCGCCGAGACAGAAGGAGCTACCTACTTTGAATGCTTCCGGCGCTCCAATCTCCGACGAACAATGATATCCATTGCCCCACTGAGTATCCAGGCGCTCTCAGGTGTTGTGTTTGCATCGGGCTATTCCACATATTATATGGAGTTAGCAGGATACAGCACGCAAATGAGTTTCAGACTCCAGATTGCACAGCAAATACTTTCGCTTGTCGGCAATGTCATGTCTTACTTCGTCATCGATCGTCTCGGTCGCCGGAACCTCATGATCTACGGCCTCGCCGTGCTAACAGTCATCCTGATGCTAACGGGTGGTCTTGCCGTCGTGGCTTCTCAAACGGATAACCCCAATGCATCGGGCGCAGTGAAAGGAACTGTCGCGATGATCTTGATCTACTGCTGGTGGTACAATATGACAATCGGGGCAGCAGGATATACCATCCTGACAGAAGTTTCCACATCACGACTGCGGATCAAGACAATTGCTATTGGATTGGCGTTGCAGAATGCGCTGTATACAATGTGGTCATTTGTGTTGCCATACCTCTTCAATCCTAATGAGGCAAATATGGGTGCGAAGGTGACGTTTGTATTTGGAGGTTTGAGTGTGATTTGTTTGGTTTATTTGTGGTTTTTCCAGCCTGAGACCGCGGGACGGACTTATGGAGAGTTGGATGAGATGTTCATGAAGAAGGTTCCTTCGAGGAAATTCAAGACTTATAAGACCGATGCTGAGGCTATGGGGATTGCTGTGAAGTGCAGTGCTGAGAGTGGTGTTTGACCTAGAACATGGCTCATGGAATTGGATATGAATCACAGCCTTGCTACCATTTTAGTTACCTATTTTAAGATGCCTGAGACAAGAGTATCAGAGAATGGAGTAATCGAATTGCTTGTAACGTGTGTCTGCAAAGCTAAACAGTTTGTGTGTACTAGTATCCACAGAATTGAACGCCACATTGGGGCCGATATGATTTATCTCATTGACCGCCCCTTCTTCCCACCTAAGTATTACACTTCAATTCTTTCTGGCTCTAGTCATAGGCTCATAACCACTGAGTTGATGGAGGAACTTCGGACTCTCGAATGCTATTTTCTACGGCGACACAGGCATTCAGGATGATCACGGTATCATACTAGGATCATAATGTACTATAACCAATGAGACGCAAGGTCTACTAGATGTGGCGAGTCCACTTCAGCCTGTACTTAGTCAGTCCCAGTCCCTATGAGCGAATAGAGCAAGTCAGACTGACGGACTCTAGTTGACATCTAATTCTTATTCTACGTTCTCTTTCTTCTAAAGACCTCAATTGGATAGGTGAATCGAATACAGTCCAAGCATGTTATATCTCGGTAGCTAGGTAAGACTCGAGAAAGAACCAAAGACTGTAGACGCCACCTGCAGGTGGTGACACTAGTTACGAAACGCACTATAGAATTATGCAATAATGTTTACGTTCTACAGGAGATTAGATTACTCCTAATAATGCTGGGTTTGACAATGGACAATTCAAGACACCTCAGGGGCAGGTAGCAATCGGAGGGTATTCTAAGCTTGGCTAGAGCGGTGTAAACCACGGGCATATAGTAGACATCAATTCGTAGAAAATTCATCAGATAGTCAGAGAGCTATCAGTGCACCATTTGACCGGCAGCAAATTCCTAGAAAGGATTAGTTAAAGAACGTGAAGTAGCCTTAGTATGATCGACCACATACCGGGAACTGTTCAGAAATACTACTAGCCACCTGTTCCACATCCTCTGAGAGTTTCTGCACCCCGAGATCCCATTGGCGAAGGCTTTTGCGAAAAGTAGGATCGTCAATTTCACCACTTTCAAATGAGATGATACCATCTATCTGGTCGATACGACCACGTAGACGCCCTTGTTCCACCATCCGGGCAGCGTAGGCCTCGGCCTTCTCACCGGCAGACAAGTCAACGGAAGCCTGAAGACCCAAAATAGACCCCAAAGCATCAGCTGTGATGTTTTCATAAAGCTTGCTTGCCGCAACGAGGTTATGTTCAATAACAGCCTTGTCAAGAACAGTGGCACCATCAGCAGTAACAGCAAGCTGGTGGGGCGCCAATTTCTTTGCAAAAGCAGCAACCTCCTCCGCAGTGAGAAGTCGATCGAGAAACATCTTCTCCAGAATTGAAAACTCGTCCACGGAAGAAGCTCGGTCATCCTTGTACAGCCGTGAAAGGGTGCTCCAACGTTGTGGGCCCGCTGGTGCTAAAACCGCACACCGGATAGCAGCCGACAGCGCTGTGAGTCGATCGCCCTCATCGACACCCTCAGCTAGACTAACATTGAAGTATTCCTGCGAGGCATCCAGGAACCGACGACGAGCATCAAGAATGCGAGCCTGGGAAAGTTGAAAGTACAGCTTGGCATCATGATCTTGGATCTTGCTGGGCAAATTCTTGATACGGTTCAAAAATGTTTCTGCACTGGTTGTATCTTCGTCTTCGAGGTAGTAGCGCACGATCCTGATCCACAGCTTTGCTTTGTCTTCATCGGAGACCAGACGCTGCGAGCTGTCGATGGTGATTCCCTGTAGTGCCCGTGCTGCGGCGGTATATTCCTCCTGTGACTCGTAGGCTTCCGCTAGGATCTCACGAATCTGCGAGTCCTGCTCTTCGACGGATGTTGTGCGAGACTGTAAGAGCGTGACGGCGTGCTGTCCGACCTTGATCTTGATTTCGGGGTCGAACTTGCGGAGGACGGCGATGAAGGAATCGAGGAGAGGGCGGGCGGCAACAATGCTGATAGACTCGCTGAGGATCGAGTCTAGGTAGTATACTATGTCTTGAGCGAGCTCATCACCAGATGAGCTTGTCACGATATCATTGAGGAGGGTGTTGTATTCTTGAAGCTTCGTGGATTGGTGGGGTGTGGATTCGATCGCTGCCAGCGCTGTTGCGACCCTTTGGGAGGCCATGATTATAGACAGAGGCAAGGAAGTGAGCTGACAGAATAGTTCAGTCGCCGTCTGGGTCTAACAGTGTTGTTGTAGGAGTCGTGGAGGTTGCGTTGTGGTTGAGGATCGAGAAGTGCAAGCTTATCGATAAGAAAGGCGGAGAAGATACAGTATGTATAGGCTTATAGCAGCTAGCTTACAAGTCCGCGTCGAGGAGAGTATAGAGCAAATCTTGATCACACTGAATTTTTTGTTTCAGTTGACTGTCATTGCAGCTTCAATATCAAAGGAAGCTCAATAATGTCTAGCAATATTCGAATTGGACAAGTAAACGAACGTGGCATTGGTGGGGTTCAAAGCTCGCGTTGACCTCTCATAACTATGGGATCAGCACAATAAGTAAAT
Organism: Penicillium sp. S1602; assembly: GCA_023626355.1. NCBI lineage: Eukaryota > Fungi > Ascomycota > Eurotiomycetes > Eurotiales > Aspergillaceae > Penicillium > Penicillium sp. S1602. The sequence goes on along the minus strand of JAMAGW010000023.1, from coordinate 96,630 downwards.
CAGTCCTATAATCCTTACTAATATGTCACAAAAATATATCAGATCGCTATCTATTCCCTAAATATAAACCTTGGTTTTGGAACTTTTAGCTCTGCATGCATGATATACCTTCGGAGCTAAAGTGAAGTCATCACTGCCAGCTTTCACCGCCTTGGCCAGTTGGTCTAGGCAGCTCCACTCAGTGGCGCCTCCACTCGATCTTTGTTCTTCAAATTCCATCAACGCCTATCACGCCTATCACCTTCGTGTTCCTCTCTTGTTTGGACAATCGCATACCCTCAATCTTCACCCGTTCTTGAATCGGAGCTCTTCTCTTCCACTCTCCACCATGGCGCAGGTCAAACAAGACCCCGATGCCATGTACATCAAACCCGATCCTGATAACAAGGACTTGGTCTTTGCTGATATGGACGATGACGACCTTTACGAAGACGCTGGAGATCTGGATTTCACAGAAGCCGGCCAGCATGCGTGGTTATCCCGCCTTCCTCGGCAGCTGTGGGAGAACTGGGCGCAAATTGATGATGACGAGGAGATTGAGATTGGAACAATGAGGATAGAGGGGGACCCATCAGACCTCAAGCGGGTATGTGTGGCGCATGAATTTTGTCTATGTGTCTGGTTTCTGATTCTCTGGAAACTAACAATCTGACGTGCAGGTCAGCTTGCGACTCCACGAACGACCCGATAATAAAGACATTCCCAAAGACTACACCCTGCAACGCCAAACAGTCACTTCCACAAATGCCTCACATATGACCCAAAATACCTACGTCTTTACAGAGAAGGATGTGCCTGGTGCTGAAAACCGCATGGCTTCGTTTGGAGAGACACGATCTGCCTTGTATGAGGCCATGAAGCGCGAGGCCCGGAGGAGGGAGCAAGGCAAGAAATGGGAGCCTTATGTGAGGAAGACAGTACCAAGTATGCTTGCGCGAGAACTGTTGGAGATATTCTTTACTCACGTCTTCTAGAACAAACGGCGCTCATCGGACGAATCAGCGAGGAATTCAATTGTCTACCAGTGGAGAACGAGGAGTTCCGGAAGATTTCAGAGGCTAGGGCTCTGGAGGCCTTGAAGCCAAAGGCGGGAGTTCATTTTGTGGAGAAAATCCCGGCTCATCTCCTACTTCAACGTCATGCTTTGCCCTCGGACAAGGGCACTTTCGTGGTATGTGCTCAGTCTTGTTTACATTGCCTTGTGATATGCTCACACCATTCCAGCAAGCTACGAAGCCCTCCAAATCCAAGTCACAAGAAAACAAAACTACGCGTATTGCGCAAAACGAGCTGCTGGACAAGATTTTCCAGTGCTTCCGCCAATACAAGTACTGGCCATTTAGGGCCCTCAAACAGCGCCTACAACAGCCTGAAGCTTATCTCAAGCAAACTTTGGAGATGGTGGCACATCTGATCAAATCCGGAGATCATTCGATGACATGGCAGCTGAAGCCAGAGGCGCAGGAAGAAAATTACGCAGCATCGTTTGACGATGCTCAGGCTGTGGCTCCCGAGCCTGAGAACTATGATGATGGCTCGGATGATGACCCGACTGCTTCTGGCGTTGATGAAATGCAATTTTAAGATATTGAAAAGCCTAAGCGTAGATTAGAGATATCTTAAAAATACATACGTTGTACCATCAACAAAACACCTATGGAAATAGCATGATAATATTTTCAATCCCGTCCAATCCCCGCATAATCTAGCGTTGAACCCTTGTTGTGATCTATGCGCGCCACCAAGCTGTCACATGACCTGACCGCGCCACCGGCGTTAAGGATTGGATCGCGACTCGTCATTCCAACTTTCCTCCCCACGAGCTATCTCTCACTTGCAAACTATTTTCGGGCTACCTTTTGTAATCCGGAGATCCTCAGAACTCACTTTCTGTCTTTCAACTAATCACACATAACCTTACAGCTTCCAAGCAACCCCTCATGACTGAGAACGAGGATCTGTTGACCAAGATTGGTCGACTTGCAGGTAAGAAATCATCTCAACACACCCTCAGGCAAGCAGTGATCTCATATGTACAGGTCAAATCAATCGACACAAGAACCAATCAACCCAGCATCCTCAGTCCGCTCACCAGTCACACCATGTCTCTCGCCACGCACCTTCCCACTCAGGTTGGGCACCGTACTCTCGAGGCAGAGGTCGACCGGCAGGTCCGCATCGACACCGCACACTGGTTTTGAATAACGGAGCTTCTCGATCTACGCCAAGTTCCGCCTCTTCTCCTGGCCCTGCGAGCGACAACGATGGGGAGTCGCGCCCCGCGCCCACCTCGAATGGGTGGGTCGCCAGACATGACCGCCATATGCAGCTCATCAACTCCGCTGTCTACGACAAGGAGAAACAGGCCAGAGCTAAGGCCATGGAGGAGACTCGCAAGCTCAAAGAACAACGACGCACCGACCGCGAACAATCCAAGGTCCTTCGGTATGCTCAGGGCCCTACAGGTGCATCTGTGTCTACTTCTTCGCAACAGATTATTGTCAATGATGTCCCATTCAAGGTTGTACGCGGAGGCAGCAAGTTGGTTCGGGTATCAAGTATGTCTCATTTTAGACCTTTAGTACTGTCCGGAACTGGCTCACCTGTTTTAGATGATCCGAATACCGCCAATACCACACCAAAGCGTGTTACCGTTGCTGGCGTGACTTTTGTCCGAAGCAAAAATGGCAACCTGCACCGTCTTGGTGCTGTTGCCTCGAAGAGGTATGTGCCCTTTCCAGTGTTGAGTGCTTATACTGACATATCGATAGACAACCAGGTACCGTTAAGAAGCGGGACGAACTCTGCAAAAGATTCAACACGACCGGTATTTTGATTTCCGGCGGACCATTTAGCCCCGCCATATCGATCCCTCGTGACTCGGAAACTAACACACTCATTATGATACTCTAGGTACATGCTACAAAGGACCATCCTGTCCTTTCACTCACGACCCAAGCAAAGTTGCCATCTGCAAAGACTTCCTCCAGACAGGCAAGTGCAGCGCAGGTATTAGCTGTGATCTTTCCCATGAGCCATCGCCCCACCGTTCTCCCACCTGTGTACACTTTATGAAGGGACGGTGCTCCAATGATAACTGTCGTTATGCTCATATCCGCACAACACCTGGTGCCCCCGTCTGCCGGGAATTTGCGACTTTAGGTTACTGTGAGAAAGGTGCCCAATGCGAAGAACGTCATGTGCACGAGTGCCCTGACTACGCCAATACTGGAGTTTGCCAGAAGAAGCGCTGCCAGTTGCCCCATGTTGACCGTGCCGGTCAGATCCGGAAAGCTGCCGCGGCTGCAGCCAGTAAAGCCGAGGTTGGGGAGGACGAGTCCGACCAGTCTAGCGAAGAGGAGGAATACGATGCGATTGATTCGGATGATGTCGACTCTGATGAGTTTGATGACATGCCTGAAGAACTGATCGCAGGTCAGGATACTGGTGAGATGCATCAGCAGCAAGACTTTATCCGCTTCTAAAAGCAGTCTTGAAATTGTCCATAGATGATGACATTTTGCTGAAAGCACGTAATTTATGAGCGCATTTGAATTTGACTTTTCTTGTTTCTTTCGTTGATATTCATGTGGTTTTGGCTTAGCCAGAATCAGTGATACCCCTGAACATGTTGAGATTCATAGCATTTCTGAGAAAAAATTGTTGAGTACATAATCGTTTCCGGTCCTCCAGTCGACTAGATATCCATTCTAGATTTTTTTTCGTATTGGTTGCGGAGACCACGAAATATCTAGCACTTAAGGTATCTGTATCTCACATGACGGAATCCATGAATACAAGGTCATATGCTTAAGGAATGGGGATATCCAATTGTTAAGAATTCAGGAGGGGTATTCGAGAACCATTTATCTTCCGAGGTCCATTTATTTGTATATTTTCAAGTCAAGAAAATCCATTTATAATACCAACTTGTCCATTTGATGCAGTCGTACTCAACTCCAGAGACGAATAGAGTAACACGTTGTTTTAGGCTAGGTTGGCTGATCCTATTCAATGGTAGTAAACCAAACAGGATTCACCACGCTCTACACCTGATTCTCCTTTGCCACTCCTATCAGCCCTGATAGTATCCCCAGGATGGGCTCGTCGATATGGTTGGGTCGGGTTGTCTCTAGGGCTCTCCAACATCAAGTATTCAAGGTGCCGGATATTTGGGATCGGTTTGTGTGTAGGTATGAGGCCTATGAGAGAATGCAGACTTGATTCTTCATAATTTTGACTGGGTTCTAAACGTCTAGTGATACTGGTTAGCCATCGAGACTAGGAGCCATATAATATGTAGATGTTTACCTAGACTGATGGGTAGATCTTACAGAGAAGTCCACAATTCGCTTCATTTTCTATCTAGCAGTCACAGATTTAGAACTTCCTCATGGTTGTTTTAGGGAAACCGGCACATGACCGGGGGATTGTGACGTTGATGCTTGCACAGCCCTCTCTACTTTGGTGTAGGCATAAGGGCGTAGGCTGAAAGCTAGGTAGAATAGAAGTAGGTGCGAGAAGCGATAATATGTATCTGCCTTGGGCTTCAGTGGACTGGACATATATCTCAGAACCAGTGATGCAAATGTAACAATCATTGGCATTATTAAAAAAACTACTCAATGAGAATGAGTATATGCATAGGTTTAGGTTTTGTTATGTGGATTGATTCATTGAAGCTGGGGTTACCAAGTAGCCATGAAATGACTGACTCCAAGAGAATGGGAAGTATCCTAGACCCTAAGACAACAAACAGTACAACAGGGTAATGTTAAGTCCAACATGAGATCACAAAGAAAAATGTTTATTGAAACAGCTCCTTGACCGCATCATCTCAAGAATTCGTCGATTAAGGAGCCTACGCAATGACTCATTCGGCCAGAATCTCAAGATTATCAATCATATTATCAAGCAATCCTGTAAACAAAGAGACAACAGCGTAGGAAATGCTTCTACATTACCCAACACAAACATCACCGCCTCTCAAGGAACTGGTAAGAGCCAGGACCAGCCGTCAAGGTGGAAATATTTCCTCAAATAGGAACACACCCGTCAGATCCTGCCAATCCTACCAGCAACCGCCCCCATGCTCCTCATGTGCCCAATGCTCAACATGCAGAACGAAGATCAGGCAGGGAGCGTATACGGGCCAAAGTGAGGCTACTGTAGAACCGGGCTTGGCTGGATAACGTTTCAAGGATGTTGGGCAACGACGATACTCAGAACATGGCTGGCCCCACGGTTTCCCCTTTTTATATTGGAGCTCGCCATTCGATGGCATATAGTGGATCTACTAGATGTGGGGGGGATTTCCTGGTAGATCATGAATGAGTCATTCCAGTCGATTTCTCTATGGGGTTCAAGGAACTACTTTGCACAGGATGTACACTATTCCCACGATATATGAAAATACAACATCCATGGATATGGACAAGGGCATTCATAGAAGGGATTAAAATCTCACCCAGTCTAGTCGTCATCACAAACTAAAAACCCGGAAGGCGTTGCAATTGTCCAAGCACACGAGAATTGAGGTCATCATTTTCTAGGCTCCATTCCATTTGTATTTTCCCCCGATGACTTAGGTGCTTCATTACTAAGGCGGGAACGAGGACCTCATCCTCGATCTACGATTGGATAGACATGGTCTTTTCACCGCCATATTCTAATCGGCCGGGGCCCTCTCGTACGGGGTCGCCGTTTCCGAGGACCTATCACGGAACCTTGGTTATGATGCCGCGTCCTATAGCCAAACAGACTCAGGGGTCCCGATGCAGCCCAGTGGGCTCGACCTTCCAGTAGAATGCTATCAGAAGACAGGAACCGACATGATTCTGCGCTCTGGGCGGGTAGTGTTAACGTCGTGTAGAATATGCTACCGCCGGGTGGTTCCACATGTAGAAGATCAGAACGAAAGGGCAAAAAAGTAAAAAAAAATAGAGAGAAAATCCGGACCATCACTGGTTCGCAAATATTGATTTTCATGAAACAAAAATGACTTCGCCATAGGAGTGCACGAATCGTTGACTGTTTAGAGACCATTTTTGGGTTTGTCTTGGGTTCATCACGATGGCATCATCGTGATTAACCCATCCATACCACCCCACGTCCAGTGTGGGTGGTGACCCTGGCCAAAAATGGATACAAGGATTTGGATTTGGGCGTTTTGGCCAGAAGATGTACCCGTCAGATTAGCCTGGGGTGGGAGCTGAAGGGCGTCATCTGGAGGGGACGAGTGATCAGTGCAGAACATCCGTGCATCGTGCATCCGCCCTGCTTTCCCGAGGTGTGCAAGACCTCGGGATAATCCAGAGAACCATGGAATGGGTGGTGGAGCCAACGGGCCGGACCCGTACAACGAGGAATATCCACAGAAGCAAAGAATCACTCAGTAAATGAAGGTCACACCGAGTCAGAAATGATTGGAGAAGAGAGAATATTGAATCTCGGGCAGCACAGACCTTTTGTCTCAGCGGGCCGACAAGGTTGATCGATAGGCTATCGTCTATCGATAAGCAACATTCCCCGCTTAAACGTGATGGGATTTTCACTACTTTGGTCTATGAGGTTTACTGCTTTGAGAAGACAAACCTCAAGTTAGGAACGGAAACTTTGTTTTTATTTTTATTTTGGGCTTCGTCGATCAGGTAATGCCTGATCAGGTAGGGGAAAGGGGAGAAAGTAATAGTATGCGCTCCAGGGCCTGCACGTCTGCCCAAGATGAGCGAAGCAGCCAATGACGGAGGAAGAGGCACACTCCAGTCCCGCGCAGACCGCTAATCGTACTGTCTACTTTGACTCATTATCTATTGTCTATGGAAGACTTAAGTATCCGAGACTCGTGAGGTCTCGGGTCAACCGCCCATGCTTGCGCCTGCTACAATTACCCGGCGTCTTCCCCCTCTATTTGCATATCAAAGATCTTGGATTCATTTTGCATTTTCGATTCTCCTCGATTTTGCTTTTTTATCATTTACTTTTCTCTTCCACCTGACTTCGCATACTTCTTTTCAACTTGTGTTGCCCCGCCCCGCCCCTCTTTTCCCTTTACACACTATATCCACCCACACACCGCCTCTTCCGCGATGGCACGGTATTCTCAGTTTGATTTCTACCAGCAAAATCCATCACCATTAGAAGTTACGCCATCAGAAGAGGAGGAGATGAACGTGTTAGACGACAAGATTTTGGACTCCACCTCACCCGGACTCTCTGATCCGCGACGTGCTTCATACGACGAGGCCTACTCACATCGGAATTCAGTCTGGTCCAACTATTCAGCCGGCTCCGATCAGTCTCGTTCCAACACGCATCTGGGTCAGGCCGTTTTGGATTCCGGCGTTCCCTTTATGCCCGTCGATGGGGCCCACTACGCTCAACCATGGTCTCTATCCCGGAATGCTTCCGGTTCATGCACTCCAACCGCCTACGATCAGTATCCATCAGAAGCTGAGAGCAATGCTGCTCCCTTTCAGGGGGGTGCAGTAGGGCCGGTCGGCTCCATGTCCATGGGTGCGGTGTCATATCGCGGTGCCATGGGCTTCCAGCCGCCGGGTGGGGTCGCGATGTCCCCGCAGTCTAGCCAGGGTTGGATGCCGGCGCCTATGGATTTGTCCGACGCGAACCCGTCTAAAAGCCTATATCGCAATGGATCACCGTTGACGATTCGACGGGATGGGATTCGCAAGAAGAACGCTCGCTTTGAGATCCCCGCCGAACGCACGTTGAGTAACATCGACCAATTAATTAATCAGTCGACCAACGAGGAGGAGATCAAAGAGCTCAAGCAGCAGAAGCGGTTACTGCGTAATCGTCAGGCGGCGTAAGTAGTCTTTGAATGACCGGGTGTTGCTGTTACTGACCTTCTTTGCCTTACAGATTGGACTCACGTCAACGCAAGAAGCTTCACACCGAGAAGCTGGAGGAAGAGAAAAAGCAATATGCTCTTGCGATGACCCAGATGGAAGAGGTCGTCCAAAGACTGCAAAAACGAGAGGCTGATCTGATGCGTGAGCAGGAAAATTGGATGGCTCAGCAGCAGCAGGTCACTCAGTACCTGGAAAACTTGCATATTGAGAAAGACGAGATGATCCGTGTACACACCCTGGAGACGGCCGAACTTCGAAAGAAGAACAATATCCTGATGGATACCGTCGAGAAGTTGGAGCGTGGGGTCAAGCCCGGCATGGAATCCCATGGCGAGTTCGGCTTTGAGAATATGTCGATGGATGGCAATCCATGGGACGATTTCTCCATGGCCAATGGACTCCCCATGCAAGACCAGATGTCTGCATCGGGTCCAGTTCAATCCCACGCTCTGACCCAGGTAAACGAGAGAGCCGAGAAGCCCTCGAACTCGGATTATCCGTTCAGCTGGAATGCCTTCTACATGTGTCTGCTTTTCGGTGCATTCATCGCTTCCAACAACACCTCCCTACCCGGCCGAAACCTTCCCCAACTGTCGGAAGAGTACCGCGCCGAGTCGGCTAACGTCCTGAAAGCGGTACTAGCCTCATCCCCGTCGGATGCTGCTCACTCGACCAACGCAGTGGCCGCCGCTGCTAGCGCTAGCGCCGGTGCAGCCATGACCGGCATGGACATGACCCAGATGGGTGGCATGAGTGGATCCTCTACACTAGACGAACTGCACGATACGCTAGTCATTCCGACCGAAGAGCAAGAGCGCGCACAGGTCTTTGCCATGAATGCGGACCAGTACAATTCACTGACAACCTTCGAAGGTGAAGGTAGTTTTAAGCCTCAGCCGCCGTCGGACTTGCAACAGGCACTGGCTGCTATGCGTCACAACGCGGCTCAGCATTCACGGATGCATGATGCCACCTCCAATGTATACACTAGGTCGCTGATGTGGGAGCGAGTCCCACAAAAAGTGATTCACGATTTCCGTCGTATGGTTCAGGAGTTTGGGGCCGCTCCGGTCAAGCAGGAGATGGGCTTTCAGTCCGCTTGACGTCGGGGTTCCACTCTAGCCACGACTTTTGGCTGAGACTGCGACAGATTTCCCTGCATTTGATCAAAACTGATTTTGGCTCTGAGCGAATCAGAATGACATGGGCCGGCAACGGTTCTCCACTGCGTGCCTGGATAGACCACGCAATTTCCTTGTAATGACTTCTTGTTTCTATTCTTATTTTCCCCTTGTTTCTTCTTTCTTACTTTATCTTTGTCATTGGATTTCGGGATGTTGATCTGTTAGCGATTTGGAGCGACTTTTGTCTTTTTACGTGGGAGGGAGGGTTTTATTATCATATCATACGGGGGATGATGTACATGGGATGAGGGATTTTGATTACTGGCGATACGAGCTATGAGATCCACTGGATATGCTTTTGTTTTTCTAGCGTTGGTATAAGCGGAGACAGCATTCGGGATGGGTCGTTTCCTTTTGGTTTATGGATTATCTTCTTTGTCAATGTTTTTCTCTGCCTTTGGGAGGCTCTCCCAAGGTTGATCTTGGCTTTTCCTGTTCGAGCGTTAACTAAACCCTGGATTGGCGGCGACGCCCTGGATGACTTATGACCGATACGATGCAATTGGAATGATTTCCGACATGATGACTTTGTTTTTCTTTAATTGGGTCGCATGGCGCGGCTATGCCCGATCTTCGAAATGGGACATTTGGTCTGGCTTCACCACTACCGAACTGCATCAAATACCATTTTTTCTGAGATCATACTCATTCCTCTCCGTTTTCCTATTTCATTTAGACCAGACTTATTTTTCCTCTTCTAGGCTTTCCTTCCTCGGCAAAGTTCACGAAAAATCGTCATCCTGCTGTTCTGTCCACTTATTCTCGTTAGCCGAAGGACCTTGGGAGCAAGTCACCTCATCGCAACACCCAATCACTTTGCCTGAATTATGTCCGATGCCTGGTCCACTGCCATGCACCGGAGTCAAGCTCGGACTGACTCCACGAGCCGTCCAAGACTCCGAGACATGGTGGGTTCGATCTTGCATACTCTGGGTCTAGGTCGTGTTGCGGAAGCGTGGTTTATACGACGCCAGAACCAACATCCACCGAGTTACCCAACCACACCACCACAAACGTATTCTAGATCGACTTTCACTTGCGTTAAATAATAAATTATACTTTACAGCCATTCTTGACCCATAATTCCACCCTAACCAAACCAAATCATCTAACGGGGGCGAAAACTCGTGGCCAGGGTTCCCGCACTCCCAAGGTACTCATCCCAGCGGGGGCGCCGATAGGAGATTTTTTTCCCCATTTATAAAATGGCAGGGAAGATCCTACCTTTTACAGACCGTGCACATTCTCCCTTCATTCTTTTCTCCTCATTTTGAGAACTTCCTAGATTGATTCGATATCAATCTATCAGTAATATCAACCTCAAAGGGTCCGGTTCTATAACCCGCACCCGCACCCGCAACCACCCAAAATGGTCTTCGACCCTCACAATGTCGATCTCGCAACAGCCGACGCAACAGAGGTAGTCTGCTACCTCAATTCCTCGAGCAATGACTACAACGGCCAGCTCGGCGCGCGTATCTCCGCCATCTTCGTCATCGGAATCGTCTCCTCAATCGCAACATTCTTCCCTGTGGTAGCTCAGCGGGCTCCACGTCTCCGCATTCCACTCTACGTTTACCTTTTCGCCAAGTACTTCGGTGCAGGTGTCATTATCGCGACGGCATTCATCCACCTGCTCGACCCCGCTTACTCTGAAATCGGTGGGGAGAGCTGCGTAGGCATGACAGGTCACTGGGCCGATTACTCCTGGTGCCCGGCCATCGTCCTCACCTCGCTGATGATGGTCTTCCTCATGGACTTCGGTGCCGAGCGCTACGTCGAGAAGAAGTACGGTCTCTGCCGTGATGATCCCGAGCCTATGATGACTACTGGCGTGGAGGCTCAGCAAGATCCGCCGCGCCGTCATTCTTCCCACCGCCACTCTCTTGATCGTCCCCGTTCCGACGATAAGGACAACAAGCAATTGAAGGAGCTAGAGTCGCAATCTGATGTCCAGGAATCGACTATCGAGCGCTCGTTCAGACAGCAGATCGCCGCTTTCCTGATCCTGGAATTCGGTGTCATTTTCCACTCCGTTATTATCGGCCTGAACCTCGGTGTTACCGGTAGCGAGTTCGCAACTCTCTACCCCGTCCTCGTCTTCCACCAGTCCTTTGAGGGTCTCGGTATTGGCGCTAGAATGTCTTCTATCCCCTTCAAGAAGGGTAGCTGGCTTCCCTGGATCCTGTGCTCTGCCTACGGCCTTACAACACCCATCTCCATCGCCATCGGTCTCGGTGTCCGTACAACCTACAACTCTGGCTCGTTCACCGCGAACGTGGTCTCTGGTGTCCTCGACGCCACTTCGGCTGGTATCCTGATCTACACTGGTCTCGTTGAGCTACTCGCTCGCGACTTCTTGTTCGATCCTCACCGTACCCAGGATGATAAGCGTCTTACCTTTATGGTTTGCTCGTTGTTGCTCGGTACAGGAATTATGGCTTTGCTCGGAAAGTGGGCTTAATTGCCCCCTTTTCTGATTTCTTGTCTTGCTTGCTTGTCTTTACTTTTTCGGAGAGTGAGGGAGAAGATATACCCCGGTTTTGATGCGGCACCTAGCGTGTTTGTTGTCATGCCATGATACCTGTTAGATTTTAGACTGGATACAATATGGTGAAAATAATAAGATATGGTTTTGGATTTCGATTCGTTTTTTGTGTCTTGTGCGACGGATGTACTTAGGGCTTGGAAGTACATAATTTTCGGAATTGAGCGAGACCCTTTTTTCTTCTTACACTCGTTTACTCTACTTTAGAACTGAATCAAACTGCCTATGATACTTTGATTATGCTTGTAAGGGTGCTATTTCTAGTCCTGACCAGAGTCGATGTCCTCAGTCCAGTCGTTTTTGAGACTGGAGTGGGCGGCAGTGGCAAATCCTGCTTGAAGGTATCGATGCAAGATAAGCTACACAAGTGGCTTGCATCGCATATGCAGATATTCACTCTGCACAATTAAAGTGTAATTATACCCTAAAAACCTTGAAATGGAAGAGAATACCAGTCCCAGCCCCCACATTCCTGCATGGACTGACCATGTGATTATCGCCCGAGATCCGACTGAGGTTCAAGTGTTTGATAAAATTGTAATATATCATATTAACTCTTCTAACAATACTACCTAAGCATCTCTCATCTCTCATCCCATTCCTCGTCTAGTACACAGGAAGGCTGAACGCATCGAGATCATACGTGAACGAGTTCACCGAATCCTGATCATAAATACACTGGAACTTCTTGGCATTGTCAGTCCACAGAGGACGAGTGGGCCAGCGGCACATAGTGGCATCAATATCAGCCGAGCCAGCCAGAGTAGCAGGAGCCTTGCCCTCCTCAACCCACTCAATAACATTCTGCAAAGTGTACTGCGGCCACGGGGCGTTAGGCTCGTAGTCATTTGTAGCACAGTGGCCGACACCGGGGATAAGGAAGAGACGGTAGAAATCGTCCACAGCGGTAGCACCCTCGCGGTAGCTCTTCTCGGGGAACATGATGGAGCGAACGGAGTCCCAGTAGCGGATTGACGAGGCGGTGGGGATAGAGTAGTCTTGTTCACCGTGGACGTGGATAACCTTTCCGCCGGCAGCTTGGAAGCTTGTTAGATCAGGGTAGGTGGTTTGGAGGATATCGCCGTATTTCGCCTGAGAGTAGACCATCCATTCCTTAAGGGTGTCGTAGGTAACGCCGTCAAGACTGTCAATGTTCTCGGCATCCTTGATGAAGTCGATGAACTGCGCGATCCAAATACCGCCCAGGCCGCTAATATCCAGCTCGTAGCTCTTCGTCTCAGAGTCGTACTGGGTTTCGAGATCGGTGAAGGTGGCACCGGGCTGGTAGCTGAAGTAGACGCGCTTGCCATCCGAGTCGTAGAGACCCTTCCAGTAGGTCTTGACCAGCTCGATAGCCTTGGCCGAGACGGTACCCGAAGCAGCGGGGGTGGTGGAGCCGTAGCCGGAGGAAGCGGCGCAGGAGTAGGATGCTCCTTCGATCTTGTCCCAGTCCAAGTGGTCCAGGCAGAGGTCAGAGCGAGCGACGACGCCGTCGGTCTTGCCGTCGAGAGGATCGCAGCTCTCGATTGTCATGTTCATAATCTTCTCGAGCTCGCAGTTCGAGGGGTAGACGCCTAGGGTCTTCTGCATGACGTTACCGCTCAGGTGGTTGGTTTGCTGCTGTGCCCAGCGGAAGGCAGGGGCTCCGGTGACGACACCATCGAACTGGTCCGGGAAACGCTGGACCTGACTCCAACCTTCACGACCTCCCTCAGAGCATCCCTGGTAGTAGGAGTAAACTTTCTCGCCAGAAGCGACGTTGTAGATGTTGCGGGTCAGCTCCTTGCCGAAGATGGCCAGCTCATTGTGGGCTTGGTAGCCTGCCCCAATTTATCAAAGTCAGCATTGTTCAGAAAATAGTGAATAGTTGTGGGTCTCACCAAACATGTAAGTAGCCTGCCAGTTGATAGTTCCATTGGCCAGCAGAGCAGCGGAGCTGAATTGAGTATCAAAGTTTCCGAATCCACCATCAGTCAAACCACCGACACTATAAAGGATAAGTCTGAGCTCAAAATTCAAGTGAACGTGCAGATACTCACCCTCCAGCAACAAGACCGGTGGGAATCGACATACTACCCGAGTTGATAGCCCAACCACCACCACCGGTAGAAACATAACGGTTCTTGAACTTCGATGGCTCAGGCAACCAGTACTGCACATGGACTACATCCCCATCAATGCCGTCGTGCGAGTACGCAAAAGTCAAATTGCAGTAGTTGAAGGTATCAGTAGGGAAGAAGATAGAAGTAGCCGTATAATTGGTAACAATGCTTGTCGAAACTGAAGACGAGTCAATTGTGATACCATCAATGGCACCAATAGGCAATGCCTTCTTCGCATACGCGTCCGTGCAAATGCTGCTAAGAGATGTGGCGGAGGCCGCAGTTGCAAGGGCAAGAGCGGCCGCAGGGGACCGGGAATAACGCATGGCGAATTGGCAGAGCGCGAGCTACCCAAAACCAAGATCCAAGATGCAGAGAAAGATGTAGTTGCTGGGAAAGTGAGCAGGAAACGTGGCTTTCATAGCTTTTATACTTCTGAGAAGCTATCCCCTGGTCTGAATCCGGGGTAAACCCCGGAGTTTGCGTCGGGGGTTAAATGTTGTGCCGGTCCCCACCACATCTCGTCTCTAGCCTGTGGGGACCCCGGGCTAAGGGAGTCTAAAGTCTTTTTTGAACTGGCTTTCGTCCCTGTTTGGCTACCCTGAAGTGTTCATAGTGTCGAATAAAGTGCATAATTTGATTTGATTGCACTGCACTAGTGCGTCATTTCTCTGCAACGTGATCTATCCACGGACCACTGGTATCCTCATATCTATCTGTGTGCACTTGGACCCATTTCTTCTGGGGCAAAAGTATGAGATTACCCCGCGGAGATTAGGAGCATAGAGTGGATTCTCGGATGCTCCGGACCTGCCATGATCGCTTAGTGTGTTTCTCATGGAGATTGTTGGGATTGTAGTCCATGGAGACCGGTCGCCCAAAGTAGATAGGATATATGGTGATCGTCTCTCCTTGCATATCGCGGTATTTACAGACAATCGCTCTACATAACAACTGTATGAATCTAGATATCCTATCCTTAAAAAGCTGGATAGGATTCAAGACTCCGGGGTACCCCAGATTCTACGGCATATTTTCCCCAGACGTTGGGGTGTAGACAACTTAGAACCCCACAAATACGAATGAGCAGTGTGAATCTCCATAGAATAAATAAGCCGATGCCTTATTTAATTCTCCGAACAAAGTTTCCACCGTCCGCCACAGAGCTTGTCTCCACAGAAGAATACTGTACAAGAAACCCCCCTGATCATCGGGCCCGATTACTCCATTGAGAGAGGTGAGGCCGAAGTGCGGGGATCAACAGCGCCTTTTCCCTGTAATCATTGCTCGCTAGGTTGAGCTTACACCCGCCATTCCACCATGAGCTCCGAAGGTATCGGTTTGCATCATGATGCAGTAAGTCGGGTTATCCGATTGGAGCTGTCGCTTGGTGGCTTTGAAGGCTTGCATCGAATTTAAGATTGGGCATACGTAGTATCTGGATAGTTCGTCCTTGCCCTTGATATTTTCAAGAGAGGAAAATATAGCCGTCAGTGGCTTCTCGTACTTTTTCTTAAAGGTGTTCTTCAATATAAGTTCCTAGGATGAGAGCCTTGTGACATATGTTTCTTCCGAATATTAAGATGAGACTGCGCATCGAATCAAGGGTTCAACTTGTCTTTCATACATCTACATGCCCAGGTGCACTTGCTTTATTTTCCAAGTGAGGGTACACTGTTCATGGAGCTGTCGACACTTTACATTTCCTCTATTTTTTATCGATCTCCCTTGGGCACTTGCTCCAAGCCTTACAGCGCAGCATAACTGCATCTAGAAATATTTAAGCAAGAGATCACACTATACACACCGGGGTATGAAGAGAAGCGGCAGCAAAGTAGGTCGCAGGGATCAGCGTCATTGATCTGCGTTCGATGCCCGGCAGATCCTTTCTCACCTTTCGAAGGTTATCTGAACGTGGTCCGATTTTAACTTCCGAGGCCCAAATATGTGTCTAGGTCTTTGGATCAGTATGATTCGCTTTCTATTTCCGATTAACCAGCTAAAGACTATCTATAATCACAGAAGAACGATCCAATAATTCACAGATACTCTTCGAAAGATGGGCAAGAGTGGACTTGAAGTCTTGCTTTGGCTGTCTGGCATTATTCTCCATGCTGCCGACCGTTGCCTGTGGTGGTCCTTATTCCTCTGGCTTCTGCAGGGTCTCTCAATTGATTACATTGTTAGAGATAGTTTGATCGGAAAGGTCAATCCTTCTGCCGTGTGCTCGCCAGGTGACCCATAAATTCAGAACGGCATGACTTCACTTGGAATACTTTTCGTAACCTAAATACCATTTCTCGTGAGCAGCTTTGGAAGTAAGACTCCTCTGAATGTCGCAGATTGGCGCAGTCTCGCGTAAGCCATTTTTTGAAGTGATGTTTGAGGGGGTAATTGTAATCCTGAAACCAATCCGACATCCCTTGACTCCTCCCATATATACCAGCCACCCCACTTCTAAAGAAACGAGGTGTTGCCTCGCCTCATCCATGTCACTACGAGATACGCTTAAGTCCAGAAAAAAAAAGTTATTATGACCTCTAGAGACATGCCCCACCTCAAACCCATCTAGGAAACTCCTACACCGCCCCATGGACTCAACGCCCTCTTTGGCAATGTCCTGCGAGGGAAATTACCTTTCATCGAGTCAATCCTGAGCGTAACCAGTTTTCTTTTCTCGCTTAAAGACTGAGCATTGGGATCGGCAGGTTTCTGTTTGGGAGTAACGCAAGCTTTCAAGCCCGTGCATTCCATGTATTGACAGCTACTTTTGATATTCGAAAACAAATATTCACATCCACCTGGGCATGAATGCAGCATTGGTATCGTCCATGAACTCATATCTCATACAAAGTAAATTATACACAACAATGCAATGTAATATGTCAAGATATTCATCAGTCATGCAGGTGGTAGCACATAACGAAGGTGAAGATCAAATTTGAAAGGCAAACCCCTTACTGCGGATTATATTTCTCTTTCCAGATCCTATCGAGCATGTTAGCAAGCCATCTATGCAAATGATCCGGGGTATCAAGTATCACATACCAAGAATTTCCTACTGTAGGACAGCCACTCTCCTCGGCAAGTCGATAATACTTGGCCGCCTTCAACTACAATCTACATTAGTATGAACTCAGAAAATCGAACGTTAATGGTGCTTACCTTTTCTTTCTTCCCGCCAAATCCCTCAAGATAACACCAAGCAACCTCATTCATAGCATCGGTATCACCCAGGTTCGCCGCAGTCTCGTAATACTGCCTAGCAGCAGCGGGATCTTTCGCCACGCCCCAACCATTCCGGAAGCAGTTGGCTAGCTCAAAAATAGCAAGAACGAGCTCTCCTTTAGCGGCGCCACCCTTTTTGATTCCGGCGCGTAGCGCTTCGGCTTCAACGGCTGCTGAGTTGGAGGCTGCGGCGGAGAGGTAAACTACAGCCTGGGCCTCGTCTTTGATACAACCCCAGCCGTGTCTAGAGTATGAATTAATTTTTTAAAGTAAATAGCATCGCCGAATTTGACGGTACGTACCGTAGAGCAAGTCCATACAGAACTTGACTGAGTGGGTTGTTTGCACCATTAGGATTGGCAAGCTGACCGAACATTTGGGTGGATTTTTCTAGATCTACATAACGTATTAATCAACATTCACGTAGAAGTGCAAAAATAAACTTACCACCGGACTCATGCAATCGAATCGCCTCCTGGATATTTACCTAAAGAAACAAATTAGCAAGCGGCCTAAATCATACATATATATCAGCATCCACATACATCTTCCTGCATGTCTCCAGCTCGACTTCGACTCGAACTCCTAGACTGCCCACCCCACTCCGAAACATCAAACTCAGACTGCAACGGCGAGCCAACACCCCCAAACTGCGGATGATGCTGCGCAAGCACGGTAGCTCTCTTCTCCCACGCCGCCTCGCGCTCCTGCTTATCACCCACAGCATCATCATCGATCTGGGGTAGGTCCTGCGGAATATTCACCGACGAATCGCGCGAATCACTGCGACTGCGCCGGTTGTCGCGGTGTAGTAGATTTGAGAGCCGGCGCTCGCGGCGGGGCGGAGAGGGACTGGAGAGCGATTCTGAGCGGGAGGCTCGGTTGCGCGAGAAGAGCTGAAAGCTGCGGCGGGATGTGCTTGGGGAGTCGTGGGGGGAGCTGACGGAGTCTGTGGGGGATCTGAGGCTTGTTGGCGAGAATGGAGGGTCGTCTACGTGGGTTGGTGGTGCTATGACTTCTTGACCGAAGGTGTCTGAGCGGAGGAAGGTGAATTCTGGGGGCGAGCTAGAGGTTGGAGTTGTGATCGTTATAGGTGGTGGGCGAGGGTGAGATGTATCGCTTGCGATGTCTTCGCGTTTGTGGAGGATGTTGCGGAGGGATGGCATTGTGGTGTATCAGCAGCTGTTTGCTATAAGTTGATCTGCAAGATGCGATATGTGATATGCGATGCGGAAATTGCCGGGAGGGGCTAGGGTGTTAGATGGAAAATATTCTGTAAATGTGAAGAAACTACTAGACATAGAGAAGACAGTAATTTCAACCTAAAAGTAGAAGAGAGTTCAGCGCTTAAGAATAGAAATAGGCATAGTGGCTGTGTGCCTGCAGCTGATGGCCTCGGGCATTCCTTGGGTCTGCTCGGCGGCTAACCAAATGAAGTACAATATATGTGATACCAAGGGTGAAGGGAACACCCAACCAGATTTAGTCTAGTGGGTACACAAAAAGAGTCTAGTAATTCCTGAATACAGAGTCGGAGAAGTTAAAATGGACTGTATTTATCTGATACTAGTAGGTACTATGTAGAAGGAAAAGTTCCACACGTGGCGGCACCGGTCCCTGCATGTTTAGCGGGTCTGATGTCAACCAGCCCCACGACCCAAGTAGTCCTCCCAAGATTATAATAGACCTATGTTGATGGACTAGGGACCATGCATGTGTAAAATATGACGCCATGGTTGGGTTAAAAGTCATAAAATTTACCTGGGTATGTATACACTTTCGACTTTCCGTTATCGGACTTTGTCTCCGAGCTACAATACGAGACATACGACATCGATTCGACGAATGGTCCCTAAGCCAAAGACCACGAAACAAGCAGCAGGATTTAACATGCTCCACACGGAATTCAGATAGAGTGACAGAAAAAATGGTATTGCAATTCTAACTCAGCAGATGCAAATAGCCGCTATAGTTTTGTACACATGGCAACTGCCGGCGGAGCCACAGTTATCCCATTTAGGCCTTGGTGGTCATGATGCCTGGTAAATTTTTAGTATATGCTAGGGATAGCGAGAAGAAAGAAACTTACGCTCCACATCAGCAACGCTCTGCTGGAGAATCTGCTGCAGAACCTTGGGGTTCTCAAGCTCCTTCTGGATCTTGGCAATGACGGTCTCGGCAAGCTCACGCTGCTGGCGCTGCTTAACCTGGTTCTCGTAGCGGACCCAAGAGTCAAGGACCTGCTTGGCCTCAGTGGCCAGAGCAGTGCGCTGCTCGAGCTCGTAGGCCTGAGCCTCAAGCTGGGCAGTCTCCTACGCATGAAGTTAATATCCGTCGTATATTTCTTCAAACAGTGCCCTTTGGCAGATAAAAACCTACCTTGGAGACAGCGAACAGAGCCTTGGTGACATCAACAACACCGGACATCTCCTGGACGTTGTCAATGCGGGTCTGGACGGCGCTAGTGTGGTCGGCACGGGCAGCGTTCAGGATGTCCTTGTGCTTCTGGACCTGACCCTCGGCCCACTCGCGGTAAGCAGGGCCACCGTACTTGGCAACGGCAGTGAAGACGGAAAGCAGACAGAAGGCGGCAACGGTCTCCTCGTTCATCACGTACAGCTCGTTGCTGATAGCGGCAATGGACAGACCGGCGGCGGCGGACAGAACGGCAGTCTTGGAGACGAGGGAGTTTCCGGGAACAGCGTTCAGGATAGACTGAGCCTTCTTGGAGGGGTCCTCAACGGGGACGTTGGAAGCCGCGCGGATCGCAGTGATGGCAGGGACGACAGGAGCGCGGATGGAAACGGTCGGCCGCAGCCGGGCGGCGCCTGGAGAACGGAGCGAGTCAGTACCTCTGGGAATCGAATCGGACGAAGAAGAGTTAGTCGAGACGTACCAATGGCGCTCTTAGCGAGACGGGCAGCCATTGTTGCAGATGATTTAGAGATCCTGAACAGGGTGGGTGAACGGAGAGGAGGTTTGAGGTCGGGACGGGTAGGACGGGCTTGCACACGCTAGCCCCTTTGGGAACCAGGATGGTGCGCGCGGAAAAACCCGCTTCCGAGATTCCAAAATTCCATACTTTTTTTGCTGATCCGAGATCACGCCAGTAAGAGACGTCGCATTTGAACTACGGCAGAAAGAAATCCAACATCATGCCCGCCGCACTCGACGCTTCCAAGAAGCGCAAAAGCAGCAAAAATGCTGGAGCCCCCTCCAAGCGCCGTGCGGTCGCCGAGGACGATTTCGCCGATACACTGTCTACGATCGAGAAGCTCGAAAACGAGATTGCGGAGGGACGAAAGCACTACAACAACATTGCAACCTTGATTTCGATGCTCAATGTTGACAAATCAGTCAAGAACCCGGACCTTGCAGTCGCAGTGTCTCTGTGCCGAGTGTTCAGCAGATTGATGGCAACAGGCACCTTTGTCGAGTCGAGTCGTGCGGCCGAGAACGAAAAGATCGTTACGGCATGGCTGAAGGAGAGATGCTTGGAGTACCAGCGGGCGCTATTGGTCATCATGCGCGAAGGCGATACTACATCCCAAATCACTGCTTTGACGCTGAGCATGCGCATCATCAAAGAGCGCATCACACATATCCCCGGAGCCGACAACAACGTGTGGTCTACAAGTTTCAAGGATATCGTGGAGGCTGTGATCGAGGCTCAGGATGGTCAGGATCTGCAGACAGAGTTCATTACAAAATTCCTGAAGGAGTTTGAAGACGTGAGATACCACGCTTTTGGGCAGATCTCGTATGTACCTCTAAATTCGTGATCGATTGTTTCTTGCTAATGGTGACTAGTGAATACGCTGCCATCCGACGAAGCTCCGATGTCCTCGACTCCCTCACAACCATCCTCTCTGCATGCGACGACGTACCTGCCGAAGGCCACAAGTTCAAGAACTTCTTTGCGACCCCCACAGCAACAAACAAGCGGATCACCTCGGTAAACTCCCACAAGAAGCGCGCGCAGGAGGCATGGCTGGCTATTCTTCGCAACGACCTTTCCCAGGCGCAGCGAAAGAACCTTCTGCGGATTATGGTGCACCACATCGAGCCTTGGTTCACCCGACCTGAGCTCCTAATGGACTTCCTGACGGATTCCTACAACGCCGGTGGTGCCACTTCGCTCCTTGCCCTGTCTGGTCTTTTCTACCTCATCCAAGAGAAGAACCTGGATTACCCACAATTCTACACCAAACTTTACTCGCTTCTCGATGCGGACCTGCTGCACTCCAAGCACCGGTCACGATTCTTCCGTCTGATGAACACTTTCCTCGCCTCGACCCATCTTCCGGCTGCCTTGATGGCTAGTTTCATTAAGAGACTTGCCCGCCTGGCTCTCAATGCCCCGCCGTCGGCCATTGTGGTCATCGTCCCTTTCATGTACAATATTTTCAAGAGCCACCCCACCTGTTCCTTTATGATGCACCGGGTCATCAACGACAAGGAGCTCGAAGCTGAAATTGAGGCAGAGGGCATGGATGATCCCTTCGACCCCACAGAGAAGGACCCTACCCGCACCGGTGCCATTGAGAGCAGTTTGTGGGAGATTGAGACCCTTCAGTCTCACTACCACCCCAATGTCGCTTCAATCGCTCGCATCATTTCCGAGCAATTCACCAAGCAACACTATAACTTGGAGGATTTCCTGGACCACACTTACCAGGGAATGGTCACACAAGAATTGGGAACTGGAGAGAGACCATTGAAGAAGACTCCCGTTGTGGAATACCAGATCCCCAAGCGTATCTTCACCGATCGTATGCTCGAGGAGGATGGTGGTGTCGACTCGGGCCCGGGAAGTTTCATGCGTGGCCTATGGGAGTTTTCCTAAATATAACCTTTTAGCATATAACCATCAGTTGGCGTTTGGAGGATAAAATTGTTGATATCATGCTAGATTTCAGTCTTGCATAAAAGAAATGTCTTATTTCAATGTTGATACAGTCACGCGATCAATATACAAACCGATTTTAATAAACCTTAGTCCAAGAGGGAATCCAGAAAGAAATTGCCGCAGTTGTATACTCTGCATGTCCAAGTCTGACGGCCGCCCTTGAAGATTATATGATCTACAGCCAGCGATCTCCAGACTTGAACGACAAGATCGACAGTACATACAGTCCAAGAAGCTATTTGCCCCCTTGGTATGGAATTGAAGCTACAAGTCTCGGAGAACAATGTTCTCAGAGCCTTGGAATACTTGGCTTGACATAATGAACTATGGGAACGGGTCATCGGAAGCCCTATGCCTTGTTGTCAACACTTCGGGAAGGGATAACATTCCTTAAGGGTCCCCCGCCAGCCATGGTCTGTGCATTGTTTATGTATTTTGGATCTAACCTGTCAAGGAGCACTTGGAGGTATGATTAAAACAGTTCAAGCCTGTGGAATCAGAGTGCCTGACACCATTGGTCTTGACCAGTTTGCAGTACACCTTGACCATGCGCCCAGTACTTATACAACTCTAGATCACCAACAATCTGGGATGTTTGTGGAGAATTCCATGCAAAGGTTTACTGGAAGAATTCTCCAGCCAACGGAATTACATGTTTGTCTAGCAAGATGAAGATGGTGTTTAAAAAACCCCAGGAATGCGACATTCTCCCAGGGCGTGGGTATCAAACCTCGAATACCAGCACACTGGACTTATGCCTGCTTTGCGAGGGCTGGTGTTTTCTTTCAGGAGAATAAGAACCTTCGAGCGCCATTGGCGTCCTGGTTTTTTGAATATTTTTTTTTTTTCTTCATCGCCAAATATAGGACTTGATTCCGGCGTACTGTCATTAATATTCCATTTCTAATTGTCATTCATTATATCCAGCATAATGCATTTCACCACCATCCTCGCTGTGTCAGCTTCGCTCCTCACCTTGGGCTACGCTGCCGATCCCCTCTCCTTCACCAGCTGGCCGGCAGATATCGCCGCTGGCAAGCCCGTCACTCTCACATGGACCGGTGCCAACACTAACGGGGTAGGTTGAGACCAATCATTTATACAAACCATTGTGGATGTTTGCTGACTTGTTTCAGCCCGTCACTCTTACTCTCCGAAAAGGTACTTCCGGAAACCTGCAGGACGTGGAGACCATTACCGACCAGGGCAAGGACGGCACTTTCACCTGGACCCCCGGTTCCAACATCAAGGAGGGCGAGACCTATGCCTTCCAGGTCACCCAGGATGGCGAGCGTAACTACACTGCTCTGCTGACGGCCGGTGCCCCTGCCAACCCGCCAGCTCCCGAAGCCACTCAGACCGGTACTTCCCCAAACACCACTGCCGCCCCTATGACTGGAACAATGAGCATGTCCACCGGTGATATGACCGGCACCAGCAGCAGGGCTTTGATCAGCTCTGCGCCCTCCGGAACTCCCTCCAGTACCCCTACCTCCAGCTCTGCCACCAGCTCCATGTCGGTTGAGGCTCCCTTTGGTACTGATGATGTTATGAATGGAAAGGCAGCATCCGAGACCGGAAGTGTTCAGAGCTCTGCGTCTGTTTCGCGGTTCTCTGTTGGGCTAGCAGCAGGTGCCATGGCTGTGCTTTTCTATATTGGATTTTAATTTCACATTTTGGTGGTGATTCTGTTTGGGTTTGGGCGATGCAATGTCACTCGTTTCATATCTCCACGTTTGGACTGGGGCTACCTTCCTGTACATACATCCCAATACCCCTTGATATCATTGATAGGCGTACTTTAGTGGTGGTAATTGAAATGATTTCAGTTTTGTTTGTTCTACTTTTCTTTTTTTTTTTGTAATGTAATATGATCTCATTGTGTTGATCAAAGTATTCATGGCTCCCCTTAGCGTCCGGCCCTAGTGAAATGGCGTACGTGACGGAACGAAACCCAACTGGATGAACCTCCTTTTTTATTTCCACTTCTATTTTCTCTGTGCTTGATTGGAGTGTTTACTTTGTTCCTTCTCTTTCTGCTCTTTGTTTCTATTAATTCCTCTGTTTTGATCTTCTGGACACTATTGATTTCAGGGTCTCCACAACGCGCGAACGACCCACATTACAATGTCCCGTTAATTCCAGATTCGATGATCAGACGACATAAAAACACTACTCACCTCCCCCAACTCAATTCTAATACTGGTACGTGTGAAACCCTCCAGGTACAGTGTATTCCGGGACACGATTGCGACTGCCATTGTCTGTTCTGGAAGGAGAGAACGGCCCCCTCGCATCGTGCAGGAAATCGGATCTGTCATGCAGACACGCACACTTCACGTCTGGCCCCAAATCTCAGCGCCCCCAAACGTCATCCAGTATGGCTCACCTGGGGCGCGTTATGCGACGGCTTGAGTCCTTTCGAAAGCTCGATACCATCCATACTGACTCCTCGTCTGCCACGACAGAAGCGCCACAGGTCAATCTCCCACATGTGGACACACAGCTAAACATGCACCAATGCAATGGCTTTTTCGATGATGAGGCTGGTGACGGGCTTGGGCTGATGGCGGATGGGAACGGCATTGATAATAGTCTCACAGGTTAGTTGAACCTTCCTCTCATCTCTTGCCTACCTCAGGGCTAGCTCTGTATACTGACTATCCGCTGGTTACCGCAGACTCCAACAATTCCCCGTCCCAACCCTCCAATTCATCCGAAAGTCCAAACTTAAACACCGGCGAAGCCCCCACAGAATGGTCTGCCGTCGGCCATGCCGCAACTGGCAAATCCGGACGTGTCATCCATAATCTACAAGAAGAAATCGCGCGCCTCACACGCGAATGCAGCTTGTACCGATCACGCGCCGAAGAAACACAGCGCTCGAACGAAGCCTTGAAGATTCAAGCACAGAATATGAACGAGCGACTTCGGAATCTAGAACAGGTCAACGAGACCAATTTGAACTCCATCGCTCGGAAAGACCGGAAAATTGAAGAACTTCGCGCCGAGCATGCGGGCGAGCGGAGTAAACGCCAAGATGCGGAAGCGAACGCGAGCAGGACGAACGACACTATGCGTGAAGAACGCGAGAATCACCATCGGGAGCAGGCGCATACACAGGAGATTGCCAAATACCATGAGACACAGTATGAGGTCTTATCCAGTACGACGAAGCGCGAGAAAGCGGAGCTGAGTCGTCGGGTAAAGGCGCTGTGGGCGGAGTTACAGGCGATGGCGGAGGCACAGAAGACGCAGGTGGTGTGTACGGAGCGGCTGGATGTCATCGCCGAGCAAAAGAATAGGGAGGTCGACGGATTAAAGGAAGCTCATGAGAAGCTTTTGGAGAATCATGCAGAGTACAAGAAGACAAAGGATGAGGAGCTTCGGGAAACGATTGAGCGGGCCCATGCCAATAATGCTATGATCGATGCTGCCATTGTGTCCCTGAAGCAGACAGAAGCAGAAATGAAGTGGGCTATCCAGTTGAACAAGAACCAGGTTCAAAAATGATGTACGGATTTTCCCTCCATTTGGAGTTTCACAGTTGCTGACGATGATATAGAACCCGAATACCCCTTTCCATATGCCATTTCAGATTCCTTGCATTGCACATCCACCTTGGGTTATTTATGGCCTCTTCTGCATCGTCCATTCTTATTTTGACTATGGTGCATGGCGTTTTCGGGTAGCACAGATACCCAATGGCAGCTTTCTGTTGACCTAGATATTGTTAGATCTCATGTATGACGACCGCTATGACGAAGGGACTTTAAACTTCCTAGGCATGTTTATTTTTGTTATTTATCTTCAGTACAGTTAATAAAGAAGATCGTACATCAGAATCTAACAAAGTAGACCTTTCTCAGAGGCTGGTCTGAAGCGATACATTCTCTCAATAAGGGCCAATGAGCTTCATAGGCGGGTCATCATTTTGATAATGTACTAACCTACAAGGGCTTCAAATCACCTGGTAGGTTCTCTTAGTCCTTCTGTCACATTCCGACCAGGACTGGAGGCACTTTGCATGCGGGTTTTGTGAACGAACCATTATTTCCAAGTCACTTCTAACGCAGAAGTGAACATGACCTTTTTCTTCTTCTTCCTTCTTCCCACATGGCATCTCTCCACACTTACTTCACTATTTGAGTCATCTTTTGATCCATGCCCCCGATCTGAGTGAATCTCTTAAACGTGAGTGGATATCTCATGAGGGCAACATAATTTTAGGAATTGTCTGGCTAATATGAAATTATAGGACATTGAGACTGCCTAGCTATGGGGACCAAATACCCCCCGAAGACCTGCGACGGAAGTAGCGAAAAGGTGTGCATGCTGCCTGAGACGTCGCGTTCTATGGACATTACTCGGATCTGGGCTCCCAAGAACAGGTCCCTAGGATACTTTGCTCATGATCGGTACGGGCTTCTCCCTCTTGTGTGCCTTGCCACGGCCACAGAGGGCCGTATCGAGAAAATGGGTGATGAGACCTGTATTCAACTGCGGGGCTCCGCCGAGTGGGAGGTGAACGAGGCCATTGAGAAACTAGATGGGCTCGCATCGGTTATGGTAAGTCCAACCCTAATCCTATATTGTCACGTATATAGCTAACCTGACAGAACTTAACCGATGTGCCCTATCTTGCAACCATGGTACTCGCACCTCAGAACGACTCACTGGGTTACTGCGTAGAAGACTACGCAGCTGTTGACTGGTTAGCTTCCTCCCAGCATGTTGTGCTAGATGCGGCCACACCGGTAGGAGAGGTTCTAGGTATGCAAATCCCAGTTGTCTACCATTGCAACGCAAAACCCCACAAATGGGAACTGGTTGAGCAACTGCGCAATCCACCTTGCCCAGCGATTGCTCTGACCGATGACCCGGGAACGATCCGAGCATGGGCAGACTTCCGCTTCCCAGCAACAGGAAGCAGCAATGCCTCTTCCGGAGTCTTGTCAACCAATCATTCCCGGCAGGGTGTCAATGTTGAGGCTGCCTCCAAGGAACACCCGTACTTGCGTTCTAGCAAGGCGGATGAGCTTACTAAATGGATCCAGGATGCTACGCTGTCATATGGAGGTGAGCGGACAAGTAATCCGAGTTCAGCTCTGCTCAGTATCCTTGGATCGGCGCCAAACTCGAAGTCATCGACTAGAGGGACGACTGTACCACGCAGACCGCGCGGTATAAAGACGCCCATGACAAGAGCTGCCTATGGAGCGCGTCAGACCTCTAATTTTGCTGCCGAGCCGCTCAGACCGGCTCCTGTTTCTGGGCCATCACTCTCTGCTCCTACTCGTTCAGAACCACCTTTGATTAATAGCCTACCTGTGAAACCTCCTGGCAAGTCCCTCACTGAGGCGAATACCGCGAAATCACCTCCCCGTCTAGCTAATATGACAGAGATACCCGCCGACGGAGCTGGAAACAAGCCAACTCAAAAGCTTATTCCCGCATCCAAGTCATCTCTTCGGGCGACAGCTGCCAAATTTATAAGCATGAGGGGCAGGAAACAGTTTAGATCTTTGCACGCATTCTCATCTCTTCGACCGACGGTCACAGTGTTCATTCCGGCTACGCAATGCGAGAACCAGTCTGAGCCTTTGCCCACTTCGTCGATCTCGTGTGAACCCGACTTGCAGACTATGTCGTTGATAAATCTGCCGATTGCGGAAGAGACAGACAATATTCCAATGAAGGTCGCTGGTACGGCCTGTGTAAAGACGATCTCTTCGACACTCGGCCATGAAATTCTGATTGATTTTGGATCTCCGACACCTTCTCCTCCTGCAACAATCCAGCAAGAAACAATCGAGGATGAGAATGTTCTTATTGATGCCTCATGGCCTGCCGAAGCTGTGAATGCCGATGAAGGCCTTATTGAGACCTCCTCCCAAGGAGGACCCGCCGATGAAGAGCTGATTTTGCATGGGCGGGATATTCTTGACATTGAATCCCCTCTACCACCCCTTGCTGCCGAAGAGAAGACCTTACGCTTACCTTCTGGTCCCGATAATTGCCCTTGGCTTAAGGATCTACCTGGTACCTTTGACCGGTTGAAACCCGAGGAGCCCAATATCAATTTATCTCCGGCCCATGGAGATGCTACTTATGAGTTGTTGTTCGGGTTGGGGATCGATGCTGCTTCTCAAGGTGAAATCAAGCTTGGCTTGCCAGATTGTCCATTGGAGTCAAAGCTAAGCGAAACCGAGGAGAACAGCCGAGCGGCTGTAAGCAGTCTCAAGAAAAGTCTACCAGCTCTGGATTTGTTCAATAACCCGTTCCAGGCCAAGGAAGAAGGCAAAGGCAAAGAACGTGAAGCCGAGCTGCTAGAGGCACCGGTCTTGCATCGAACAATGAGCCAGAAGGCTGCACATTCTGTTAAGAAGGTATCTACTGAACCTAAAGCTGTGGTGGAGAATATGAGCAATGCCGTTATCTCAAAGGCAGCGGAGGAAACAACGAAAGAGCAACAATCATCTGCAGAGAGTTGTGTATCTGATCCCTCTTCCCAATCGCAAGTGATTTCCAAAACATCTCAGATGAAGCAGACACTAGTGGATTGGCAGACAGAGCAAATCAAGTATCTGTTCAACACCATCAAGCCGCTTCTTGATTCTGCCACGTGGTACCCAGGGCCGCTGAGTCTGGATATCACTTTTGGATTGCTATTGTATCGTTCTAGCCCCAATCTCGCGAAAAAGAAATTCATGTCTTTGGACGACTTGAAGAACCAGCTGAAAAATGATCTTGCGTCTCCTAGCTGCAGGTTTTTTGATCGACTCACAACCTTACCCGCAGACGTCGACCATATCATCAATCTTGAAGTCAACAATTGCCGCCTTTTTAACGAAAAGCCCGAACAACAGACTTTACAGTATGAGTTCCATTGCAAGCTCGGCGCAGAAAAGTTCTTGGTTGTTACCGACCAATCTCACAAAATCGCCATTCCTAAACCCCTGGCGCATATCGGGTCCGTCCACCTCAACGTTCCTGGTAGCATATGGGATGCCTCCCTCGCCATCCACGGTGCCGTGAGGCACTTTACTACAGATAGCAAAGAGGTCAAAGAAGCCGCCGAGGATATTGTCCGGAATATGTTCGTTGAGCCCGGCCGCACTCACATTCGTCTTGTGCTGAAAACACCCAAAGACCTGATAATCTCCAAGGTTATGCTGCAGCGTACAACAATCCACCGACACATTCGACCCAAGAGCGTTGGCTCCTGCGGCAACGGCGCATACATTTACCTGCGTGTCAAAGAAACTCAGGTCCTTATTATCTCGGCCAAGTGCTTGGATGATGTTATGACAGCCCACTGCGCCCCTCGGAAAGAAATGGTGAAGGATAACCGTCAATGGTGGAGTGTGTCTCTTATCTCTCCAGCCCTGGACGCAACACTGCAACGCAATGCCTTGGTAGAACCGGGTGACAAGACGATGGCATGGAAACCAAATTGTCTTCTCGGTGATGATGCCAAGCACCTGTTGCAACCTGAGTCTTCTGGGCCCTGCCCGAACTCCCATCTGCCAGTGCTGGATCAGATACATCCAATGTGGCCACTCCTTTCTCTTCAATTGGGTGCGCTGGACTAGGCTCTCTCGTCCGTCTTGCAGAAACTGTGGTCAAGAACATCGATTTTGTTGGGGCAAATAATGCTGCCCATGGTATGAACAATGACAAACGGATCAACAGTGACGATGATGGATCAGACGCCAAGGGCAGATTGACTTCTGGGAAGAATGTTGTAGAACATCGAGGTCTTGTGACCGGAAAGAAAACAGTATTTTGGTGAGTGGGAGCTGATCAAAACAAGATCCGAAAATCAAAGACTCCAAGATATTATTGGCAAGAGTGCGGACGAGAACGTGAACTATTTTTTTATCGAGCCTGCGACACATACTTTATTGGGTCTATTGGCTCCTCTTCGAACGTTGCTATTGCTTGCCCCGTTTGTTGCGGTGTCTTTAGCTTTGCGATTGAGCTTCACGCGGACGAAGAAGGATGCAGACACAAACTTATGGTGCGCTAGTTGCTACGACACTTTCAGGGCCGAATCTATGGACTAGTTGTCTAGCGTTTCACCTATTTAGTATCGGACTGGAATCCAGAGGATGCTCTGTGAGCTCGATGTTGAAACAACAAGACCGGGCTTGAACCCAAAACACTCTCAAAACACTCTCCTTGGACTGGAATGTAGTACGATTCACAGCTCAAGATGTAAACTTGATAAAACAGATACGGAACACGAGTTTGAATAGATAACGAATTGAAAATTGGGGATAGACTAGAACTAAAGAGAACAGGTCAGGGAAGGATCCAAATCTGGTTCTGTCACTGACAGGCTTTTATAGTATCTCTGTATGTCAACTTTCCAGCTTCAGTTAACTCATATGATTGCCGGGATATTTCTCGTCGGCACGATGATCTTTTTGTCTTTAAATATTTATATGCTAGTAAGTTTGAACTAGTCTCAATTCATTCTGGCAGCATCCAGGACCTACGGCTTCCAAGCATGAAAAAGCTCTCTAGGTAGCTTCAATAGCGTCAATCGCATTTTCTCTTTATTCAATAGTGCACGACAATCTTTGGAAGTGATAAATCGTTCTATTCAATTAATTTTGATACCATGCCAGCCATGGTAAATGTTCAAGTTCAAATGGGACTCACGCTATAAGCACTGGAGTCCACTCCATTTCACCAATTCAAGAGTCCGGCCCAAGGAAAATAAGCGGGATCAGAATCACCGCGAAAAGAGATGCAGCAGCAAGGAACGGGAGACCTGACCACTCAAGCCCAATATGCATACCTGCAGTATACAATTTGGCGAATATTGGCCCGGCAATGATAATGCCAACTGATTGGGATACGGACATGGCTGTGTACAAGGTCGCGACACGTTCGGCTGGAGTGAAATAAGTTGCAATGCTAATAACGGTGACCACAAATGGCATGGAGAGTGAGACAGATAGGCACCCGATAGTGAGCAGAGTCGCGTTAGAGGCGATAAAGATCAAAAAGTAACCTATCGTGCCCGCCATCACAGCGATCTTTGCGACCGCGAGGTCTTTTTTCAAAGTAGTGTAGTGCAATTTTCGGGTAAGGTAGGATGACAACAGCGGCACGAATCCGAGGAATGTTGCCAGAGTCATACAACCTCGAATTGAGATAAGATAACTTGCCTGTGTTGAGGCCCGAGGGTCAGTTTAGCTGAGCGTCATGTCATTAGTGAGAGCTTACCCTGGCAATAGTCCAGTGCAACTTGTTAGATGCATACTGGATGAGCAGAAATAGGGAACTTTTATCCAGAATTCCAGCAAAGACAACACCAAGTGAGATCAGTAGTTTGGGAGTTTGCCACAAAAATTTAGTTTCAGACACGAAGCCCTCTGCTTTGCTTGTGATAAGAGCAAGTGCATTCTGTTTTGATGGCGAAAGAGATCCGATAACTTCCCTTTGACTAGATTCCTCGGTTGGTGTCGTCTTTGATTTGTTAAGAGTTTCGGGAACAAAGATGCTGAATGCAGCGCCGATAAGGACAATAACAGGACCTAGCAGGAATGGAATCCATGGGTTGATTTCCATAGCGGTTGCACTGATAGGAGTTGCCACCACTTCAGCGATGATAGGTAATGAGGCCAACCGAAACAAAGCTGTGGTTCTGCTTCAAATTAGTAATTGTATTCATTCTGGTTTGAATAATCGCCGAGTACCTCTGTTCCTCATTGAACACGTCCGCTATGATGGTCATAAGAATGAATGTAGCGAACTGATCACCGCCTCCGGGCGCTCGAAACATCCCTGTCAACCACACCAGGCGGAGGGGCCAGTTGAACCAGCCTATTATGATCAGTATGCCAGCGTTATAAACCAACCATGGGATCGTACATATAACTCTTGGCCAACATTCACTAATCGCTGTTGCCGCTGTAGAAAGGATAACAAAAGGTCTTCTTCCAACTTTGTCGGCCAAAACTCCATAAGGCAAAGCCAGAATAAGCGCTGTTTATGTGAGCGATTGTTTGAAAAGATGAAAAGGAGGCTCATACCTGGTAACACATCAAGAGTATTCTTCCATCCACTAATGAAAGCAAGCTCACTCTGCACGGGCTCTGATTTGCATATATTGTTGTCGAATTCTATACTCGTATGCGGAGCTTCCCGACCGAGAGACCGCTTGTAGTTTTCACAAATGATGTCCTCAAATATTGCTAGCTGCGGAGCTGTCCCCATAAAATGCCCAAAATTGACGGAGAACATGAGGAAGGCCGCGAGCAGCATTACCCTCCACTGGATCCATGTCCATTGAGGAAGAGCATTCCACAGTCTTTTCTGTTGAGGTCGAGGGGTCTCCAGAAGACGAGTAGTTTCACTTTGATCTGGCTCGGACATCATTCTGATGAGGGTAGAGCTCAAGAATGAGGACGAACGATCCGGGGGTGAAAGAGCGATAGGAGAGAGGAAAGAAAGGGAGAGCTATAGCTTGCCCACACTATCTCTAGGGCTAATCGGCCTATGGATCCGGGGCCCCGGCGGTCTACCACTGCTGACTTATCCCCAATCCCTGGAGCCTGGAGGCATCAAAATTAACAGACCAATTTGGTATCTATCAATTCTTTTCATGATCACAAAATTATTAATTTGAGTGATGCCTAGCATTTGTTAGAAAATTCAAATAACAAATTCCTCAAATGACATCTGTACTAGTAGCAGATTGACACGCGAGTTGGCTCTACTTCTGAGGGTATCTGGGCCTTGTGCCAGGGGTTGAAGTTTCAGTTACAACGCAATCATATTGGATGGGAGCAAGGCTCGGACTTCCAACTCATAATAAGAACAACACATGAAATTAATATCACTTTCAGTAGTGACAGTTATTCAATGAGACGAAACAAGCACAATATAATAAAATCATCGGATCTCTTCATCAACCCCCACCGCGCATAGAAACAAGATCTTGGGGAGACTGGGAACAAAATTTCTCAAAGGAATGTATGTTGGAGTCAGTTATGATCAGTATGTCTCAAGAAGGTCCTCATCACGGTCGCTAGTACTTCGCTTGTACTCCTCAAGGAGGTCCTCGTCACGGCCGCCGGTGCTACGCTTATACTCTTCAAGGAGGTCTTCATCACGGTCACCGGTGCTGCGCTTGTACTCCTCGGACCTCGAGGAGGTCTTCATCTCTGGTACCAGCAACACGCTTAACCATGTCATGGTTGTCACCACGCGCAAGGTTGATTCCTACTTGGAAAATGTTACAAGCTAAATTCCTGAAGTAAAGCGGATCATTCTTCCTCACCTATGTTTTTAGATGGTGTAGGTGCTCCAAGAGCAACAACCATAGAAGGCACAAGGGCAAGAAGCTTTGTATAGATTAAGATTAATGGATTAGATAATTAGAAAAGAAATCGTGATATAGAGATAATGATATTAATATTATATTAAGTTATAATAGATTAGGAAGATAGGGTACTAAAGTAATAGACTATAGTAGTAAAGAGATTTAAGGTTTTCTAACTAGCGAACTCATTTATAAAGCTAGCGGTTTATAAAGTATCTAGTACTACTTAGTAGTAAATTAGAGACTAGATTATAGACTCGGGATCCTTAGTTACTTAGTCTAAGCTAACTAATACATAAGATAATTCCCGAGACTCCACACCCGCCATAGGTAGGGCAACACTCCCCTATGTCTAGTCACCACTAAAACAACAAGACCGGGCTTAAACCCAAAACACACTTAAAACACTCTCCTTAGACTAGAATATAGTACGATTCATAGCTCAAGACGTAAACTTGATGAAATAGATACGAAACACGAGTTTAAATAGATAACGAATTGAAAATTGGGGATAGACTAGAACTAAAGGGAACAGGTCAGGAAAGGATCCAAATCTGGTTCTGTCACCGCTTTTGAAACCATGTGGTTTTCCACCGCTTAGACTCCATTCCATAAATCGATCCCGCAATGTCGTTGCTGAGTGGGTCAGGTGTACTTGCGGCAAACTTTATTTTCGCCGTTTATAGAGGCGGCCAGGCGAGAATTCATGAGTTTGAAACCAGCCTTTCAGACCGCTTACTATACGCAGCACGCTGGCTCAACAAGTAAACACAGGTTAACACACGATTCTTATATATGATGCACATGTGATACGTTATTGAGAATGTTCTCAATAATTTTCAGTGTTCCAAGTTCTACGCACTGAGCTTATTTAGCCAAGAATGAGGTTTTGGCTGGCAGGAAACATGACAGAATATTATGAAGTGGAAACCTTGGAAGGATTTCAAACTCATGCAACGCCACTGTACACGCTCTGACCCACTTTGTTACCCCTCAGCTCCAATCATCTTTTTTCCCAACTCATTTCATCGACCCACTCTGGTTCGTTGATTCCATTCCCATACTTTTGATCGTTTCCTAACCAATGACTGGAGTCTCAGCGTTATCGCTATCACTATGTCAGATTCTGAGCTCAGTCTGAGCCCAGCAATCTCCTCCGGGTTCGCAACCTTCTACGAGGCGAAGGCATCTCTTGAGACGCGTCTAAATCGGATATCTATAGTACGCATAAAAACCTAAATCTACACAAACAAACAGAGAACCCTTTTTGTTCAATAAAGGCCCACGATGTCAATCATTATTTCCAATATGTTCCCTTTAGCCGTTACAGTAGTTCAGCGGTATGCTAAAGCGAGAATCATAAAGAACGGAGCAGAAGCTTTTCTATTCTAGTATAATGCACCCAAGAAGTATGTACTAAGAGTAAACACCTGTACCTTTATATCATTACGTCAATCATACCCTCAATCATCTTCCTCCGGTACATCATCCACTCCCCGGAACCAAGCACTGCTCGCATCAACAGCCGCCTTCCGCACATCACGCTTTGGATCATCCAAAACAGCCCGCAAAGAACGCAGGACTTGTGCTTTTTCTGGAAGAAGCGGGGAGATCGCAGGTGGGATCTTAGCATTGCCGGACTCGCCAGAAGTCTGTCTTGTGGCGAGTAGGTAGAGACACTTGAGTGAATCAACCCGGAGACGGGGAGGGTTCACGACACCGGAGCCGGGTCTGGCTACAGTTGTCTTGAGGAGTCTCTGGACAAGACTGTGGACGTGGCCGCACTTGTCAATTGTGGTGACACCGTTATCGCGGATAATAACCGCGAGGGTGTCGAGAGTTGCAGCGCGGACAGCAACAGAGTCGGATGTCTGGAGGTCGAGGGATTGGAGGAGGAGTGGAAGTAAGGTGGGAAGTTCGGGCATGACGAGGGCTGTGGAAATTGTGGAGAGGATGCCCGCGAGGGCGGTTAAGTGGGCTGGCTTGATGTGGTCTGATGATGTAGTGGGAGTGGAGTCGTCATTGCCAGCGATGTTGACATCGCGGATGCGGGATGAAATCAACGGAATGACCGTAGTGAAGACGCGTTGCTTGGATAGTAGGCGGATAGTGGCACCGTTGGCTGCGGAAAGGACATCATCATCCCCAAGGAGAATGGAAAACCCGCGAGCAGTGGAATGGCTAGTTTGTTGATCAGGAGAGGAAAGGAGACCCATCAATGAGGTCAGGATGTGTGTAGTAGACGGGGAAAGGCGAAGCACAAGTGCCTTTGATAGCCAGAAGATGGTACGAATCGTAGCAGGAGTAAAAGTCTGGCCTTCAGGTGAGACAAGAGAATTGAAGAGATTCTCGGCAATCTTCAAATCCTGCTTGGACAGGAACTTGTTGACAAGCAGTGCCAGATGATGCAGGAATGCAATATGCGTGGCTGGTTCTGCGTTGTCAGATACGGATCGTTTGACCAGATCTGAAAGCAGGCCTGACATATCAGGGGATGTATTAGGAATGAGATTGATGCAGTCCTTTGGCAGGCCCGCGAGAAGGTATGTCGAAATGATAATCGTACGTTCCTGGTCAGCACTGGCATCTTCAGAGAAAGGAACCGGTACAAAGCCTCCTGTCGAGAAGAGACTGTAGACGTTCTGTGCCGCTTGCTCTTGCTTTTGAACCGACACAGCACGTACGAGAAGGTTGCAAAGTCGACCTAAAGTATCAAGGATCGTGGGATCATTGAGGAGACGGTTCTTTCCCTGTCCTGAGGCTGACTCTGCAACGCTCTGGCAGAGACCAACAACAATCTTATCAAAGTACAAATCCACATTTGGATCGGCGTCCATCTGCCTCTGCTGCATGACATAAAGCAGAGTCACAAGGATAGCTCGAGGGTAGGCTGCAGACCCAGGCTGTTCCTTTTGAAGTAAAATCGATAGCTTGCTGAAGAGACGCCGGAATAGGGTTTCGAAAATGTCTCTCTCGACGCTGATCTGGGCCAGGGTATCCAAGGTTGACAAGTAAGTTGAGTTCGTGCCATCATCTTCATCAGGAAGTGTGGCCACAAATGCAGGGAAAGTAATATCCATAATCAGGCGAGGCTTGTGCTTGGAAATTTCGGCCAATGCTGCGATGGCTTCCCTCTTCAGGTCATCCCGACCAACGGACTCCTCTGTGAGGAGGATTTCATCCAGGTATTGAACGAACAACCCGATTTCATTTTCCTGGAAGAAATCACGCAAAGTCGAAAGCCGCAGAAAACCCTTCAGTGCAGTGACACGGAAAGAAACCTCATCCTTGGCAGAGCCCATTAGAGCTTGTCCTAGGACATCTGAAAATTGATCCTTGAATTCTACTAAGGGGTTCGCTTGGGCAACTTCGCCTCCACGAGTTGTCCATTGTCCAAAGACCTGGGTTGCAGATTGGAACAAGACAGCGAGCGTCTCAAGGAGAGCTCGCTGCTTAACAATTCCATCCGCCTCTTGGTAGATAGTAAAGATGGGAGCAACAACAGTCTGCACAATGATTGTAAATGCTACAGCAGAAGACGAGGATAGCGAGCTAAGGATATGTTGAGCAGGCTTTGCCTGCTTCTGCTGAGGCTCTTGCAATTGCTCGGTGCACTCTTGGGTGATAGGGCGGAGGTATTGTGCAAGGGGCAGATCTGATGAAACTTCGGTGACTCCTTCGGAAAGTCGCTTTGCGATTCCCGAAAGGGCCTCCAGAGATGACTCTGACAAAAACTCCTCTTGGGCATTAAGAATTTCGAACTTGAGAACCTCCCAGATGGTGATTGAGTATCGGGATACGGTGTCAGGGTCATATGAATGAATACACGCATTTAATGCGTTCAGAGCATCCTTCTAAATGGATATCAGCATTTGCATATAGAAATTCACCAAGTAACCTACCTTAACATTCGGAGACGTGGAGTCGAGCTTGTCCAGCAATGAAGGTATAGCATGCGGAGCAAAGTGTCTCGATGCAGAAATACAATCCTGCAATCGACCTTTCAGATCTTGTGCGGTGATTCCGTATGGATCGTTTGGCGGAGGTCGGAAGGTGATAGGGAAATAATTGTACACCGAGTCGAAAAGAAGCTAGTGGAATTAGCTGTTGTGTTACTATGGCTGGCTGCGGCATTCTAACCTCGGCATGGTTCGTAACATCCCACTCCATCATAACAACCTTCAGAATGGAGAAAACCATCATGAGGTTACGTGGATCCTTCTCTCCGGTCATGAGATCCACAATTCCCATAAGGGATTCATCACCCATCTCACGCAAAGCCTCGCGGTGCCTCGACATCAATTCATTCAACAACTGATAGACTTGAAAGCGCTGTGTCTGGGAACGAGACTGGAGGTCCTGGAAATTGCCGAACAAGCTATAATGCCATTAGTATTTCACCGGCCCTAAGACATAGTATGAGACTCACGCCTGTGCAGTCTCGATAGCCAATTCCTTGTTGAACCGCTCCAATCCCTGCAATCTGTCCAACCCCGCAACTGCACCGCCATCCTCAATTCGGTCACCAAAGAACGTCGTCAGAACCTGGATCTGTTGTCTCGATAGGAAGCGGGGCGGCAGTGCCTTGATCACCGCAGTGAGGAAGGAAATCGCCTTTCCACGTAGAATTGGATCTTCGTCATTGATATATTCGCCAAGCTGTCGGACAATGTCGATCAAAGTGGTCTTCTTGCTTTCCAAATCTGCATTTGCAACTCGATTAGAGTCACATCACTAATACGAGTGCGGGGTGGCATGATTGGACGATATTTACCTTGGGCCACGGAGGCAGCGATGCTCTTTGCTTCATCTTTGTCGTTGTCAACGACCAGCATGAAGGTCTGCAGAGCCGACATG
The DNA here is from genome assembly GCA_023626355.1 of Penicillium sp. S1602. NCBI lineage: Eukaryota > Fungi > Ascomycota > Eurotiomycetes > Eurotiales > Aspergillaceae > Penicillium > Penicillium sp. S1602. The sequence goes on along the minus strand of JAMAGW010000023.1, from coordinate 58,590 downwards.
ATGTGAAAAGGGAGCGGCCGCACCACAAATTAGTGAGATATGGAATCAATAGCAGGGGCGCACCTTCCCCTCCGGTGACGGCCATTGCCATTTTCTGTCTTATCGATAACGGTCACGTGGCGTACTTTACTTACCTGCATCACGTGCTCACTTGCGTCATGGGCTGAAACTGTACTGCACTGTACATCCCACTTCCCAGCTCAGCCAAGATGAGACACTTCACTAAAATCACATCCTTATTTCTGCTGTGGATTTCTCTGGGCTCTTTAGCTGCGGTTTTAGGACTTTCCATCCCGAACACTCTCCGACAAGCCTCGCTAGGTCTATCACAAAATCAACATCCTATCATGGACAAACTCATCCCAGGCTTCAGCAAGCCGCAGCCTGCTGGCTCCGAAACAGGTCCAGATGCAGATTCACCTATGATTTCTGATGTTCTTCCCAAAACTAAGGGAATCAATATTTTCGCTCAGCTGACCCGCGACTTTGACCCCATCGCCTCTCGTTTAAATGATTCCTCAAAGAATATCACCGTGTTGGCACCACGGAATAGTGCTGTCCAGGCATTGCCCCGGAAACCGTGGGAAGACCCAGAAGATTATGCGAAGTATGGGGATGTAAATGCTTATGAAGGGCAAGATGGACAGGATCGGGCGAAGCGAAACTTGGAACGATTTGTCGAAGCCCATCTCGTTCCTGTTAGTCCATGGAAAGAAGGAGAGGAGGTGGAAACGCTGAGAGGAGAGAAGCTCAAGTGGACAAGAGACGGAGATAAAATATTTGTGAGTTTGAGGTGTTCTTTCTTTACTGTGAACCTTTTGATGACTGACGGATACTAGATACAACCTGGCAATGTTGAGGTAGACAGTATTGCGGAGAAAGTGGCCAACGGAGAGGTCTGGGTTTTGAACAGCGTAATCAATTATCGTTGATCCTCAACGTCGTAACGACATAATGAAATGCTTAGGATGTTTAATGATAATGGAAATCCCCATGGATAAGCTTGGGTTATATCAAGATATGCAGCTTTCGTAAATGCCCTTTGTAGACCTCTGTAAGGTTTGTGAACATGATCTATTCAGAGCCAACTGCCCTTTTGTATATACCGTACATGGACACCTATCTTTCTCCAATTAATCCAATCTAGTTCACCTCGGGAGCAAAGTTGAGCAAGACTCGCTCCTCTATTCCATTCAAAATGGAGAAGTACTCCATAACCTCCAGGTTCTCGGCCTCGCTCAAAAACAGCTTATCGGGATCCTGGCCAGGCTGCATCGGGTTCATCATGGCAGCAGGGTTAGCCATGCCCATCTGTTGAGCCATCTGGTTGGCAGCTATAAAAACCATCAGTCACTGTCCCATTTTCTGGCAAAGTCATCGTCACTTACCATTATCACTGCCCAAGATAAATCCAAAGACAGACTGGAGACCCATCAGGTTGAGGAAGTACCATGACAGACTAGACACCCATTGCACATCGAGATCGCGAGTCATAACACCAGACTGGAGCATCGACTTGAAGCGAATAGTCAAGGGGAAAGGCAATTTCACTGTTCGAGACCGTTAATAATGCACAATTATTCATATCCTCGCTGGACACCTACAGATCACAAATCCAGAAAAGAACGCATTGATCCAGCTCATGATCAGCGTCTGGGGAATCATCATCATCATGTTTCCCTTCAGCATACCCATCATCTGCTCCATGCCAGCTGGATCGGTCATAGGATTGGCAGGAGGCTGTCCCCGGTTGTTAGGGTCCTTGAGGAACGAGCCGTTGCGGAACCCGGTGATCAGGTAGTTCTTGCGCATCTCGAAGGATTCACGGTCCAGAACAGCGCAAGCATAGTTGCGCAGGTTAACACCACGGAGAAGGGCATGGCGCTCGCGCGATGCAGTGAGGGTGGCGGGGGATTTCGGGGGGGTGTTCATTAGGACCGTTGCGTAGTGACGCAGGATTCCGGTGAGAATCTATTCGTGGGATGAATTAGAATCAAGTGTGTATAGCGAATGAATGGGGCTGCCCATACCATGACCACTGAAATCGGGAACAAAATCCAATAGCTGTTCAAACAACCGTTAGTTTGGGTATCTCCGCGTCCATTGGAATGGCTTCTCACAAAAGCGCCGGATCCCGAAGGATGGTCTGCTCAGCTCCTTGGAAGGCCATGATGAACAGATTCAAAGGCCAGAGCAATCAAAATTGAGAGTGCTGCACAAATTACTCCCAGCGAGAATTCCCGTGGCGGCTGATTTGCTGGTGTGGGGGAGATGAAGGGGATGTTGGACTGAAGTGGTCGAGGTTCGCGGAAGCGGCTATCATTGGCCCGCGCGAGCTCCAGCTCTCTCCAACCCGCAACTGTGTCCTTGCGATAAACACCGGTCATCAACGCCACGAAACACCTTGTCTGCAACAATTCTAGATATAGTTTCAGCAGATACGACTGTATCATTTATCAATCTCTCTGAATTGCAGCCATGGCGACTACCAAGGTGCCTATTTACTCCACCAACGGTTCGTCTCTCCAGATCTACCTACCCCAACTTGCGTGCTACAGGACCCTTATTTGCTCGAGACAAGATATATCTGCATTTTCTTGGAATAAACTAACATATGTGTGCTTCTAGACCTCAAATCTACTAGCGATGACGCTCTAGTCCCCTACTTGACAAACCTCCCCGCGCCCTACACCTTCACCCCAGACCACACCAAGACCAACGTCCGCTTCGCGCTGGGCTACAGCGCCGTCGCGATCTCGGCATTCACCTTCTATGCAGACCGTAAGCTAGGCTGGGAGGCTGCCACATCGACATGGGTCATTGTCGCCGTATGCTCGTACTTCATTCTCAACACCGCCCTGACATATTGGGTTTGGGCCGTGGAGGCTGGAGAGGTATTTCGCGGAAAGCGAAAGACTGGAGAGACCGTGAGTTAAAAATTGAGCATTGCTCTCCTGTATATGTATGCTTGAAACTAACAGAGTCAATTCACAGATATCTATCTCCTCGTCTGTCATTAAAAACTCCGTTCCCTACAAACTCCACATCCAATACAAATCCCCTGCTGGCAAGGTCCTACAGGACAAGCGCATTGAAGCTCCCTTTACAACATGGTTCTCGGCTGACGGCGTTTTTCACCCGGAGCCGTTCCGACGCTGGTTGGCGAGTGAGGTTGATGTACTAAGACTTGCGGCGAAGGAGAGTGAGAAGAAGAACGGTGGTGATTCGGGACGATAGAGCTTGCTCCGGTTGATGTTTAAAAAACAAGAGCACTATTTCATATTCGGTTTAAAATGATGGCTTTGACCTCGGGATCTTGTGGCAGGGTGCATTGAGCATATTTTTAGTTCGCATATCACCAATATATTGGAATTTACGATCATCTAGTACTCCGGATTTCCTGCCTTAGTCAATAATGATTCTGCAATAACATCAACCCTCGGGATAGTGCATAATAAGACATAAAGAACCTTAGGAACGATCCGAAAAGTACAGTAAGAACATACATATATTCATTCGGCTAAAAACAAATCTATATCAAGAATTTTCAACATAGGGCCGGTAATCATCCATCATTTTTGAGCACAAATCAGTTGCTGTTTCTATACAACAACCTCAGCCTCAAGAGTGCCAGGGCGCTCTGTGGCAGCAGCAGGCTTAACATCATCTACCCGGCGGTTCTGGATGAGTCTCTGTGATAGACGTTAATTGACATTCTCTACAATGTTCCTTCAATCTAAGCAGATTAGGGATTGAACTCACCAGCAAGTTGCGCAGCAGGACGACAATGGTCACCTTGCCAATGGAGGGAACGTAGATGGAGGCCTTCTCCTTAACTTCAGGGCCGAAGTTCTATACAGGATCATCTTAGTCAAACCATCATTTAAAATCAACTTTAAGGTTGAAGGAATAACTCACCTTCTCACTGGAGAAATTGACACAAACAGCACCTTCACGGAGCAAGCTGGTGTCAAACTTGAACTTCTCACCCGGCACACCAGAGATAACAACGTCACACAGGGGGACGACATCCTTCATTGTCGCACCCTCGAGCTCAACGATCTCATGTCTGTGCTTCTGCAATCCCTCACCACGAGTGAATTTCTGCACGCCAGTGATATCAACACTGTACACACAAGCTCCGTCGTTAGCCAACAACGCAGCAAGAGGACGTCCCACGACCTCGGATCGGTTCACAACGCAAATAGTGTGGCCGAACAGTCTGTTTCCGTAGGGCAGGATGGTGTTGTAGATGTTCAGGTACTCGAGGATCTTAATGTTGGCCAACGGCGTGCAGGGCAGGATGCACTTTTGGCGCTTGGTTTCCGGGTCCAGGAAGCGGATGTTCTGGTACATGTTGAAGATGTAGCGGTGGCTGAGACCTTCGACATCTTTGGAGACATCGACTATCTGCTGCAGGTATTGGTCCTGGCGATTGTTGAAGATGGGATAGTAGACAATGATGCCGTCAACGTCGGAGTCGGTGTTGGCACCGATAATTTGTTCCTCGATATCGTCGCGGCTAACTTCGCGAAGGGTGTACTGGAATCCACTATGTCGGATTAGTATATTTTATCATGCAAATCAATCTGATATCCTTGTTTTATGTCTAGCTTTCTGTTTGGGGAGTATGGCGCTTCCTTCTCTCGCGACGAGGGGCAAGTATGAATCATACCCGCCAACCCCACCAACAAACCGAAGCCACTGGAAACGCCACAGAAAGCACGCCGTCGGGGAATTGCACTCACTTCTCTTCACAAGTCTTCTGCGTCCATTGCGCATACATCAGCGCCGCGGGGTCATTGTTCGCCAGGAATCCGACCAGGTGCGGCGGCTTCTCAAGAGTCTTGACGCCTTCCTGGACCTCGCTGATCAAGCGATTGGCCACGTGCTTGGAAAGCATGACCTTGCACGAGGAAGGCGCAGTGTTCGTAGGAGCCGACATGACGAGAATTGAATACCCTGGGCAACAGAAATTGGGATATATAGAACGCGCGGGGGACTTGACTCGAGGGAAAAAGATTGTTCGCTTATCGATAAGAGATCGGGTGCCGTTTTCGGTCTCACTTGCCGAGACCGCTTGTGCCGGGACTTGAATTTCAGGCTAAGAGGCTTACTAGATGATTATGAAGAATGTTACGGCCAATAGATGGGCTATAATGGTGGATACTGTGTTGCTGGAAATACGGCACTTTCATGAGAAAAGAATATAAGTGGGCACAAATTTTTATACGAAGCACAACAGGTGTTACAGATTTGCTAACCCGGGTCGGGAAGCACTGAACGCAGAACAGGTTTACGGGTTACGAGAAATTTACTGCAATAAATAGAACAAAAGAAAATGAATTGCGGATCCAACATGGAGAGACACATGGAGACCAGACGGAAGTTAATTTGGTGTCCTCCCATCACGCGCCCCCCGATGCGCGGAAAAAATCTAAACGTACAGGATATAATCACATTTTGGAAGGTCAAAGATCAGGCTGTCCCAGTCAGCCCAAGTATCTCACAGCGAAACGTGATTCCTACCCCGGACCAGTAGAACCAGTAGAGACAGAAGAAAACAGCCTTACATCGCTACATCCAGGGCTTGAAATCGAAATTCGCCGTGGGACGTCAAGGACCGAGAGGAACAGAACGAAATTATGGCCTCAAAATTGTACAAGCTATCTTGTCTATACACATAGAAAGAGTCAGGAAAACAGAACGATCACCATGGACCCCTCAAAGTTGTTTTCTTAGCTCACCTATGCGCTGAAAGACTTGTTGAAGGCACCGATGACCTCCTTGAGCTTGGCCTCAAGCTCCTTGGAGACCTGGCCCTCCTTGTCGATGGTCTGCTGGATCTCGGGGTGGTTGCTCTTGAGGTGAGCAAGGATGTCGGCCTCCCACTGGAGGATCTTGCCGACGGGGATCTGGTCAAGGAAACCGTTGACACCGGCGAAGATAAGGGGAACCATGTCGGAAACGGCCATGGGGGAGTACTGCTTCTGCTTGAGCAGCTCAGTGAGACGCTCACCACGAGCAAGGGTCTGCTTGGTGGAGGCATCAAGATCGGAACCGAACTGGGCGAAGGCAGCGACCTCACGGTACTGAGCAAGGAAAAGCTTCAGGGAACCGGCGACCTGCTTCATGGCCTTGACCTGGGCAGCGGAACCGACACGGGAGACGGACAGACCGACGTTAATGGCGGGACGGATACCCTTGTAGAACAGCTCAGCCTCCAAGAAGATCTGGCCGTCAGTAATGGAAATGACGTTGGTGGGAATGTAAGCAGAAACGTCACCACCCTGGGTCTCAATGATGGGCAGGGCAGTCAAGGAACCAGCACCGTGGGTCTTGTTCATCTTGGCGGCACGCTCGAGCAGACGAGAGTGCAGGTAGAAAACGTCACCGGGGTAGGCCTCACGTCCAGGGGGACGACGCAGAAGCAGGGACATCTGACGGTAGGCAACGGCCTGCTTGGACAGATCGTCGTAGATGATGACGGCGTGGCGGCCGTTGTCACGGAACCACTCACCCATGGCACAACCAGTGAAGGGAGCGATGTACTGCAGGGGGGCGGCCTCGGAGGCGGTAGCAGCAACAACAACGGAGTACTTCATGGCGTCGTTCTCCTCAAGGGTCTTGACGAGCTGAGCGACGGTGGAACGCTTCTGACCAACGGCAACGTAGATACAGTAGAGCTTCTCCTTCTCGGAGCCGGAGTCGTTCCAACGCTTCTGGTTGAGCATGGTGTCGAGAGCGACGGCAGTCTTACCGGTCTGACGGTCACCAATGATCAACTCACGCTGACCACGGCCAATGGGCACCATGGAGTCGACACACTTCATACCAGTCTGCACGGGCTCGTTGACGGACTGACGGGGAAGAATACCGGGGGCCTTGAGCTGAGCACGGCGCTTCTCAGAGGCGTTGATGGGACCCTTTCCGTCAATGGGGTTACCAAGAGCGTCGACGACACGGCCGAGCAGCTCGGGACCGGCGGGAACGTCAACCTAGGATTTATGTTAGGAAGGGGTGGACATGAAAAGGAGGCTGAAGATCCAATATCAAAATTAGACCCAGGAGAGGACAACTCACAATCTCACCGGTACGCTTGACAGTCTCACCCTCCTTGACGAGACGGTCGGAACCGAAAAGCACGACACCGACCTGGCCGGCCTCCAAGTTCATGCACATACCCTTGACGCCGGAGGCGAACCTAGAGGAATTGTTAGTTTTTGAAAGTTGATAATGCCAAGACTTTTCGGGTAACAGGGGGTCACGTACTCAACCAGCTCCTCAGCCTGGACGTTGGTCATACCGTGGACACGGGCGATACCATCACTATTTGATACATGGTCAGTTTCTATTTCGATTCGAATTGTTTTGGTGGTAGGCGTGGGCGCGTTTGGCGAAGTTGTATCCGGTGACCGAATTTTTCTCCCTCACGACCCTTTACCCGCCCTGGGCGGAATTGACGTACCCGACCGACAGAACACGACCGGTCTCGGCGAGACCAGCCTCCTCCTGAACACCACGGATGCGCTGCTCCAGAATGGAAGAGACCTCGGTAGGGGTGGCCTTAGCCTCAGAGGCGTAAGAACGGACCTGCTTGGAGGCACCGGCAATGGGGCCGGGGACAGCCGCGCGAACCTATAACATGGCGAAAACTTTGTTAACGACGAGCTCGGGGATGCTAGAGTGATCGAAGTATCCTCAATGGACGGGCGCAGGGTAGGGTAGGGATCCGAGGACCAATCGAGCTCGAATTCGAGATGGAAAAGGTCGGACAAGGCGATGGACGAGGATGGCCAGGACGGGATGGACTCACCGAGGCGATGCGGCCAGTGGCCTGGACGGCCGCAACCGAGCGGCTGGACTGCCGCAGAGCGTTCCTGAACATTATGAAAGGGGTTCAGAGGGTGTGAGGATAAATTCTCTGAGAGGGAGGATGTAATTGGGGAGAGGAGTTCGGAGAGGAGAGAAGAGGTTGTGGACGGGTGGGAAGGGAGAGCTTTGTCGGGAGGATTGGATTCTCAGGTCTCGCGCTAAACCGTTTTAAGGGGCTTAGTCCCTCCGATGTGGCCCTAGTGTACCTCCACGCTGTTCTTTCCGCCGAAATCATGGCTTGGTTATGAACTATAGCTTCCCATTTTTTTACTTTTATTTCCAAAAGATTTTATATTTCCTTCCCTTTCATACGACTCTAAATTTTCCCACCAAAAATCGACCAGAATGGTACTGTGCGAGGTGCTCCGAGAACGGGCCTGCCGCTACCCGTTTTTTTCTCTTCGGGTCGCCGGAATCCTTGGTCAGGTGTGTGGCTTAGGTAATGTGTTTCGTCACGGCAACCGGTTAGTAAATAGTATGGGGTGAACTTCCTGGAGTAAGTAAACAGTGTATACAGCTTTATATCCCGTATAAATGTGCACTGTATATATGCACTGTCGCCCAGAGTTGAGACTATTACCATAGTCACAAAAGATATGTCTATATGGGGAGTTACCACCTCTTCCACTTGGGCATAGCTAACATATATCCCCCTTCCGAAATGACATCAACCTTCCCCAATTTCCATTTACATGCAAGCATAAGATATCCAGATATCATCGGATTTGCATAATCCGTAGTGTGATATGACACTCCTTATGGGCATGGCTTTCCAATGAACATTGGTCTCGAAACCAATCAAACATCACACCCGACTGCTTCCCCAAGCAAAGCAAACGATCCATGACTTTACTTCGCTTCCTTGCCTTTCTTCTGCTCTTTCTCCTTGCGGAACTTTTCGATCTCAATTTCCACATTCTTGTCCATCCGCTGCTTCAGCTCCCGCCGATACCCGAAGAAGAACAGAATCTCCATCCACACAAAGAGTGGTGCTAGCAGCAGCGCCTGGACCAAGTTATCCAGCAACGCCGGAGCCCGTCCCTCGAACTTACCGTGTCCCACAAATTGTGCTAGCCATGACACGATATGAATACCCACCGCGTAGTAGTTCACGATCATTCCGTAGCTTCCGAGGAGGTAGTTGCCGCATGCTGCGGAGCCGATCACCAGCGGTGCGATCAGGCCGCCTGCGACCGGTTCGAGAAGGACATAGAATATCGAGTAAATAAAGGCAGCAATGGTGCCAAGATTTGGGGGAAGGTATTCGACACTCAGGAAATCCGGGACGTTGAAAAGCGGTGGGCTGTTGCAACCCTGTTCAGATCGAGGATATCGTGTTAGTTCGTATTCATCCCGAGGTCGTGTTGAGGGAACCTTGCAGAGAGGAAAACACGTACCAGAGCAATACCGGTGAACAGCAGGATCGGAACACAGGTGATGTGAATTGCCACGTTCACCTAGATAGTTATAAGCCCACGCACTCGGTTGTTCAAGAGTAGGAATACCATACTGGGTTGCTGTGGTAAGCTCCATACTGAGAAAGTAAGTCAGTATCATGGTGAATAATAATTCTGAACGGAGTGGACTCACGAAGAGCAACTGCTTTTCCAAGTTCAGCGCCATTCTGGGGTGGTCGCCAGGTTGCTCGAGGGCGGGGTGCTGGGAACGAAATGTTGGGGAAGCTCTATCATCAGCTAAACGTGAACTCTGAGTGGTGCCATGTGCTTGGGCCGAGGTGCCCCAGAGGATAGTGTTGTTTCTGTACGGTATTTCTAAAGTTAAAATGCAGCTTTGTGTGGTAATTTTTTGTATTGTTTTGAATCACCGTTACATATTTTATACAACTCAAAACGTTCAACAATTTAACATGAACCGCAATAGAAGATAGCGACAAAGCTCACCAGGGCTGGAGTTACTGGGATTTTTTGGGAATAGTGGCATCCATGGATGATAATGCCAATTCGTATGGAGCTTAGGTGTTGACTTCCAGATCACTACCTACTGCACACCTGGACATGCGCCTTAGATCTAGGTAGGTATGTAGGTCTAAAAGAAGAGAATTATTGCTTATGTTGGCTACGTATATGGACACATAGGTTTGGATCGTTTTTTGGCCTTCTGAACTGCTGTCGTATGACTGGGTTCTTATATTATTGATTGTTTCCAAGGCTGCTGGTTGCTGCTTGTCAGAATATATTTATTCAACCGTCAAATGTTGTAACTCAGTACCTCAGGAACGTGGCACCCACCACAACCATGATTTTCTCTAAACGATTCAGTGAATAAAACAGTGGTAAGGTAAGCTATGCACTCAAACCCAGCAAAATTCAATTGATAATCATATGTGGCTTCGCATGTTCTGCTTAAGTGAATGAACTAAATCCACAAATCACGTGACCCGACTCCAAATTAGACCTGGACCTGCCCGCCATGAGCCCCGAGACAATCCCCAGCAGCTCCAGCGTGCCCGCAGTATTGCGATCTGCCTTCATATCTCCGGCAGACTCAGCACCTGCTCATCTCTACCCACCCACGCTTTTAGGCGCATATTTTCCTCTGCTTTTACACCATCGTCAGGCCATGGTAGCAGGCTCGTCAACGTTCAACCTCGATTGAAAGCATCGCATTGTGTTGCGCAAAGTCACAGCACCTTTCCAATCCCCCCTCCTCATATTTTATTCGCGAGCCGTGTCACAGAACCTTCCTCAGATCCGCAATCGCGAAGCGTCGGAAACCCCCCACTACCTTGACGACAAATTGAGCGAAGCGCGCTTCCGCAAACATGTTCTTCCTTAAAGAAGAGGCCAAGGTGATCACCTTGCACCCTTCTTACTTCGGACCCAACATGCGCGAGTACCTAATTACCCGACTCAATGAGGAGGAGGAAGGTCGGTGTACGGGAGACCACTTCGTGATCTGTGTGATGGATATGGTTGATATTGGCGAGGGCCGAGTCATACCCTCCAGCGGCCATGCTGAATACACAATCAAGTATCGCGCAATTATCTGGAAACCGTTCCGAGGAGAGACGGTATGTGCACAAGGTTGAGACCAGAACCAGTCTAGACTTGAGTCTAGCTCTGGCTTTACGATTTCAATCTTTTGCTGACATCAACACAATCAGGTCGACGCTATTGTCACCTCCGTGAAGCCCACGGGCATTTTCACACTGGCCGGTCCTTTATCTGTCTTCATTGCACGCAAAGTATGGACTTTTCCATATTTTGAAGACCATGACTAACCTGCATCTTAGAACATTCCCTCCGACATCAAGTGGGAGCCTAACACCGTTCCCCCCCAATACACTGACCACGCAGACCAGGTGATCGAGAAAGGTACAAGTCTGCGACTCAAGATTCTTGGTGTGAAGCCAGATGTGGCTGCAATCAACGCGATTGGCACAATTAAGGAGGATTATCTTGGGTAAGTGGGCTCACTGTCCCTCCAGTAATTCAAATGCTTACATGATCTTTTTTACAGGCCCCTGTAATGAGATACGAGCCGCACACATACCCACTACCTGTCATCCATTTTCACATGACTATATTACTTGAGATGGCGTTTATCCCTATCACAGAACCAAAAAGAGAGATCTGGCGAATAGGCGCTTCAATGTTTCGAATACATGCATTGCAACTATGCCATATGTGCATGCGGGTTGAAAATAACCTAGCGAGGGCCCCATTAGAAAACAATCTAAAAGATCACTTGAGCATGGCACCTGCAGGTACCAGCTGAAGTAAGATACTCTCCACTGTTTTCAACTGAACCGAACAAAAGCTATTACCCCCCGAGGAACGAAACTTTGGAATACTATGCCATTTCCCAAACGCCTAGATATAATGAAGAATTTGCACCAAATTAACACAGGAATTTCATGTGAACTCTATATCAGGCATGAGTTGCCGGAGAGACGCGGGCCCTAAAACCGTGGCTCCGACTGGGGCTCTCCCGCGACCAGGTGAAACACTGGCGTGTTTTTTCTTGGTTCCCCGTGCGCGTGCTTTTATTTACTGGATGATTTCGATCGCCCAGGTACTGTATACCAGTCAATAGTATGGTATTCCCTATAATTTCAAGGTACCTGGTACCCCGAACCTCTAGTTATTCGGACGCGTACATCGTAGATGCTGAACAAACAATGGCTCTCTACCCGGGTGGATCAGTCCCTTGCAGTGTAATTGTTTCTTCAGTCAATCCTTTAGTCTCGGCCTTTGACGACATAGTCGTAATCTCCCAGGTGCCCCCTCGGCTGGTCTCAATTTCCCCCTGATACTCTCCCTGTTCTTCCTTTACCTCTCTTTCCTCGTTTCCCTTGCGTCGTGAAAACCACTTGGGTTGCTACTGGTTGACCATGAGTTACTTCCACACTGAGTATCGCAAGTTCCTGGCGAACCCTAGGTCCGCCCAGGTCGCCGCGAATATCTCGTTGATCTACGTCACTTCGACCACCAAATTCGAGGGCAGTGATTCGGTACTGACCCATCTGTCGCGCCAATCCTCCATTGTCAAGAAAAAGGCAGAGAATATCATTAATGCGATTGAATCTTCTGATTCATTGGTGTTGGATATCGAAACAACACTGGAATTCCTCCAGAATGGCGGGGCTTATCTCCCCTCTTTGAGTGAGGACCACTTGGCCGACCGCGTTGTGACCATCCCCACGGTAAATTCCCCGAGATCCCCATGACCTGCAGCAGTGCTAATGCAGCTTCCTGCAGCTCCACATCGTCCGCTGGAACGCCCAACATGAGATTCAACAGGTCCGCATCTACTGGGACCAGGGCTCGCTGTTGAAGGAGGTGGAAATGATTGGCGCGCGCAGTCGAAACTGGCCCATCCGCACCGGCCTAGAGCACATCCGTATGCTGCGATCCGCTGCGAATGCGCAATCCGCGCCGCCCTTGGCTCCATCCCAGGAGGAGTTTAAGGAACCCCCCGCGCGACCTGGCTCCCCCGGCAAGCGACACATCAGGGACCCCTACGGTGCCGGCTCCCTTGCCAACCTCCTCTCGCCCGGTAAAGACACGGACGAGAATGAACGCCCTCCGCGACCATCGTCCCCCGGCAAGCGACACCACAGAGATCCTTATGGAGCTGGCTCCTTGTCCGAGCTTCTGTCGCCTAGCAAGGCCCCCGCTGCTCCCGTCCTCCCTTATGCGCCGTCATCTGCGAAGCCCCCTGCGCGCAACCTGTCCGATATCTTTATTGACGAGGAGGCTCCCCCCACACCCTCCAAGGCTGAAAGAGTGATTGCGCCTAAGGGTGGTGCTCGCAAACCCCGAGACGAAGATAATCTGGACCAGGACCGTGCCCCATACAGGAGCAACCCTAAGAGGTTCAACCACTTCGAAATTGGTGGTGACAACGCTGACCTGGAGGTTTCCGAGAGAGCGCCCAAGGGCAGTGTTGGTAAGCCTCAGGAGACCCGGGATGAAATCAATCTGGATCAAACCCGGGCCCCATACAAGAGCAACCCTAAGAGATTCAACCACTTCGAGATTGGTGCCGACGACGCCGAACCGGAGAAGACCGAGGAGCCCAAGCGTGGAAAGCCGCGTAACCAGTCCCAGTGGGATTTTGGTGACGTTGCCACTCCCAAGAAGGCTGTTCCTGTCCCCGTCGGGCTCAGCGAGCAGGATCGTAATTTCGGCTGCAGTGACGAAGCAGGTGCACCAACACCTCCCGTCCGCCAACACGTGAACAAACCTCGTCGTGACGCGGATGTGCACTTCCAGATGAATGAGGACACCGAAGAAGATGATGGCCGCATTATCAGCTCCTACCAGAGCCGCGGCCAGGGTCTGTACGAAAACCGCCTATTCGACGAAGGCGAACAGGAGTCTAAGGGCTCGGCGCCCTTGTCGCAGCTGAGTAACAACTCCAACCGACAGAAGAGCTCCGACGTTCACTGGGCGATGGGTGATATCTCCCCTGCTGTCTCCAAGAAAGACGACAAGAACGTTCCCGTGCCCGAGGACCGTCTTAAGTCGGTGAAAATGATGGAGTCCTCATGGGACAACTATGATCGATCTCCTGAGCCGATTCGCACCGCGACGTCACTGCGCAACCCCAACCGTCACAACCAGCCGTCCTGGACCTTTGGTGCTGACGAGTAAACAATTATCCACGCGCAGAGGATGATCAGGGGTTATTTTGCTCAAGAGCCCTTGATCTCTCCAGACCGCACGAGACTAACGTCCATGTTATTTTATTTCAGCTGTATGATCACACGGCCGATTATCTTAATCACGAGCTATGTGTACTGATACCCATTTCTTAAAAAAAAGCAAAAACAATCGAGGTCGAGGACAACAAGCTAGCTACAGCCCACCACCCTTGATTTGGGAGTAGCACTGCAGCTTGTGATTCGTTGGTGCTGAGGGCCTTGTCCTGTCCTGGCCCTCATACCCGCCTTGCCTTTACTTTTTACCTTTACTTCTTTTTCACCCTTTATTTCTCCAAGGTTCCGCAGGGCGTGTCCTTTTATCTTTGTTTTATTTTCTGTGTACCTTGATTTTGCTTTTCATTCCACTGTACAAGATTACCACTATGCGCGGGAGGTTTGCTGATCGTGCAATTGATAAATTGACCACGATTATGTGATATTTGGTAGCTAGGAAATGGTAAAACTAGGTCAGGCTTCAAATGTGTGGAGTATGATCTGGTGAGCCATCTTCCTTGTCTTAATTAAATGGCTTGAAAGTTTTCATATAGTATACGTACATCGTACTTGCTCCAAAAACCCCGTGCCAAACCCTTGGAATTAATGCGTGTACTGCAGCTAGGCTTATTACTTCCAAGGGTTGTAAGGTTGTCTATGCCCGCAAGGCTGAGCTGCCATTTGTTTCCATACAGTCCAGGGAAAAGGATCTGCACCCAGCCGAGGCGGGATTTAATATGTCTGTACTCGTTTCGCCACTCCATGGCTCGAGTCCTCGCGGCGCCAGTCCATATCATGTCGATCGAACTGGTCGTGAGACTGGTCAGTCTTGCTGGAATCAGGAACCTCGGATTGGTTCTTGGTGTCACGATCCGTTTCCTTCTGCTTCTGTTGCCGCCAGCTCATACCTGAGCTCTTCTCAACGTCTCTGGCGGGCAGCGGCTCATCGGCCATATGGCTATCTTCTATTCTGTCCACTGCTTCCAGTGACCCGGCAGACAGTGAGCTGATTGAATCTGCATCGTGCATTGATGACATGGCATTGTTAGCTTCTTTTGCTGCATTGTTAGAGTGGCTGTCTCCCTGCTTCTGACGTTGAAGTTAGATACCGTGAATATACCGAGACGCTAACAACGTAGAAGCTCTTACCAGTAAAGCATGTATGCGCTTAGATATGCGTCCAGGAACAATATTTTCCACTTCTTTCAGCAAGTCCTCACATGCTCGCAGTCTTTGCGTCAAATCGCGGATCTGTCTAAAGAAAAAGGTATTCAGTTTCTGCGCTGATTGTTGGTAAGGGCCAAACCAGGGACTGATCTACCACGCAACAAAATGAACAGTGCAAGAGTGCTTACTGTTTCGTCCTCTCACGAAACGCCAGTGGATATACACAAGTGACATTCAGTTCGTGGCATTGCCTGCAAACTGGACCATCCCCACTGCATTTTGTCTTTCGCAAGCGACATGATTCGCATGCCCGAGAGACCCGTCCAGGGTTCCTAGGCACAACGCTAGTCCGATGTCGAGGGATAGCGACTTTCCCGTTCTCAATAGGTATTGGTTGATCTCTCGCAATGTTTTCGAGTAGTTCGGAACCAGATGACCCTATTTTGATCGGTATGTAAGGGCCCTGGGAAGGCATAGAGGAGGTTTTTTGAGAGCTGGACTCTGAAAGACCGTCCGCCGATTGTGGGAATCGTGGAACCATTACCCAGGTGTATAGTTATTGGACAATGATCTTACCGCAGCTTTAGATATAGGAACAGCGAGGATGATTCACAATGCGGAAATTGCTGATGCCGGAAATGCCAAGAGAAAGCAGGGAAGCGGAGGAATATATTGCTTCGTTACACGTACACTTGATATATAAGAGATATACTCATCAGGTTTGGATGATTTAATGCACGAGCAATTTAAGTTCAAGATCAATTACCAGGTTCGGCAAAAAAAATTGACTTCATAGGTGGTTGGTCACCCGCCGTAATCAGGTTTCATGCATGTACGATACCTGCACCATGGGCTGTGTAATGACGCGAACCTGATTGAAGAGTTTTATTCATTGAATCATGCTCACCTTGAGCTTAACGTTTGCTGAGATGAAATGAATCAATTTTTTTTTTTTTTTTTTTTTTTTTTTTGGTGAAATACGGTGGCTAGTTGAAGAACGGGATCAGCGGCTCCGCGTTAGGATTACGAGATCGTTGCTCGTCGCAGTCTGCAGATACCTGCCAAGTTTAATGGAATGCTTGCGAATTCTGGACTGCCAGGGATAGAAATTTTAATACCTTCAGGTAGAGCATAATATCCAAGCGCAATGACTGTGATCAATGTTTCACGACCTCGTCTCGAGGCCATGATATTCGACACTTATGCTGCACCGCTTCGTATAAGGACCGGAAAAACTATGGACCACTGCCCAGATTTTCTAGCTGCTCTTTGTCATCTTAGCTGGGGTAGCTCAAACATGCGACCGGAGCAGCAGAATTTTGACTTTGATAGTCTCATTTTATGTGCCTGGAGTTATGGAGACAGATCTTCAGGCAGCGAAATATCCACGAGCCTGATAAATGGGGTCATTGGGTTCACGGGTGGAGAGCTGACACGTTCTATGCATGTAAAAACGTTTGACTAAGCAAGTGATTGGATACGCATAAAGAGTATGATCCTAGGAGAGAAAAGCTTTTTGACTGGTGCGAATATCCAGAGCTATACCTCCGTAATTAATTGCTGGTACCATTAGATCTAACGTGTTGCGCGCATTAGAAGCCGTTCCAAATAGTTTTCCCTGTAGGTCCATGATGTCAGTAGATTTGCCGGAGATATTTAGGCTTCACAATGCGTGGCTGCAGTCATATGCCAAATGTCAAGGCGACAGGCAAACGCCTCAAGTAATATATGAAACGGCAGGTCTAGACAGGGTTCCGCTGAGATGACTCATAAGGAGTAGCCGAGCTGGACCAATCATAACCCAGGAGATCTGAACAGGAACCTTAACGGTCGTAAAAGGAGGGGGTGCCTACGACGATCCTACGCAAAAAGTCCCACAAAGTCTTATTAAATCAGTTTAAGTAGGAAAAAGGGGCTTACTAGCGCCTGTAATGTAGCAAAGGCCAAGCATTGTAAGAAAAATGCATCCATCTCATTAAAGGCCCGATCGCATCCCGCTGAGATCATCATGGCGATAAGACCCAAAACCGGAGATAACTTTGCGACCGATTAATCATCCATCTCCCATTCACGTATCTTCAACGGTTGCCTACACTTTCTGCTCTCTGCCCTTTCGCAGATCCTCGAGGGGAATAGCTGTCTTGCGCCATTCCAGTCAACCTGCTGTCAGCCTTTTCTGTAGCCTTATTGGCCCCTAACACCTCAGGCCTACCCGAGTTAAGACTCGTCACCACACCCCTCTTAACCAGACCCAGAGCTTCGGGCACCGCCATTCCATACAACTGTCGCGAATGTCAAGATCGGTACGAGCAAATAACTCCTACCGGTCCTTGGCGCATCTATTTAATCAGCATTAGCCGCCTTTGTGCGCTTTCCCAGCCAACCAACGGTATCAGCCCACCAGTGGCGCGACACTGCGCAGTCGCAACAGTCAGGGGGGCAGAAAGGGTGCTTCTAATTACCCCGCCAAGCTTATCGATCTGACAAGGCTCGCGCATAGCTTCGACGGTCATCCGAGATAGCCCCATCAGAATACCTTGGGCGCTGCAGTCACGAATCCTTCAAAGAGGCCATCTCAGCTGTATCCGAGTGCGCGTCAAATACCCAAGCAAGAGACTGTGGCTCGTGAGTTAAACATTCGAAACACTATATACCCCACAACCCGAACCAAAACACCCAAAACCGCAAAATGTCACCTACGCCGCCCTCTACAACCCCGTCGAGCGGGAGCGCTCACTCCCCTGACTTCAGAGTCATCCGCAAACGCAATCGAGTCCCGCTTTCATGCGCTCCTTGCCGCCACAGGAAGTAAGCAGCCAGAAAATTGGCATTCAATGGCCTTGTCATCGAAATCCAGTACTGTACTAATCCAGGCTCTTACTGCTAGGTTAAAATGCAATCGCTCCAACCCATGCGAGAATTGCGTCAAACGGGGAGATGCGCACTCCTGCTCATACGCACAAGTGAGCACCCGGAAGAAGAATATTCAACAACAGACAACGCCGACTTCGCCTGATGATATGCAAAATCGTATTGACCGGCTGGAGGGCTTGGTTTTGTCGCTGATGACAAACGGTGCGCAGTCGGCGGGCCCCACGGCTGCTATGGCTACCATCTCTGGAGATAGTAGTGCGGGGTCTACGGGACTCTCTCATGAGCTGGACCTTGATGATGATCATGGTGCGGAGGAGAGTGATACAGAGCAGGTAACGAAGTCATTTGGTGTGATGAAAATGGACAATAACAAGTCCTACTACATCAGCGACGCACACTGGGCCTCTGTATTAAATGATGTAAGTCTTGTTTGGTCCCCAGAGAAGACTCTTTTCTGATATTTCTGGGGTAGATCACCGAGGTGCGGAATTTCTATACGACACATAAAAAACAGTTTGAGGAGCAAGCAGAAAAGGTCAAGGCATCTCGTCCAGAGACGGATGTTCCTGGGTCAACATTGCTATTCGGGGTGATGAAACCTCTCAGCCGACCTGAAATTCTGTCTTCTTTGCCTTCCAAATACATGACCGATCTTCTTGTTGCTCGTTACTTCAACACCTATGATCCTGCTACCCATATCCTTCATGGCCCCACATTCCAAGCACAATACAACAGGCACTGGGAGGACCCTTCTCGAACTGAAATTGTGTGGATCGCTATGCTGTTTGCCATGATGAGATTGGCCATGCTCTCATATCACCGAGAAGGTGACGAGCCCCCTGAGTTCAGAGGCAAGGCCATAGATATGGCCAGCTCCTTCCGAAACTCAGTTGCAGAATGTCTGACTTTGGCGGATTACACAAAACCACACCCGTACCTGATTGAATCTCTAATTTTCCATGTACATGGTGATTTTTCACAGACCCGGGAAGCAGATGTGTCAGTGTGGGTTTTGACAGGTGTAGTTGCCCGTCTGGCGATGCGGATGGGATACCACCGAGATTCGAAAGTGTTCCCCAACATCACACCTTTCCAGGGTGAGATGCGACGGCGGGTATGGTCGTTTGTCCGGGTAGCAGATGTGCTATTTTCATTCCAGGTTGGCATGCCGAGTATGCTGCGGGCAGCTGACAGTGATACGGACCTGCCGCAGAATTTGTATGATGATGACTTCGACGAAGACTCCAAAGAACTGCCGCAACCTCGACAGCTGAGCGAGCCAACACCCATTTCGTACCTGATAACCAAGGCTCGTCTGGTATTTGCGTTTGGCCGTGTCAATGAGCATGCTTCGTCGATTGCCAATGCTTCATATGACAAAACCATGGAGCTTGATGCGGACCTTCGGCATGCTAGGGACTTGATTCCTGACCACCTGCGTCTCCGCCCGCTGGAAGATTGTCAGTTGGATCCGGTACAACTGATCATGTCCCGCTATTCAGTGAACATGGTCTACCACAAAGCCCAGATTGTGCTGCATAGACCATACCTCGTCCGAGCACGGGAAAACCCTCGCTTCACCTACTCTCGACGAACATGTATCGACTCAGCAATGGAGATGCTCAGAGCACAGTCAATCCTTCACACGGAATCGCAGAGTGGACGTTTGCGCGGCCGCCAGAATCTAGTCACATCTCTCAGCTCAGCAGACTTCCTCCTAGCTGCATCAATCGTCAGTCTTGATCTGTACCATGGGTACACACTCCAAGCATCGGGCCGACCTTCTGGTGACACGTATACTTGGGGCCATGAACGACGCGAGGAGATGACCGCAGCAATACAACGCTCGAAAGAGATTTGGGATGAAATGCGCGACAAGAGCATGGAGGCCTTCAAAGCCAGTAGTATCCTCGGAGTGATGCTTGGCAAGCTGCATAGCAGCCTTCCGGGGCTTGAGAATAGCACCGGAAACAACATGTTCGAGCCACAGGATGAGAAGCAGAATGCTGCCATGACGCTGGGTCTGTTGAGTAGTGGAATGAGTCCCATGAACCCGGGCCTCTCTCCATTCTCGGATCCAGCCATGAGAATGACTGATTCGCCGATGCCTGCCGGCGTGGGTCTGGGTGCGGGCGCCCCGGCTGAAATGCTGGGTGGGCCTCTTTCACCTTTCAGTAGTATGTTCGGCCAGATGCCGGACATGCAGGCCAACCTTGACTGGGTAAGCTCCGCTGACCATGCCGATGTGCAATACAGTGTTTTAAATTATATTCGCTAACATTTCCGCAGGAGGCTTGGGATACCTATATTCAGAACCCTAATCAATTTGGCGCTTCGAATCAGTTCTGGCCCATGATGGATCCCTCAGGACAAACAGTACAGCCTGCCGGATTGACCCAGCCTCAGATACCAAATCCACTTGGGACACCACGAGCACCGAATGGTATACCGACTGCGCAGAACGACATTGGCGCTGGCCGAGTATCGAACATGTTCTCGCCACCAAACAGCGAGAGCAACGGTTCCTCTGCGACTGGGTTCACTCCCATGTCTCAGCCAGCTAGTTCTGGCCGGAGCCAAGGATCGATTTAGTTAATATAAGCGGTCCTCTTTCTTTTTGGATTTATATTGAATTTCTGTTTGATCTCCCCTCTTGCGGATTTCCTCGTTTGTACCCGGAGATTCATTGGTGTATAAGAATGGGCTAGACTAGGCTGGATCTCTGATTTTCGTCTCTTTTGATACCGTGGGAACGTCGAGTCGGATGGGAGAAATGGTTGAAAAGTATTGGGTAGTATATACAGTACTATGTGCGGAGTACCGAGGTAATATTTCGTGGTTCTAAATGGGCTGCAAGGTGCATTTCCCTGTATGATAATTGGGTACTTGCTATATTGGACTCCACTCTTCTGATGTTTCTCTGTCCATCAATTCTCTCTCTATAATTTAGCTATAATACACTGTAGCCTTCATATCTATCATCTAAGCGCTTATTTGTACTGTCTACGCACCAGTTGCCGGCTGTTATCAGCACGTGATGATATCGCTCCCCGAAACTTTTCGATACGCAACTCCGCGCGAAACTCCGATCTCTCCAGAACAAGACCTCAAACTTGGCTACATCTGTGCGATAATTCTGGTGCTATACCGGCAATCCCAAATGTATGATTAAAGTCTATCTCGACACCTGCCTTCATGACAGCCTTGCATCATATGTGCAGATCTTGGACTCGATCCCACGACAAGGACTAACATGATCACTAGGCATTCACTCCGTCAAGCCTCGTCACGACTCCTTACTCCCTCAGTATCTTCTCGCTCGGCCTTATTATATCAATCACGATGCGCAACCCTACTCCAATACAATCCCAATGCCTCTCAACGCCTATCTCTCTCCGCTCATGTGCGCTGGAACTCTACAAATAAAGATCAGCCGTCCGGCCTGTCAGAAAGACATGCCCCAAGACGACCCGGAGGAAACCTTTCTAGGCTCGCCAAGAAACATGGTGCCCCTCTTACACCAGACGAAGAAGCTCATATGAAAGGAGACGCACTAGAGCATGATATCGATTACGACGACTTGTACGCGAGGTCTAAAGCCGCGGATCTGGAAGCACAAAAGGAAAGCGCACAAGAGAGAAGAAAATCGCGCCATAAAGTGCTTGATGAAGAGATGAAGCAAGGTGACTCGGCTTTGAGTTCAAGAAAACCAACCAAGAACTACGAGGTTAGCCCACCAAGCGAGACAATTTACGTGGGCAATCTGTTCTTCGACCTTGCAGCCGAGGACCTCAGGGCGCATTTCGAACAATTTGGAACCGTGTTGAATACGACTATTGTCCACGATAACCGGGGAATAAGTAAAGGGTAAGCTATTTCTGCAGTATACAAGAACATTTCTGGTACTGACAAAACCTCCAGATTCGGCTACGTTCAGTTCGATACCGTCGAAGAAGCAAAACTCGCGGTCGAAAAACAACACATGAAAGTCCTCGCTGGCCGTCCAGTTGTTCTACAGTACGCTCGCAGCGCTATCCAACACAAAACAACCGAACACGAGCCTACCAACACACTTTTCATCGGTGGCATTCCCTACGAACTTACGGACCGAGATATCCAAGATCTGTTCAGTGATGTGCATAATACCGTCGATATCCGGGTTCCAGTGGACCGCCGCTCGGGTGTCCCGCGTGGCTTTGCGCATGCGGAGTTTATTGATGTTCAATCCGCGATGTGGGGCATGGAAGTGCTAGCTCGGAAGGCTCCGTATGGGCGGAAGTTGAAAGTGGAGTTTACGAACCGGAAGAAGGTGGGTATGATGCACTCTGGACGGCTGCCGGCGTTGTGGTCGAAGAGGGCCATGGAGAAAGAATCGATGGCTGAAGCTGTTGAAAATACCATGGATCATTCCACGGAATCGGGTGCTCTTGAGGCTGCTGATCGGCATGCCAAGGACCCGAAGCATGAGTAATATGATACTCAAGTATGTACTATAGTAGACTGTATATAATACCACGCTGATTGTATATTATATTATTCAACTCTGGCTCTATCCTGTGTAAAAGTGTGATATAATAGCTAAATTAGTCCTATACAAAATGCACTGACCTTATATAGAGCTTCCCTATAACGCAAAACTAACTTTTCTATTCGACTAGTTGTATGTTCATTGCTTCAACATTATTTATCTTTACCTCCCGAGGCCCCCTAGGGATGATCTCATCTGACTATGTGTCGTACAACGGTAGCTTTTCGCTCCTATGAGATGGCAATTTGAACTTTGCTCCAAAAAACATTGGCCACCTCGTTCATCTTCTGTGCATCAAAGAGTCTCGTGTCAAACTCGATAGACGGCCGGACGATGTTATCATCCATGATATGCAGGATGCGGACCAGGATATTAAACTTTTCAAGAGACTTTAGCGACGAGAAAGGGAGAAACCCATAGAACAGTGTGGTAGGACAGGTCAGCTTACATGCCAAGGATCGTTGGATCGTTTCAAATGATCATACACCTTCAAACCGTCGGTCTGGACACCAAGCGGCCGTCGTTGAAAATTCAAAGCTGAGTTGAACGGCAACTCCATCTTCAGGTCATCCTGTAGTACCTCGCGAAGGTTAATAGCAGTGTGACTTCCATCTTGCAATCGTTGCTCTTGGATTTGGTGTGCAAGAGCAGCCATTGCTTGACCACTTTCCTCTGTCGGGACATCACGTAGATGATAGGCGAGTAGATTCATAACAGGGCCAACAATGTCGAAGATTCCGTCAACCTCTTGGTCTCGCCCAGAAACAACGTATTCGTAGGTCACATCTGGTGAGCCCGAAAAGAGGCTCAAGGTCTGTGCCCAGGCAGCATCGAAGATACTGGCTGGTGTGATGCTATGTTTAGAGCTGAATGCCGAAAGCACTGCGATGTCCACTTCGGGGAGGTATATAATTGTCTTTGTGGGACTAGGCGGAAGTTCAGATACAGATGGACTGACCGGGAAGGAAAGGCTGGAGGGGCGCTGATCGCGTAGAATGGAAATCCAGTATCTTCTGTCCTCATCAACGCGGCCAGGTTGATGGGCATTAATGACGGACTTGAAAATATACTCGGGAGCGGAGATTTTTCCATCGATAGAGTCATAGGCCCCCAATAGGTCTTCTTTGATGAGTTTGAATGACCATCCGTCGATGACAAGATGATCAAGCTCGATGTGACCAAAATAGTTGTCACCACGGCGAGAGAAGTGGGCACGATGTGGCAAGAAGCAGTCGTCCAAAGCCGGTAGAAGATCATCCGTGGTCGGCTCATATTCCTTAAGGCTAGAAGTTGATGTTGCAATAGATGGCTTTGCGCCTTGAAGAACGACTTGCAACGGAGGCAGTTTGCCGTCTGGGTCCTTCAAAAATATAGATCGCAGGACATGATGCTTTTGCACAACCGAGTTCCATGCCCGTGCCAGACGATCCAGAGAAATCGACTGCGACTTTGGCGAGGTAAATTCCATTTTCCACGAAAGAACGAAAATAGCCGGGTTTATTTCTCGCTGGTTCAGAATCTCTCGTTGGATGGGAGTGAAAGGGTACGAATCCTCAATTCTGACTTCCTGTTTACCTGCTAGGCGAGGTCGAAGAATATGCTGATATGGCAGGGTTGCATCCACCCCTTGAGGGCCAACAGTCTTTTCGACGACCTTGGATCCAGCTTGCTGGTTTTGGTTCACAAGATTTGCTAGTCTCCCCAACGTCCTCTGCGTTAAAATTCCGTGAGTGGTAATGGGAAGCCCGACTTTCTTAGCTTTGGACACCACTTGAATTGCTGCGATAGAATCCCCTCCAAGAGAGAAGAACGAAGTCGCCAAACCGATATGTTCCTTAGATACTTTCAAAATTTCTGCCCAGATTTCTCGAAGGACATCGGCAGTGGTCCCAGGCGTGACTTCAGTCGGTCCATCCACGTTCAGATCTCCAAACAGGTCTTTGTAAGTCGCTGGATCCATCTGCTCAATCCATGTCTTGAGTAGTCGTCGATCTATCTTTCCAGATAGGAGAAGGGGCATCTTGTCCACAGCCACCCAAATTGAAGGAATCATGTAATCTGGAAGCGTGAGCGAAACCCGAGATTTGACTTGATCAATCACCTCGTCCGGTTGCTTGTCTGCAAGAAGAATCTTATCTGATCCACTGCTGTGGTTTCCCAAATCTGAACGGCTCAAGCAGACCACGGCTACAATTTGTCGCGTACAGGGGCCCTTTGAGGGAAGGGTGACGAGGGCAGCGACGACGGTCCCGTCCTCCATGATCCGGTTCTCAATCTCGCCCAACTCGATCCTGAATCCCCGCAACTTGACTTGCGTATCACTTCTACCGATGATGCGAAACGTGCCATCTAGGTTGTATCGTGCGAGGTCGCCAGTCTTGTATAATCTCTTATACGGACTGGTAGGATTGAAGTCTTCTAGCCACTTCGGCGCCGACACGAACGCCTTGTTGGTTGTAGCAGGATCATTGAAATATCCGCTCCCAAGAAGTGCACCCGAGATGACCAACTCACCCACGCACCCGATGGCGGAGAGTCTATGGTGGTTGTCGGCATTGACAATCCACATTGTCCCTCCAATGCATCTACCGATATCTGCGGGATGAGCGTCCACCGAGGCGTTTAGATTTCCAGAGCAGTATACGGCCGTCTCAGACGGCCCATAACCAGCGGTAAGATTTACGTGGTCGGCCCATCTTGAGATTGTCTCCTTAGTGACTGGTTCTCCCCCCAGTATAAGGGTCTTCAGTGTTGGGACTTGCTCTGGGGAAATGAGATTGGCAACCGTGGGCACCACCAGCGCAACGTTCACATTCAGTGCCGTGATTGCTCCTGCGAGGTCATTCATTCTGTCGGCTTCGGATGGAACACAGATACAGCCTCCAAATGCGAGAGTTGTAAAAAATTCCGTCATGGAAATGTCGAACGTGTGCGCGGCAAACTGAAGGGTTCTCCATCCAGGACTTGCACCGAAAGCCGGACCATGGTGTATAATCGAGGTGGAGAAGGCAGAGTGCGATATTAACACTCCTTTTGGTTTCCCGGTACTTCCAGATGTGAATAGCAGATAAGCGATGTTTGTTGGTTGCACTCTCTTCCTGATGTGCTCTGGCAACGCTTTCTTATCCGATGATGTTTGAGGGTTGTCGATTTCGATGATGGAATTGCAAAGCCCACTGAGCACCTCGACGCTCTGTTTGGATGCTATCGCTATCTTGATCTGCACTGTATCAACGACTTCGATGATCCGGCCACGAGGGTGTGCAGGATCAATGGGAACATATATGCCCCCAGCCTTGAAAACAGACAGGATGGCAACGGCCGTCCAAACGGATTTCTCAAAGCATACAGCGACAGGCGTTTCTAATTTCACCCCAAGCTCTACAAGACGAAGGGCTAGTGAAGATGAGAGGTTATCTACCTCCGCATAGGTCAAAGATTTATCAAGAGAGCAAATCGCCTCTGCATCTGGATTATTTTGCACCTGCTCCTCGAAGAGATGGTGGATGCATGTGTCATTCACCGGTGGAGTTTTTTGATTCCATTGGCGGATCTGGACCATATCATGCTCGCTAAATGACGAGATTTCTTCCAGCTTGGTATCCGGCGTTGCGTTACCGAGTTGTGAAAGGGCGGTTTGGAATTGGTAAATAAGATTGTTGGCCTGTTGTGTCGAAAGAACACGCTCGTCATACTGAATCTTGAACGTGGCAGTTGTATCAGTGTGCAGTGTCAAAGATATGACCAGTGGGTAGGAATGTTGCTCAGTTTTGCCAAGGTCGTCCACGTATTCGAGTCCCAATTTTTGCAGAGCAGGCGCTCCGGCTTCACCAAAATCAGCAGGATGCACCACAAATACAGTCTGGAAGTCTGTCGCAGCAGATTCTTTCCCAGCTAAGTAGCTGCGGATTTTGGATATCCCTGTTTGCTCAAAAGGCATCTGTTCGGCCATTTGAGATCGAACCAGGACGAGGAATGAAGCAACCGATTGTTTTGGATCGACCTGCAGGACGATTGGAAGCAGGTTGATCGTTGGGCCCGTCACTTGCGATATGCCAAGCAATGGGGATGAATTCCGTCTGCGAGAGTTTAGCTTATTGGACTAAAGGCGTTGCATATATCTAACCCATTGTTGATGGCTCCAAACACTACATTCTCAGTCCCAGCATGGTGCGACATCAAGATCCCCCACGCGCCTCTCAGCAGAAGGGCTTTGGTGAGCCCAAAAGGCGCACGCTCTGGGAGTGTAATCGGTCGCTCGAGGGTACTAGAAGGGTTAGCGTGAAAATCAAGTGTCTGTGGCACTGCGGGAAATGCAGTCATATCCAGGCCAGAGAGTGTACGCTCCCAAAACTCCTGCTCTTGACCGGAGTCTGTTTGAATAGTGGATTCGATGAACTGCTCGAACGACACGCGCTGGATGGCTGGCTCATGTTCGAATCGTGTCGACAAGTCGTTCAAAATCTCTATTAGCGATGCACCATCGCATAGTGCGTGATGGACAGTCCAGACAAAATAACGTCGATCATTATCAACGATGATCGTCCATCGGAAAAACCGGTCTCCCAGCTTCATGGGATCGTTCGCATCTTCTTCCAGAAACCGAGACAGACTGGTGACTGAGATATTCCACAGCACTTCCTCATTGATCACGGCCTGAACGAACCTCAAGGTGCCGTTCAAGTAACAGATTCGCGTACGTAAAACCGGATTCGCGCGGACAGTTGCAGCCCAGGCTTGTTGGAATCGATCGACGGGATATTCATCGCTCAGCTTATACACCAGCTGTCGAACTGACAGATTTTGATCTCCTTCAGATAGCGATACCAATGATTCTTGCATTAGGGTACACGGGTATGCGTTTTCCACTCGGTCCGCAGCCACTGCACAGGCCTTGCCAATCCCCTCGATCTGCTCTTGCATACTAATATCTGCGTTGAGAAGCCCAAATGGCTTGAGTGATTTCAAAGCACCCGTGGCATTGCTATCCTGGGGTTTTCTGGATACTGCTTCTTGTGCCATCTCTTCTAGAGTGACGTGTAAGAAAATTTGCTCCACTGTGAGAAAAATCCCTTGGGCCTGTGCGGCAGTTGCTAGGGTCTGCGCCGTAATAGAGTTTCCTCCGAGATCGAAGAATCCATCTTCTTCTGAAAAGTTGGAGGCATCTTCTTGAAGGATTTGAGCCCACAAGGCTCGCAATTGGCTCTTAGTCCGGCTGGTACCAGCATGAGCCTACGCCGACATTAGCAAGAACAATCTTCAAAGACGAGGTATCAACTATATCTTCACGCACATTATAGACGTCATTTAACCCCTGGGAAAGCACTGCAGCTGACATTCTGAGATCGGAGATGTATTATTGAGATACTGGGGATGCTGAACTTGGTTAAAAAATGTAGATGGTTGTCCTGATAAAGGTATTTGTATACAGATCCACTCCGCAGTGTGGCCCTCCATGACTGATGTTTGTTTCATTGTCAGTCCATCACTGACATAGACTGACTAGTCTAGCTGTAGCCATTCCTGGTATTTCCGACAGCATTGATCGCCATGACGAGTTTGGCATGAATATCCCGGCGCTTGCCTAAACAGGTAATAAATATCCCGACTTGACGCGACCCACGCAATAGCTTCGGCATTTTGCATGCAGTGAACAATCAACTAACAGGTAGTAGTACCATGATGATTTCGATAATCCTTTGCCTTAAGATAGCTGGGTCTGGGGTGCAAAGATCTCCACCTGTCGTGCTCTAAGTTGATATTGCAATCTGCTTGGGCACCATGGCAAGCTCGAATAACCCGACAAACACAGCCGTTATTTCCCAAATGACAGCAATGGATATTCCAAAGGATGAAGAATTTGTCATCCATGGTCCGACTGAGCCATCTCTGCAGGATTTGACGACAGGGAAGTTGCTTCAACAGCAGGTTGATCGACACCCGGATAAGCTTGCAGTGGTATCGAGATGGCAGAATGCAACTCTGACCTACCAATCCCTCTTTGACTCCAGTCATGATATATCGCAAGCTCTTCTGGTTCATGGAGTGCGTCCATCAGATCGAGTGG
Source organism: Penicillium sp. S1602 (assembly GCA_023626355.1). Classification (NCBI taxonomy): domain Eukaryota; kingdom Fungi; phylum Ascomycota; class Eurotiomycetes; order Eurotiales; family Aspergillaceae; genus Penicillium; species Penicillium sp. S1602. Next base: position 29,916 of record JAMAGW010000023.1, on the reverse strand, counting down.
TCATCTTGGCAGGAAACTCCCTGGAATATGTACAGTTATTCTTTGGGGTTGGCGGACTTGGATCCGTCTTTACCATTGTTAACCCCACTTTTACTGTCGAAGAAGTTCTTTCTACGATTGATTTTATAGGTTGGGCCTGTTTCTTTTTGGTTTCAAAATGCACGAAAATGCGAAATATTTGGCTGACTGGGATTGCACAGCCCCAAAGGCGATTTTTGTTGCCGACAGAATTGGGTACCGCAATAACAAACCCCTTCTGAAAGAGATTGCGAACAAATACCAGGGTACCACGCTCATTGTACAACTGGGCACGGCCGAAAAGGTATCAAGTGATCTCCTTTCTTGGGACCAGTTTCGCCGCGTGGATCTGAGTAAGATCCATCCTGATTTGCATTCTCTGGACAAATATTGGACACAGGAAGATTCTCATATCCCGTTATGTATCCAATTTACTAGTGGAACTACCGGTCCTCGCAAGGCTGCAATGCTTACACATCAGTTCGTATCCCACCTGAAGTTCGTTATGTGAGACACCAGATTATATCTTGACTAACGGTGGACAGTAACCTTATCAACAATGCTTACCTCATTGGGTGTCGACTTAGTTTGACACCAGAGGATATTTTATGCTGCTCTCCCCCCTTGTTTCATTGCTTTGGCTTAGTGTGCGGGCCCTTGGCAATGATGACGCATGGATGTACAACCATTATTCCGTCAGACATTTTCAACGCTGACGCAAGCCTTCGTGCCTCATCGGAGGAAGGGTGTACAGTCATAAATGCAGTGCCTACCATGTTCCAAGCTATGCTTGATCATTCGAAGACTCAGGCCCCTCCATTAAAATTTCGGCTTCGAACCGGCATCATCGCTGGATCAAGTCTTGCCGAAACTCTGATACGCAGACTTGATAATGAGTTCGAATTGAATGGGCTTGCCTATGGATTTGGTACGTCTTTTAATGTTTATTATTTTTGAAACAAAGCCACAAATACTGACCTTTTTAGGTATGACGGAGCTTTCCTGTATCAGCTTTTTGACCGACCCCTCTAAGGTTTCCTTGTTGTATGATCGATCATCTGTCGGCACTCCTCTATTCCACACCTCCGCCAAAGTCGTGGACAGTGACTTGAAAATCGTTCCGGCAGGGACCCGGGGAGAGCTTCTCGTATCTGGATATCTCTTGTTCAGCGGATATTACAAAAATCAACTGAAAACAGATGAAGCGATTGTCAGGGATGCCAAGGGGCAGCCATGGCTCAGGACTGGTGATATTGTAACCTTAAGCGAGTCCGGCGCTTGTATGGTTGTGGGAAGAGTGAAAGATTTGATCAAGAAGGGTGAGAGAAATATCTTTGAGTAGGTTCTTTCGTTCATTCTGCTAATTGTTTTCCCCTTCTAGGAGGCGAAAATATTGCCCCAACAGACATTGAAAAGGTTCTCGAGCAGCATCCAGGCATTGCTGCAACCGCTATCGTTGGAGTTCCAGATGCTCGCTGGGGCGAGACCATCGCCGCGTATATTCAGCGAGGGGGAGAAAATCAAGATGAGTTTAACACAAAGGACATCAAAAGTTGGCTGAGGAACCGAGTTGCCAGTCATAAAATTCCTGATCATGTTTTCTGGATTGGGGAGCAAGCAGGAGTCCCACATGAGTTACCCGTAAACGCCAGTGGGAAGATTCTGAAGACTGAGCTAAGTACCATTGCAATTGGGTTGCTGAAAGGCAAGGCGATATGAGAATATTATTTCCTCCCAATAGCTAGATCAACCTAGGGATTTGCACAGATAACATACTTGGAGAAACAAAATAAGGAAGTACTCAGTTTAAAATATTCAGATGCAAGATCGTCCTGTTCAGACATGCCTGCCTACGACCCCGGCGCTCTTGTTATATTTTGCTGTTGTTTTCTCTCTCTCCTAGATAACTCAATCCATCACCATCTTGTTTGACCTCCTTTTCTACATAGACTGTCAAGATACGATTTGATTGGTTGCTGGCCATTTCGGGAAATCCATTACCCTTTTGGGTAATGTTTGGGTCCAATTTCCCGGACATGGTTGACAAACCCCCTGTTGACAATGCAAGAATTAAATAAAGGAGACTAGGTACGCTGAATTCCTGCAGTTTAATAGCTGCTAAGAATATTAAAAATGGAGGACGAAAAGAAGGATGAAGTCCATGGCCAGCGCCAGGTAGTATATCTTCGTGATTTTTGTGGCAATGCGGGCCCGCTAACAGAACATTTAAAGGCCACGATCGAGCACCCCACAACAAATGCAAAATGTACGAGCACGGGAAGCGATCAAACAGTCGACGTCGAGCAAAACACCCCTTCGCCTACCACGGATGGCGAAAATGAAAAATCTTCCGATCCTAACGAGGTGGATTGGGATGGCCCCGACGATCCTAAAAACCCACGCAATTGGCCCACTTGGCGACGGTCAATGCTTGTTGGTGTCATCACCTGTGTTGTGTTTTCAACGTGAGTAGAGGTATACCGCGCTCATTGAATAGCTTTTGAACTAAAACTCTCTCAGATCAATAGCTTCGTCCGCAATCGCTCCGGCCATACCCCAGATCCTGAAAGAGTTCAACTCGACGAATCAGGAGATTGGAGTTTTAACAGTTACAATTGAGGTTTGTTCTTTAACAAAACCAGTATGCTTGAACAAAGGCTAATGAATAAATACCGGTAGCTTCTGGGAACAGGTGTCGGCCCTATCCTGATGGGTCCTATGTCCGAACTTGTTGGTCGTCGCGTGATCTACAACGGTGCAAATATTGGATTCAGCGCATTCTCGCTCGGATGTGCCCTGACACCGTCTCTACCTGGATTGGTGGTCATGCGTTTCCTGCAGGGATGCTCTGCGTCCTGCTCCATGAATAATGCCGGCGGAACGATTTCAGACCTTATACCTATCCACCGAAGAGGGTTCGCCATGTCAATGTATTCAGTTGGTTTCCTGCTTGGACCCGCTGTTGGCCCGATTGCTGGTAGCTTTTTGGCAGCAGCGGCCGGATGGCGATGGGTCTTTTGGTTGCTGTTAATTCTGGTGAGTTTGTCTTGCATTCAACTTTACTTGATGTTCCGAATCATTGACTTGGCCAGAATGGCACTATGGGAGTTATTTGCGCCCTTACATACCGCGAGACATATGAGCCCGTTCTTCTCGAGTGGAAGGCAAAGAAGCTGCGCAAAGAAACCGGGAACCCGGCTCTTTACGCCAAAGGCGCTCGGAAACGCCCAGCAAAGGTTGTTCTACAACAGGCAATCAGTCGCCCTATCAAGATGTTACTATTTTCTCCGGTAGTCACAGCGTTGGCGACATACAATGCTGTTGTATACGGTTTCACCTACCTTCTTTTTTCCACCTTCTCCGATGTCTTTGAGGGACAGTACAATTTCAGCGAGGCAAGGCTTGGCCTGGTATATCTGGGGCTGGCAATTGGGTTCCTTATCTCGTTGAGTATTGCCAGCTATGCAAATGACGCAATCCACGCGCGCCTTACCAAGAAACATGGAGAAGCAAAGCCAGAGTGAGCTGAAAATTCTAATCAATTTTTTACCTATGTACTAATCTGGGAACTATAGATATCGCTTAGACTCCTTGGTATATGGGGCCATAGCAATTCCCGCCGGCCTCATATTCTATGGGTGGACAGCCGAAAAGCGGGTCGACTCCGTCGTTCCTATTGTGGCAACGGGTTTAGTTGGGTTTGGTGTCATGTTCACGTTTGTAAGTTGCATTCCAAAACAAGGAGACTCAAAGGCTGATTTTGAAAGATTCCATTTAACGTGTACATGATCGATGCATACACCAAGTATGCGGCTAGTGCTATCGCTGCCGGGAACATCTTGCGGAGCATGTCAGCTGCGCTACTACCACTCGTTGGAATTCCGTTGTATGACAGACTTGGGTATGGATGGGGAAACACTCTTCTTGCGTTCATTTCGCTCGGACTGGGAGGGATGTTCATTGTGATCCGCAAGTATGGAGAGGAGTGGCGGAACAAATTTGCTATTCAGTTTGACTAGGAAGCCAGATCGCTTCGTATTGCGTGGCAGCGAAGAATAAGGGAGACGAGCTAGGGGAATGGTTCGTCTATAATGAGGCGTATAAGGAGGATAGAAGGTGAAGGACCGACATGGGAAAGAAATAAGCTCTTCTCTTGCACTGTAGGGCAGTGCTAAGGTGTAAGCAGTCCTATACACCCAGTTTGACTGGATACAAGCGGCTCAGCATCTTGAAGTAACATTCTCGGGTGTATTAATATGACAATTAGAGGGAATAATTTTTCGAGTGATCTTTTGTGTTACAACATTTTGTAGGGTTCTAATCTTTTACTTGGACCATGAACAAATTCTGCAAAGATTGAAGGATATTAATAATTCGTATAAGAAACGTGAACCCAATATTTGGACGTAAATGTTTATTTAAAGAGCTTTCCGACATTCGAGGTCAACTTATTCTAGGGGAGAATGAATTTCGAGGGCACCAGATACTCTGTTATAAACACAATGACCCTGATTTCATCACTCAAGTCATAGCTTTTTGCCGTGAATGTGGTATGGGCAAATGTACACTATGTTCCCAGGAAAGTCATGCTGGCCGTGCCACGGAATCTTGCGAAACGAAGTAAAGGCACGATACTTCCATGTATGTGTACCTTGGTTGAATTTATTTATCTGTTGAGAAAATGAAAACTCTAGATACATCTAGACCCTGGTCACAACAAATCTCATCTCCTTCGTCTCATCCCCCTCCCACCCCCGATTCTTATTATCCCATCCCTCAGATCGATACGGCATCAACTCCGCATCAACCTTCCACTGTCCCTCTGGCGCCTGATTCCAAAGCGCCTTCATAGTATCAGGGCTATGTCTAAACAGGTCCCAATCAAACGATTTCATCCGGAAATCGCCACCCTTATCCGCTGCAATATTTCTTCCAAAAACCAGTGATCCGGGCTTCTTCCTCAACAATTTGACTAACTGCGCCATGACTTTGAGCTGCTTCTCAAAATCAAACAGATGCAGAAATGCGCCGACATAGATTATGTCCACTTTTTCATGCCACTCAGCGAGGAAATCATCGTCGAAAATACTAGCCGTGTAAAAGTGGGACTTGAGTGTCTCTCTGTCCTGGAACAATTCATATCCTAGCTCGATAAATCGGCCCTCTGAGTCAGCGCCGATAATGTTTTTGGATGGTGCACCGTCGCTGACGAGCTTTCGAATGTCTTGTCCGAAACAGCAGCCTAAATCAAGAAAGATTTCTCCGTCGCGGACTCTGCGGACTACATTTGGGTAGAGTGGAGAGAGATTGGCGCCGAAATCAAGGAATCGAAAAACCCCAATGCATGGGTATGGTAGACTAGAAATAGCATAAGTCTTCGTGAGCGTTCCTTTAGCTTTTGGGAAGATAAGAATGCATACATATCCCAAGCTTTCTCTCTGACCCGGTAGATATGGTCGAGAATTTTATCTTCCGGGATCAACGAATAGTCCCGGAAAATAGTCCTCGCCGTATCAGGAAGATGAGGCAGAGTAGCCTGGTAGCGGCGTGGATCCTGGTTCTGCGATGGGCCAGTCGGAGGTGGCTGGGGAATAGCAGTTGTGACAGACATATTGGTCGATATTGTTGCGATGAACGAGAGAAATAAATGAATATATATTTGTAGTTGAGAGTACAATGATATTGATCTTTAGGTAATTGTGGTAGAATCCGGCTTTTCTATACATGTATTTACTTCAATCTTGAGCTGAACCCTCCCCACGGATGCCCGAAATGGACTCGCAGGTATTGGCTGCATGATCAGCGGAATTTCCTCATTCGAGCGCGCCGGGTCAAGAATTACTTAGTTAGGGTTATTGGATTACTATATATGGACTAAAAGGCCCGATGAGCAAACTTCGTCATTTTGACGCTACGGAAGATCCATCGTTTGTACATTTAGGAAACGATCTGTCATTATCATGGCATCACTCTAATCACGAAGCGCCATCCATTCCTCGCTGCTATATTCTGTTTCGTCAGAAGAGAATCAAATATTATGACTTTGGATCCTTCTCGCCAAAGAAATTGGTAATCAAACGAAACAGCTTCTTGAAGCTGGCAATTGCTTCCCGTACATAATCCAGGTTAAGTTGATTCAAACAGGCAGGTGATCGACCCATGCGTTTGACGCTAGGCTCATTCTGCGCCACAAACATATTTTGTGCGATCTCGCTGACTGAGTCCAGTAGTTCATTGGCCTGTTTGACCAAGTCTAGAACAAGCATTCGTTTCAATGAAGCATCGTCGATCATTGACACGCAATAATTGCCAATTCCCACCTTGACAGTCCCATCGAAGCCAGACTTTGCAATATAATCGAAGCAGGCAGCCGTCTGCTCGAAGACAGTCATAATGCAAACTAGGTCAACGGGTCCCACATAACAGCCACAGCGCGTCGATTCTTGACAGCTACGAATGACATCACCCGTGACCTTGAACATCTTGTCCAGCTGGGGCTTTGGAATTTCTTGGATCGCACAATCGAGCTTGGGGATGTTCATCATCATATTCAGTCTGCACTGACAATTCTTTGGTGTTGGTGGTACTTGCCGGGATAATGCGATGGGATCTGAAAGTGGGTCGGAGGTGGAGCTTTGGCTGTCATCTCCAGACTGACCCATCAGCTCGGTCGAATTTTGGAAAAAGTCGAAGTCATTCCGGCAGGGATCCCGGGTATTCTTTATGGTCCTCTATTAGCAGGTGTCTCAGTTGGTGTTATCTGTAAAGAGTGGCTTACATTCAAACTGAGGTCTGTATCTGGGAACACCCAATCAAATTGTTCCAGTGCCTGGTTGAACTCCATTCCAGTACTGGGATTTGTTGAAGGGGCTGCAATAGTGCCACTAGCGGTCATGGAAAAGATGTCACCTGGCAAGTCGACCGACATTGGGTCTGGTGTCGTAGGATTTGTGGGCAGCGTTGTCGCGGGCATCATTTGACTGCTCATTACGGGCGTGGTCGTCGATGTTGGCATACGCGCTGATGATTCAGCTGAGATATGGCCATTTTCATTTCCATTTCCATTCTGTGCATTTTGTGTATTTTGTGTATTTGGCGGGGGCGTGTATGTGCAACGTAGACCGCGGTTCCTGCATCGTTCACAGGCTTGCTGCCCGTTACACTTAACCTTGACGGCGCGACAGGGTTCGCATGCAGTCATGGGGCGACGAATAACTGGTTTTGAAGCTTGCATCTCAGGTGATTGCCAGTTCAGCACAAGAGTGCCTGGAATCTGCTTCCCCCGGGGCGGTGACATCGGGCGTAGACCTTTGACCGGCGAGACTGACATGTGCTGATTCGAAATTTCAAGTTCCTATTAACAATTTTTATGCGTTGCAATTGTATTTCAGCTCTTCAGAAGAGTGGACGAGGCCGAGAGGAGTTAACTGAGATGACTATTGCGCGACAAAGAACGCGTTCTGGCTGCTTTGTAAGTGCACGGACCACGCCACTTAATTAAGAGCGACGATCTGCGGGGCTCGCTCGGCGTAACGGTGTCATGATTCAAGATCGCTGTCACTCAACTGCACTAGATGAACAAGTTCTAGTTGATTCAGCTAATTGTTTCGTCAGAGGCGTCATATTCTGCACGTATGACGATGGCCGAACGAGAACCTGCGTAATGCGGCAAGGCTAGGGGTTAAAATCTGCGCGCGGCCCCTGGGGCTGGAATCGAGTGGACAGTTGCGTTCTTACCCGGCGCCCAATTGCAGCAGAGGTAAATGCACAAATGTCTCAAATTGACATGCCAAGGCTCCAAACAAATATAAATTAGCACGTACAAAGTGCACCAGAAATGCAGGCACGTCATCAGTGCATTGTGTCCTCAGGGATTAGAATTCTTACGAAGATTGCATGACAACAGCTCATATAAATTGCTCCAATAACTACCGCTGGGTGAATTGTACGGCTATTGAATGGATCAGATTGTCTACCCAAATTATAAGACAGGAAGCCCTTGTGGAGCTCTTGGACCCTCCACAATCCCGTGCACTAGTAAATGTCAATTATATCCGCGGAGAAGCTGCAGACTGTCAAAATTAGTCGTTTAGCAAGGCTTTCGGAACGCGGATCAGAAACCGCGGGCAGATCCTATTACTAGCACCTTGGCAGTCAGCCAAGCATGTGGGCAAACCACGCCACGCAACGGGCCGTTGACGGACCCGCTAGCACGATTCTGAAGGATCCGAAGGATCTATATCCTAGCATTGACTCAGCAGGCCATTGCAACCATACGTCCAAAATACGATATTAGATAATGTATCCATCTCATTGCCCAAAAATGGGACCGCGGCAGGAATGTGACAGTCGGAGTATTTGTTTCTACTTTGGTCAACTGGACTTCTTCCTCCATCAAGGCTTTCTTCCATAGGAAATTGAATAGTCCGTCTACCTTCGGGATTTCATTTTCCGCTTTGAGAAAACTATGGACACTTCTTCTTGTCATAGAGAATCTTAAGACCAAGTCCACTGGATACGCATTTGTAGAGTACACAGTCCTTGCCTGCCAGTATACTCAAGAGTTGATTAATAACTTGTAAATAAGATCCCGATAATCCATTGAAGCCTTCACAATGTAAGTCATCAAGCATGCAGCTCCATTGGATACTCGTTAATGTGCTCCCAAGGCTGGAGAACGCAACTCAAAAATACGATGCTTTCCCACTGTTGCATGTTTCAGACCGGAAGTGGCCAGACAAGGCATTGAGGGAGCCACCCAGATGGCTGGCCACTGATCTTAGAGATGGTAACCAGGCTTTGCCAGAGGTACTTTCCCCGATGGCACCATTCACAAATGCATTCTAAACTCTAATTTAGAAATAGCCTATGGGCGGAGATGCGAAACTCCACTACTTCCAATCCCTTGTGCGCCTCGGATACAAAGAGATTGAAATTTCTTACCCATCAGCCTCTCAAATTGAGTTTGATTTTACCCGACACCTTGCAACCACTCAAGGCCTCGTGCCTGACGATGTGTGGATCCAGGTCATGGCACCATGCCGAGAGGAATTGATCCGGCGGACTGTTGAAGCAGTGCGAGGTGCCAAAAGAGTCATCGTTCACCTGCATGTCTCAACATCAGAGTGTTTCCGAAGGGTCGTCTTTAATAAGACAGAGGAGCAGATGGTAGAGCTTGCGGTGCGCTGTACAAAGTTGCTGCGTGAGCTCACCAAAGACTCTTCCGATCCTGAGCTCAGAAAAACAGAATGGACCTATGAATTCACAGCTGAGAACTTTCAACACACATCTGTGGAATTTGCGGTTCAAATCTGCGAGGCTGTCAAAGCAGTCTGGCAGCCAACAGAGCAGAATCAAATCATATTTAACTTGCCTTCCACAATAGAAGTGGCAATGCCGAACGTCTTCGCGGATCAAATCGAGACTTTCTGCAATAGCATCACTGAGCGAGAGAAAGTGTGTGTATCGCTACATACTCACAATGATCGCGGATGTGCTGTAGCTACCGCAGAAATGGCCCAGCTTGCTGGGGGCGATCGAGTGGAAGGGTGTCTTTTCGGAAACGGGGAGCGCACTGGAAATGTGGACTTAGTAACTTTGGCCTTGAACCTATACACTCAGGGCGTTGATCCCGGAATTGACTTCAGCAATATCAATGAAGTTGTTTCCATGGTCGAGGAGTTGACAAAGATCCCGGTGTCCTTCCGAGCACCCTACGCGGGCAAGTTTGTGTTTTGCACTTTTACCGGCACCCACCAAGATGCCATTCGGAAAGGCTACAAGCGCCAACGCCTTGAGAGCAAAACGGGAAAACTTCAGAGATGGGAAATGCCATATCTTCCAATGAATCCGGAGGATCTGGGCCGGAAGCATGAGGCGATTATTCGTGTTAACTCACAAAGCGGGAAGAGTGGCATTGCCTGGCTTGTGAAGAAATTGTTTGATATCGATATGCCCCTGGAGCTTGAACTTGCTTTCACCCAAGTGATTCAAAATGAGGCTACTTCGACTGGCCTAGAGGTCACTCCCAGCATGATCAAGGATTATTTCGAAACAAACTACATGCTCGTCAATAACGTCGAGCTGGAATTGTTGAGTTGTAACTTGGACAATGCAATGGACTTCCCAAAATCCGTGGACGATACTCATGCAACTACAAATGGTAAGCATAGAACCCGAAATGGACATACTAAGAACGGGAATGCCCAAAACTCCCACGTCACGAACGGAAAGACTTCGAATGGAACTAGTACAAAGCGGAAAATCGCAAATGGCTACCATCACGAGAACAATGGCAATAAAAGGCCCAATGAAAATCTCAGCAGCACAGTATCTCTGCAAGCCACCATCGCAATGCAACGTGTTCAATATGAAATCAGAGGATCTGGCCCCGAGCTCATCACGAGTATCACGAATGCTCTAAAAGGTCTCGACTTTGATTTTGATATTCTCGACCATCAAACCCAGGTCCTTGGCAATACATCAGAAAATTCGAGACAAAGCGTCAGCTTTGTTAAATTAGGCTCGGAAAAGGCACCCGTTTCATGGGGTGTCGGTATCCATGAGGATCCAGTTTGGGCATCTTTGCAAGCAGTGAGTGTACACAAAGGAAATTTTATACACATACTAACCATTGTGCCTAGGTCCTCAGGGCAGGGTGGACGTTGAGAGCAGGAACAAGGGGTGGATCATCGACTTGAAAATTGACGCCCGTGTGCCAGAGGTTTTGCAATAGGGTTCCTTTCGTACTTGCACAGTCCTTACCGTTGCATATTGTCTTCCTACTCTTTTGAGTTATGATTTGATTCTCGGTCTAGATTGGAGAAAGTAGTAGAGATAAATAGACCTGCGGCTCTGTGTAATCTGAAAGAGTATTAGAAAAGATAGCATATTAGCACCTTTCCCAATAGCGGCGAATTTTAGTTCCCGAACTACCTAAAGGTGTCTAGAGCGAGCCGGATCTATCCATATGACGATCTAATTGTTATATATTAGGAAAATGCAAGTAGCCTTAAGGGAAATCGCATTCATTTTAAAATAAATATCGCTATATATAACCTAGAGATTATCTATATAATATTCAAACTATTCTATTCTATACCGCCGGGCTAGGAAAGTCGATCTAGTCATCATCTAAATAATTAACGTTAATCCTTATTAAGATATAAGGGTTGACTAGGCAAGGCTAAAGATATCATATATAATTCAGACGTAGAATAGATAGAGACTAATCCTTAAGTACACTAAACATATATATAAGTATAAGGAGTACAAGGGCTAGGTAAGAAGAAAGTGAAGAAGACATAAATAAAGTATAATATAATACTAAAGTTTTGGGCCCACCCCAACCCAACCCATAGGCCCAACCCATAGGCCCAACCCATTATGCCGAAGCCTACTTGGCCCTAGCCAGCGGACAGTGCTGGCCGGTGGTGAGTCTTCTTAGCTCTGCAAATACCATCCAGGCAAGGTATTTACAGGTTCCCAGCCAGCACCACGGGGAGGTGAGAGTCGTCGCCGGCCCCAATTTCACGTATAGTCGATTTCGAAAATAGCTTCCCCTTTAGGAACATACGCTTTGTTTCTCGGCCCGTACCCGAGATATGCACTAATCTATATTGGGACGATTACTGCTTGGCAGTATCTTGTATTGAACCGTGTCGGACCCAAAATTGTAAGATACCGTAAACTTGCCCAGAATGTTAAAGCCGAAGCTTCTAGGAAGATGTCATTGCCCTAGCGATTTAGCTTGATTCCTCCTGGCCATCTCCTACTTTTCCTTTCCATCCGTAGATTTTGTCTTTCTCTGAATTTTCGATAATGGAAACTGGAATGCTGCTTGGTGGATTAGATGCTATAGGCCAGTATGGCTCTCGTTCGTGTTGCTCGTTGTTTTCGCTTTCTATTATTGCATTCATTCGCTGTTAACGAGTAGAAAATCCACTACTAACGCAGATTCCAAAGACTTCGGGTTGTTTGCGATATGAGCGGCAGTCCATTTTGTGCTGACTACACAGTTATTCTCAGCCCCAAGAGCCTGATTATGGGAACAGGATTCTCAATACTCGCTTACTACGCCCGGATCTTTCCAAAGCCCTTATGCTATACGGCCTAATCATAGTCCCTTCCCGTCATCTTCGTCAAACGATGAACCGAGTCCCGCAAGCCAACCTCAAGCAATTGCTATACCATTGCCCGGGAGTCCGACTAAGAGTAGGACAAGATCTAAAACGAGGGTCCATCTAGCTATATTTATTACCTTATCGAATAGCGGGTTACAATTAACAACAAGGCCGTGCGTGGTGTTGGACATAGAAGACTAATATTGGCCCCAGGCGCCTACTGGCAGCAATCCTTGGAAATGAAGCTACTAACTGGTTCGAAAACGATCGCGTAACGCTATCAGATGGCTTTGACCTGGTGCACATCTACAATGATCAAACCCTGAGTTTTTCGTTGGTAGGCGAGTTAACGGGGAATTGCCCGAAGTCTCGTAGAAAAAGAAAGCAACTAGGGAGAGAACGTCAGGAGGGCCATAGCTATTCTCAAAGTGGTCTGAATATTATGTTGGCGTCTAATGCAGCTCTTTAGCGTTGTCCTACGGTAGTTTGGCTTAGACGTAACTATCAAGACAGAAACAGACGAGGGCGTTGTTCCTATCATGATTTCAGCGTGCGCTTGTTTGGCATCGAATTGGCGTTAGGATATCGTAACACAAGACATGCCTGCGGAGAAGAGAGTAAAGTTATCAGGCTGCCAAGGCACGGAGGACCTCGGACAAATAAAGGGAGGAGTGCTTAGCGCCTTAGCAAGTCACCTGATGGTGTATCTTAAATAACTTGGGGAAAACTCAGCCCCAATTCTGACCAAGAATCCAACACTGTGCACAGCGGGTCAAAGATGACCTCCACATCTTTTGGGAATGCAAATTCGGGATTCCAGGTGGGGGTCAATCAAGGGTCGATATATCTTTCACAAGGTAAGTTTCCAAAGACCTGCAAAGATAGGCTCACGCGAATTCCAAGGCTGACTAACAGCGGCTTCCCCTTCCTAGGGCGACCGGAACCCCGCTTGGAGCCTCTGTCAACCGTCCCGTTTCAGCGCGATCCAGACTTTGTTCGTCGCGATGCACTCTTCAACCAAGTGCACCAGAAGGCCTCGATTCCAGAGTCCAGAACAGTACTCGTCGGACTCGGTGGCGTCGGGTTCGGGCCCATACGGCCTTAAGGACGCCTCTTCAATGCTGACAATGCAGTAGGAAAACACAGCTTGCTATCGAATACTGCCACTGGGTGCGACAACGATCTCCAGAGACGTGGGTTTTCTGGATCCATGCGAGTAACGCGGCCCGCTGCGAGAAGAGTCTCCGGGATCTTGCCGATCGAGTCGAGATTCCCGAGCGAGAGGACCGCAACGCGAATATTTTTCAACTAGTCAGGAATTGGCTACAAGACAAGAGGATTGGTAAATGGATTCTCATCCTAGATAATGTTGATGATGACGAGCTCCTTCGCAAACCTTTGGCAGCCGGAGCTGAGAGCCGAGCAAGCGGCCAGATAGGCTCATCGACGCAGCCACCACTGAGGTACCTTCTCGAAACCTCAAATGGCTCTATCATTATCACAAGTCGGAGTAAAGGAGTGGCATTAAGCACCGCTAGTCCTAAGAACCTCATTGAAGTCCAAGCAATGGAAGAGGCCGAAGCGCTAGACCTGTTGCAAAAAAAAGCAGACATACCTGCAGAGACTGAAGACATGGTGCCACTGGTGAAGGCCCTTGAATATATGCCACTCGCGATCGTACAGGCAGCCGCCTATATCACGCACCGTGCACCTCGATGTTCGGTATCACAATACCTTGAAAAATTGCAGAGGAGTGATCGCGAAGCTGTACGGCTGCTTAATTATGAAGCAGGTCTTCTTCACCGAGACTGGGAAGCCAATAATTCAATTCTCCTTACCTGGCAAATCTCCTTTGACCATATTTATGGTGTAAAACCCTCTGCGATAGGCCTCCTTTCTCTCATGAGCTTTTTTGATCGCCAAGGGATTCCCGAGAGTATTCTCCGAGTCCGGCCAAGCCAGGAAAACTTTATAGATGCATATCCTGGGGAAAATAACGATGGCTCCAGTGAAGAGGATATGGGCAGTTTATCTGATTTTGATATAGAGCAGTCATTTGATGATGATATTAGCATACTAATGGACTATTCGTTCATCTCAATCGGCGAGCAAGAACAGTGTCCAGTGCTCGCAGTGCATCGACTAGTGCAATTGACTATGCGAACTTGGTTGAAAAGTCATGGCCAGCTAGAGCAGTGGAAGGAAATATTCATCAACAATCTATATTGCGATTTTCCAACCGGGCAATACGAGAACTGGCAAATTTGCCGATCGCTCTTTCCACACATTCGATCGGCTCTTTCCAACCGTCCTGAATCACCGGAGTCTCTAGAACAATGGGCAACGCTCCTTTATAGGGGTGCTTGGTACGCACTTGAAAGCGGGAATATAGAGGACGCGGCAGAAATGGCACTTAAGTCGAGAAAGCAGAGATTGGAATCCTTTGGCGCAGAAAATCAAAAAACCCTCCAGACCACTTCTTTATTAGCGACGGCATACCGGGACAAGGGACAGTGGAATGAGGCCGAGCAGCTCCTTGTGCAAGTTATCGAGACTCGCAAGACCAAGTTCTGCGAGAACCATCCCGACACACTATCGAGTATGGCCAATCTAGCATCAACGTATAGGGAGCAGGGCCGGTGGAAGGAGGCTGAGCTACTCCAAGTGCAGGTAATGGAAATCCGCAAGATCAAGCTTGGTGAGAATCATCCCGATACAGTTACGAGTATGGCCAATCTTGCGTCGACGTATTGGAACCAAGGCCGGTGGGAGGAGGCTGAGCGGCTTGAAGCGCAGGTGATGGAGACTCGCAGGATCAAGCTCGGTGAGGATCATCCTGATACACTATCGAGTATGGCCAACCTTGCGTCCACTTATAGGGAACAGGGCCGGTGGAATGAGGCCGAGCAGCTCGAGGTTAAGGTGATGGAAACCCGCAAGGCTAAGCTTGGTGAGAATCATCCTGACACGCTATCGAGCATGGCCAATCTTGCGTCGACATATTGGAACCAGGGCCGGTGGGAGGAGGCTAGGCGGGTCGATATGAAGGTGATGGAGACGAGCAAGACCAAGCTCGGCGAGAATCATCCCTTTACGCTGACGAGTATGGCCAACCTTGCGTCGACGTATAGGAAACAGGGACTGTGGAAGGATTCCGAGCAGCTCCTTGTGCAGGTGATCGAGACTCGCGAGACAAAGCTTGGCAAGGATCATCCCGATACACTATCAAGTATAGCCAACCTTGCGTCCACGTATAGGGAACAGGGCCGGTGGAAGGAGGCCGAGCTGCTCCAAACAGATGTGATGGAGACTCGCAAGACTAAGCTTGGTGAGAATCATCCTGACACACTGTCGAGCATGGCCAATCTTGGCTCGACATATTGGAACCAGGGTCGGTGGAAGGAGGCTGAGCTGCTCCAAGTGAAGGTTATGGAGACTCGCAGGATCAAGCTCGGCGAGGATCATCCTGATACACTATCGAGTATGGCCAACCTTGCTTCCACATGGAAATCTACATGTCAGAAAGCCAATGCTGTTGAGTTGTTGAGGATCTGTGTAGCTAAGCAGCAACTAATCATAGGCCTTGGTCATCCAGACACTATGTCCAATTTCAACACCTTACTGGAATGGGAGACTGAGGAACTTGGTATCGATTCATGAGTCACGACAGGTACCTATTTTATTGATACTATAGCCAATACCGTTGAAATGGATTTGTTCACTTTGCGTAGCCTCGAGTAAAAGCGAGGAGCCCCTCACAAAAAATTTATTCTTAGGTACTTATTTATCTATTCTTAGGCTCTTCTATAGGCCTTCTATAGATATACTATAATATAAATCATATTAAATTTTTAATATTATATCTTTAAGATAGCTTTAGTTTATCTTTTAAGTTTAGTGTAATTTAATATAGGATTTTATTATAATACTAAAGAGTATAATACAATTTTCCTATTAAAGCTTAAAACATATATACTTAACTTAAACAGCTACAGAAACTAATTAAACCCCAGGAATATACCATGGGTAGTTTGAAAAATATCTCTCTATAATGAGAATATAAGAGAAACTCTGGTTGTTGAGATATCAAGTTGTAATTTAACACATTTACTATGTGTTTTGGGGTGGCTCGCTCGCTTGTGAAATACGTCAATTGATTTTGACTCGTTTTTCTCTCTGTATGGGTAATTCCGGTAATTTTGAGCTTTCTGCCAGGTAAAAACTCGGATTAATTAGCTAAGTTGGGTTTCGAAGCTTCTGATCGCTTTGGCACGCGGGGTCCAAACTATAAACCCAAATCCAACGCGACTACAACCCCGACCTTCTGCCTGCTCTACAAAGACAGCACAACATGCCGTACTTCCTTAGTCTCGTACATGCAAATCCTAACGAATTTCCCGCCGTAATAGCCGCAGAGCGCTACGCCTTCGAAAACCCCCTCCAACCACTCTTCCGCCTCTACTGCCCTCTACTCAACAACAGCTTCTCAGAAACCATATCCGCAACCGCAGAAGAAGCACGAAAGAAACAACTAGAATCTATACCCTCAGATCCAACTTCAACCTGGCTCCAAGTAACCCGCTCAAAAGAAACCCCCCACGCACCAAACGAACCAATCCTAGGCGGCGCAGAATGGATCTTCATTCCAGAAAACACCTCTACCCCGCAAAATCTCGAATCTGAAATAAACTCCCTTTCACTCCGCCACCCAGCAGGCGGGGCCCGCATTTTCGCTGAACAAGCCTTCCGAACCCTCCGTGCAGCCGAATACGAGACAAGAGAACGATACTCGGGTAAAAAGGCCTACATGACACTCGGTAGCTGTTTTACCGTCCCGGAATACCGCAGGAAGGGTATTGCCTATATGCTCATGGAGTGGGGATTGGAGAGGGCGGATGAGGGGGGCTTAGATGTTTGGATTGAGGCTGCGCCGGATGCTGTACCGTTTTATGAGAGGTGTGGGTTTGAGAAGAGGGTTACTGTTTTTTTGGACTTTCCATGTCCGGATGGGTTGACGGATGTTGAGAAGGAGGAGTGGGTAGTTGCCAAGGGGTCTATTTTGCCGATTACCGCTGTCATTATGGGGCGGATGTGTAGATGTGGAGGGATAGAGGGGTTTGATAGATAGGAATTTTATTTCTTCACTTTGAATTATACTGCAAGTCTTGTACTTCAAACATGAATAGCTGCTTGTAATTGATCTTTACTTGCATCATAGAAGGGAGTTTTTGCAATAATTGAAGTTTCAAAACTCTCTGCATTCTATTTTGCTCCCATCTATCTAGAACTAAGTGTTAGCATAGGGTCAAAGTTCGATACTGGTAGGTATTTGCTCACCATATGTGTCGCGCCTTGACTCGGGTTTGCTCGTAGTTGATTGACCCATGAAGGGGATATCTTAGAATGCATGGCATCGTAACATTCGTTATCTAGTGGGTCCGTAGGTCCCTCAGAGCCTCCGGTGGTCTCCAGGCCAGTCATGGTATGCTCTGATTTCGGATCCACATTGGCTCTTTTAATCGATGTTATGCAATCAGCTTGGAGTGCGGTGGTCCCGTCGGGGGGACTCACTCAATTATTATCATCTATTGTGCAGACTGCTCTAGGTTGCGCATACTTTAGCAACCCGTGGGTAACGCTCTTCCATCACCTTCCCATTTCAGGGCTGTTTCCGGAATGTTGTGAGCAAGCAGGGACCTGAGTATGTACTCGATAATATTACACTGAACATCAAATGCTGCGCCTTCCCTAATATCGTTAATATGTGTTCAATTTATAATTCCCTTTATTTCGATAATGGTAATGTTAAAGAGAATGCTGAATTTTGGGACGTTATTACCGGTCAGAAGAAAATGATTGAAACATGCTCAAGAATCTTTGCACTAAGTTATTTGTAGATCTGATCACAAATGATCAGTGATAATGAAGCTTGACACTTATTAACTGTGTTCTAGCAATCTAAATACAAGGTAACGGTCAGGTGACCGTGGGTAACTATGCTGATAACTGACACATAACACTGCCGGAAACGAAGAGAAGACGACCTCCTCGTTGTTGCTGATTAGAACTTGATGAGAAAAGCGGACATGTAATTCGATGCGGGCTTCAACGTTAGGCGGTAGAGCGCATCCGCTACCGAGATGATGACGAAACTGATAAACTCCCACGACGTAAAAATGCAAGCTAGCATCGGGTTGTGACGAATCAGTTGTCGTCGTCCGAAGTCAGGTCGATGATGTTAGATGCTGCAGCGGCATTGGTAGTATTTCCGGTCGCACTGGCCGTCGCTATGTTAGCCGTGGCAGCGGCATTGGTAGTATTTCCGGTCGCACTGGTTGTCACCATGTTGGATGGAGTTGGAGTAGGCGACGTGCTGTAGGGGCCTAGCAGCGCCGAATTTAAGGCATGTGTGACAGTGGGGCTTGTTGTGAGCCTAGCTGGCTGGATATTAGGGTACGCTGCGTAAATCGCAGTTAACTCATCCCCAACGCTTTGGCGAGTTTTGCCTGTAGCCGTGTCACGCGTTGTTCCATATTCGGAAGACGTAGATGGAGGATGATATTGGCCTTTTTCTTGGGCTCCTGGCTACCCCAAATAAAACAGCCGGGCAAAGTACAGGACTAGAGGGATGCCTGAAGTGGATTGGAAATCTAGGCCAAACGTGGTAAGGCTAGCCCGATATAGTGATACGCAGGTCCAATCTCGTCGACAAAGGCTGTGAGTGGGGGCTGGTATTGTCAAGTTAAGCACCTGGATTCACCAGATGAGAAGTCAGTTGAAGAAATCCTGACATTGAATAATGTGCATTTCCCCTTTTTCTTACTGGAGCCTTCAAGGGACATCTATATCCTCCCTTTTCTGTTAACAAGACGCCGACATTGGCCAGGGCAAAAAATGTGCCAGACGTCGATTTGGAGCAATTCTGGTGGCCAGAAGATACGCCATCTTTAACTCCGAATCAAATATACCAGTAGTATGGCCAGGGCAAGGTATTTCATAGCATGTAAGCTCACATTTTATTCGAAAGCCTAAAGTCCACGGGTACATTGCGCCGTAGCCAAAAACACAGTAATGTCACGCTGAAATGCTCAAGTGCTCATTTTGAAGTCCACCATTGGCGGACTGGCCAAGTCAATGCACCAGCCATACCAGACACCCAACCAGCCCACCCTTTTGCCTTCACAGCAGCATGAACAACCGTGAGCATACGTTGGGTGAAGATATCTGCTGGGTCTGAGTCATGTATATAGCACTCCCAAACAGCTCCTTCTTTATCGGTTCCATCATGGAGAGCCTCCAATTCTCCCGTCGAATAATCAAGTTTTAGTTTGGGTCCCGTAACCAGCGAGCGACCAATACACGCTGTATCTGCAACCAAATATGACGCCGCATTGATAACATCCTCACTTTGCCCGAGTGGAACTCCCGCCAATAGTACCCGAACAGGCGTTTGCATGAACGTGGAATCGGTATAGTATGGGCAGATAATATTGACTCGAACACCAGCGCTGATGGGAGCTGTCACGCGTAGACTCCGAAACAGCCCAAGCACCCCATGCTTCGAAACGGTATACGGCGCCTGCGTGATCAACGGGTGTAAACTGGCAACGGACCCCATGAGCAGAATATGTCTGTCTCGCCCCGACTCCGAGGCAACCGATTCTTGTTCACACGGCTTCGAGCCCGGATTCTTCGCTAGAAAAAACAACGCCAGGTGCACCGTATACATAACGCCGGTGAGGTTGACATCCAGTGTCTTGAAACTCGGAGCCGGCGGGCTGGGATCATTCAGATAGTCGACGTGTGGGTTTTCGAAGGCCCGAGATTCCTCGCTATTGTTGATACCGGCATTCGCAACGACGGTATCGATTCCACCATGTGGACTCAATCTCAGAGACTCGCGAAAGAAGTTGACCTGGGATGTCCAAGATGTGACGTCTAACTGGATGAAATAAACATTTTCGTTTTGCGTGTCCTGGCGGATTTGCGCCGCGACTTCTTCGCCGGCTGGATTGATGTCGCCGAGTATCACGGTTGCTCCGGCAGCTGCCCAGCGAGCACTGTATCCAGCGCCAAAGCCCGAGGCGCCGCCGGTGATAAGTATGGTTTTACCTCTAATGCGAGCTGGGTCATAGCTCAGATCCATTGTGATTTGGCTCGTGTGGAAAAAGAGGAACGGAGTTCGGTGCCCTTGTTAACCGGATTGCATTCAAAGTGCAGATGTGTCTGGTCACGATTATATTAGGCTGGAAGGAGAAATCTCTGTTACTGGCATTCAAAGTGGAAGGGAAGCATTCGAGCCGAGCTATACGCTGCACAGTTCATTGGTCGAAAGTGGGGGCCAATTGACACTGGTATTTTTAGCCGACTCCCAGCTAAACACAATGGAAATTTATGTTATTTAACAAGAATTTACAATGTTTCCACAAACAAAACTTTAAGCCAAATAGGCCGGCCTAGAGCCGGGCAGGTAGGTCTACAATAGGCCAAATAGATCGTGCATGTTGAGCCTCTGGTATTACAGGTTTCTTGGCCCCCTAATCACTCGAATCGATCACCATATTCTATTTCCCGTCTAAGGCGTCCTAGAGGTAATTTCTTAACAGATTGCGCATGCATGGATGCATATGGCTCGTATCGGTATGGGCAAGGGTACTTGGCCAATCGGTGCGATTCGGGATTGTTGGTACTCGCTTGGCAGGACGGGTTACCGCCCCCAATAGTGGACTGCGACCCCCAACAGAATTCGATGGTTGGGTGAATGCAGGCCTCTTTGTCAGTGCTCTTTTGACAAGCTAATGAACAAGGTATAAGTCCAGGCCCCGGAGCATCTCCGCGATCCATCAATCTCTATTCCGTACTTCGTACGTGGATAAGAAGTCTGTGCAGCAGGGACCACATCTGGACAATAACGCGATAAGGCCAATTGCACCCTTTCAAGGTGTCCACACCCACATCTTGCGGCATTTTAAGATCCGTGCCCCACAGCGGCCCGCAGGGAGAGGACCTTAAGAAGTCTCTGATCCGGTGGTTTTGCGCACGGCTGATCTACTTGTTCAAAAGGTTCAACAACCGACCCGGTGAGCATGCATATCGGTTGCGATCATCCTCTGGATGTACATAGCCTGATTCTGATGCTTCAAACACGTGAATGTTCCAGAAAAGAAATTGAAATTGAAATTTGTGTACATAGACCATTTATACTTGCTATTAAGTATTCCACATTTGATATTCAACCGTCCCGGAGTCGCGCACTTTTCAAGAACGGCCCCAGACGATACCGAGTTGGGTAATTAGCCCATCGGTATGCTCGCCGTAGAAGCCCTTCATGGACCAAATGCTTCTACCGGGCTTTGGTGCAGATTCTGCCAGTGCAGAGGACCCCACTCATTCTCCGGCTACGCTGGCCGTCCCTTCGCACCCCCAGGTGAAGAGGCGATGGTGTTGCACTACCCGCACCCTTTGTACAACAGCTGGCTTTCCAAGTTTAACCACTACGGCTGTTTTTCCGACCACTGGTTCGGCGATCACCGGGCACCCAGGATCATAGACTTCATGTTGCAATCATGGGATGTGGTCCAAATGGCGCATAAGAGCAATGACTGGGCCAGTGTCAGGGCGTTTTTTTTCTAAACGAATCCTTGATACAAATTCGAGGAAAGAAGCTATTCGCCAGGGCAAGATACGTCAATATATGCCGTTCGCGGAAAGTTGAAAAGGACTGGATGAAGCGAAGACATTATGTATATTCAATGAGGAGACAATAAGCTTACTATGTTTCAGAGACTGATAGAATTCCATACTGACAAACAAGCTACACAGGGATTTGTCTTTTTATACTCGTGACTAGTCACTCACTAAAGCTCTTTGCGTGGTATACACACCATTAGCTATTTGGCTATTCTCAATCCGTCTTCGAGCATGAGGATCTCTAGACTTTAACATAGGCCGTCCATGGAAGGGCCACAAGCCAGAGCGGCCTGTGGACACCTAAACCTGTCTGAATGCCTGATGTCTACCTGATTTAGCCTGACCTTTTGCATAACAGGAGTAGTTTCATTGGGGTTGCCTCGCAATACCCTATGCTACCACACGTGCTGTATGTCTACACCTAAATTACGGAGTACTGTATGGAAGACTTCGCCCCATCTACAACTGCCTCACAAAAGCCAATTACTTGCCTCTGTGAGTAGCTCGTTATTTCTCACGCAGTAAGGTCTCGATTTTGCGCCTCTTATCTTCCCTTTGTATATACAAAACACTGCAATAACTACAGACACATTACTTTCCTGAAAGGGAGAGCGGACTGGAGTCCTAGGCCGCAGCGACAGGTGACCCGCTATGTCCAAAATATACTTTTGTTGTTCCTTGACTGCGCGAGTTCACCAATAAAGCTTGCTATTGCCATGGCCCACTGGCTACTGGAGGGTGATCTCTCACCCGCTCTCACCCATTTCTCACCCCGGCGATACCTACCCGACTACTGGCCGTATTTAAGCCAAAGCCACACGCCGGTTAGTTAGTAGTATAGTGGGTGACCACATGCGAACCCTAACTGTTGTATGTTTTTGTTTTGATTTTCACTTTTTAGTATTTATTTCGGAATTTCAGGGAATTTCAGGGGAAAATATCCCAGGGGAAAATATCCTTGCTGCCTTAAATTAACAGCGTTATACCTAAAAGGCTCTTAAGATATGATAGCTGGCTAGTTGGCCCTATCCATGTCCCGTAGTTGCTCTGAAGCCACGGTAGGCCTTTTCAGTAATCTCGGAATATCGAGTTCCTATTAATTTCATTACCTTCTGTCTATATAGACTATTTTCACTCGAAAGGATACCATACTCTTTTGCATGGAAAATTACGGTATTATTAGAACGACCCCTCTTACTAGGGAATGCCCTGAAACGAATGAAGTGAAAGAAAGGGTCCTACAGTAATCAACGTGCACATACGTGCGCGTCCGCAAAAAGAAGCAGCTTTTCTGCGTTGGACGCTAATACCACGCGCACTCCTAATTTGCCCACTATATTTCCTTTTTAAGTCTGGTGCATCAGGGCTTAGGGCTCACTATCCATTAATGCAATTCATCTGCACGTCTTTCTTATGTGATCGCTACGCTTCCTATCATGCGCCCCTCATTTACTATGACGGTCTAGCCTTTTATTGCCACGTAACAGCCGGAGCAGCGATTTGATTTCGATAGATTGACCACGCAGATATACTGATGTTGAGACTGAAAACTGCTCGCTATTGCCTCTTAAGCATCACACTTCTTATGGAAATACTTAATTTACTACACTGATCCGCTATTTGCAATCAATAGAGTGCCTAAATATCCTTTTGAGCTTCATAAAGTTAGTGATACTGTCAAGCCGTCGATATTTTCACGCTCACGCGGTAGCTGTCTGAAGCAGAAGTGTCGAACCCCGCAAGTATGGCCTTTCCTATTCAGTATTTGCGACTGACTGCGACAGTGACAGGGACTGCGCGACTGCGACTGACTGCGACTGACTGCGACTGACTGCGACTGACTGCGACTGCGACAACGACAGCGACAGCGACAGCGACAGCGACTATCGCAACCCCTAAAAATTTTTTTCTCAGGTCCTGAATCGCTTTAAAAGGGGCACGAATCCCCCTTCTTCCGGGTCTTCCATAGCTCCTCAGTGTCTTACCAGATCACTCAGAAGTTTTTGAGTCCCAAGTCTTGGAGAAGTCTTTCAACAATTTGTTTTTTCAGCTCTATCGTATCGACGCCGACATTTTATCCTTACGATGGACCGGAGGCACAGCGAGACCATTACCCAACGATTGCATTATACCAAGTGCATCCAGTGTCGAAAGGACAAGAAAAAGGTGCAACCCCCATTTCATAGATTACATTTCTCTTGGAATTGATTTACTAGAGTGTCATGGAATTAACGGAACTAAATACAGTGTCTCCCTCTCGATCGCACATGGCCTCTCCAAAAATGCGACCGCTGTTCTAAGTATAATTACGCTTGCTCATCGAGTATGACTGCAAAGCAAGAGAGGCAATTGCATGAAAGTCTCCGAACCACTGAGGATCAATCCGAAGCTCGAATGGGAGTGAATGGAGCTCGATCATCATGGGAGATACCATCAGGAAAACAGGAGGATGAGACCTTTGTCAAGCCAAAGTGTGCAGTCTATTTTGATATATTGATGAAAGCCAACTGGGAGCAATTTGGCATTCAAGGATCGAGACCAGATACCGGCAATGCATTTGCATGGTTGTTTATGGAGCTTTATACTCATGAAGCTAGGATACTCTATCGCGGGCTGAGTGCACGTCTTGCCGCAGTTGAGATCGGAAAGAAATACACCAACTTCTTCCAAAAGGCCATTTCGGATGGTATGGACGAAGCAAGTTCGCGAGATTTTGCGTCTCGAAAATTGATTCTTACCGAACAGAAGACCACGGACCCAGGAGTTCAACATCATTCAGATGATGACGACTGGATTCGGAACATTGACAAAGTACTCTGCATCGCACTTAGATGGAAGCATCTTTTTGAAACAATTGGTGTTCCCGAAGTTGCCCTAATTGGGTACGACGAGGGGGACGTATTTGAATGGGCCGATATACCTGTCCCCGACATCGAAAGAGTCAGCAACGAAGAATATGGCTCCTTACTCGTGAAGCTTCTAGACCCGGCGCTGAGTCTCAAGGAAACTTGTTTAAAACTTAGCGGAGTGGTCGGTATGATTCAGCGCTTGAAAGATTTGAAAGAATCGGAAACCAGAACATTCCTGGCAGCAGAGATCAAGCGACGAGTCAAAGACGTTCTGGGCAGCCCCGAGTCTTTGAACATATCTGAGGAGGAAGAAGAAGATGACGATGAGAGTATGGCAGACGAAAGCATGGAAGACGAGAGCGCGGGAGATGCGGAGATAAGGCAGGATGCAGACGTGGCCGGCCTTGCTGGGTTGACGGGCATTGACTTCTCTCGGATCTAGGGATTAGACCAAAGTGAAAGGTCCCATATACCGATTTTCAGATCAGTGGCTTCCAGAAGAATCCAGTCTCTATGAACAAATAGGTGACCAGTGCCAGCACCCTTATAGCTGGTTTTGAGACCATTTTCTTGATGTTTGTTTCTAGTTTATTTCGTTTGCAAGCCTCTTGAGCATTCATTCAGGGATGTACCCGCATCCTTATTCAGTTTCTTAATGGATAGCGGGGTCATAGCCTTAATTTCTCCTAGGATATACTATAAAGTAGAATCTTATTCTATTTGGCCGACTTATATATAGCTTAATAGACCTCAGTAGTTATGATTTGGGTACGTAGTTGGAACTAGAAGTTTCTTTCCCTTTCTAGACTAGTCATAAATGACCCTAAAACCCTGTTATTCGTTTTAATTATAAGTTTCTCCTCTATTGAACTATACATTTACTTTGAAATCTGCTAAGGAAAGGCTTAAAATATTTAGATATCGACGACGGGGATGATAGCCTCAGGAAATAGGTCCCTAAATCTAAGAAAAACAATAACTTAGTGTATAGAATTTCTTTATCTAATCAAAATTCTTTAATCAAAATTCTTTAATTATCGAGAAGTAATACTTAGCTATAACGAGACTTAGTTCATGTCAGTATTCTCTGAATTTTATGTTCTCTGAAGTCGATAACATGGCTCATATAATCTAGCACAGGGTCATGTTTCATGCGCATTTTGCCTAAGTTGTAATACCCACTTAGAGCCGCTTGGAGGAGAAACATGGAAATAAATTCAAAATCTTAGAGGATCTTACTCTAACTGACACAAACTTATCTTTCCCACACGGGCTAAATCTTCAGGTGACGAAATAATCAGGCAAGTGAATATCTCCTCGGACTGCCCTGAAGAGGGCTGAATAGAGCGGCGAGTCGCCCACACTCGATCCGTGGGCGCTAGGTGACCACGACCTTAGACATGCTGTTGTATGTTTTTGTTTCTTTTTTTATTGGCATGGAAACCCCCCCCCCCCCCCGTCCTGCATTTCATTTAGCAGACTTTCGGGCTTGATCTGTTAAGTCCCTTTTAGGACTAGTGCGTTCTGTCCTGTCTATTTCAGCCTTACTTTATAAATCCTCCTTCTCTTCTCTGTCGCTACCCTCAATAATACAGATACGTACTCTTATGTTTGCTTTCTCTCGCATTCTCTTCCTGTCTGATTAGTCTCAAATTTCCAGGGGACTGGTTAGTCAACTTGGTCGTCGTTGCTTCTCCCGACGCTGCGGACCAGGTGAGTTCGTAACAACTCATTGCTATTAAGATAAGTTTGCTCAAGGTGAGAGAAGGTGAGTAGGAGCAGAGTGGTTCACCCACAATTACTTCCGCTATAAGCGAGAACGAGCGGGATGTTTCTGTGACAGGGTTGCATTAGTGGGTGCGTGCGTCGCTGCTTGGGCCGTGCCCTGAAGGGCATAGGCCAGCAACGCGATTTTCGACGTTACCCGACGCCGGCTCTGGCACTTCAAACCAAAACGAGAGCTACTAGCTCTAATACTGGCGCTGTAAGAGTGCCGGTTAATATCGGAGAGGATCCTGCCTACTCAATGAGTTTTCACCCCCCCTCTAATAAATACTCAAGCCCATAAGTAAGCTGCGCCCCATCAACAGTTCTAAGGCGGCTCAGCCGCAGGGTCGTAATGCAGGGTTCTAAAAAACTTGACTATCCGTGCCCAGTGGACCCTACCACTCATTCAGGGGACTACTGGGCACGGATGCTCTATAAGGGCAGAATCCCCCCGGGCGGCGCACCCTGTGACTACTAGTGTCTGATAAAAATGCATCCCACGGAGGGACACAAGAATCTAATGCACGATATCTCACTGGCACGGACAATTTCTTCTCCAAGAGTTCTCCGCAGTTCGCATAACTTTTCCTTCTCTCTGTCTCCCCGCCTCTGGACGAATCACCTAGATACTCGCATCTCTTCTCTGCTATATCCCGTAGCGTTTCTCATGCTAGCTGGCGACCCCGCCTGCTGATAGTCATCATGGTATTTCAGCAGCTCCGACGCACAAAAAGTGGCCTTCTCCAACGCGACACTTCTTATATTCCTGAGCAGTGCTATGCCACCTGCAGTATGTTATATCCTCCGAGAGGTGCGCAATGCGCAGGACATATAGACTAAATACCCGTCGCGATCATGCAGACGTCCCCGTGATAGCCTATGAGTCGGAAGGAAATTCGAGTGCACTTTGCCAGTCGAATTCAACCTTCTTGCAAGAAATTGGCGACTGCAACTCTTGTATCGACCTTTTTTCGAACGTAACCACCGACACCACTGTGCTCACAGAGCTCCAGACAGTCCTCACATACTGCGATAGCATTAACTCGACCGAGAGTAACAGAACCAAGATCCAGTCCCTGCTGAGCCAGGAATCAGCCTTGGTTGCCTCGGCAGAGGCTCTAAGTGCTTCGCTTGCTTACCTGGGAGTCTCTGCCTCCGATACAACGACCACCCAGTCCTCCCTTTCAACGACACCCGACGTGAAGACTAGCTCGGTGAATCCAACTACAGTATACGAGACGGGCTCAGCACAGGCAACGGCAACCAGCTCAGGAAGCCAATCCAATGTTAGTACTATTGTACCAGCCGTTGTGTTGCCGGTATGTGTGGTCGGCCTAGCGGTGGTGTTGGGTTTCTTCTTTCTTCGCCGTCGACGAAGTCAACAGTCCAGGCCACCTCCCGCCGATGATGATCATCCCCTCCCCCCACCAGAGGACAAACCACAGTTGCATGCAGATGAGTTCCGGCCGGAACTCGAAGCTACAAGTCTTCATATTGTACGGAAGGTCGACCTGTCCCCGGTGGAGATGCCAGTGCGTGAAGAGGTGGCCCGGGAGCTAGATGATAGGGTCTAGTGCATTCTCCAGTGTTCTTAAATAACCCGTCAAGGACTTCACGGTCGGAGGCATACGATACCTGGTTGGATACCTATTGGTGGCCGATCACGAGCTTAGAGCAAATATCAATTTGTCGTTCAAAAATATGAGTAAATATGCATAGATTGGCCGTCGCATTGCTACCACAATGCTACCGGTACAGAACCCTGCATAAGCTTTTGACATTCGAGATCCGAGGGAATGGGTATGCGAGGCAATCGGATTCTGAACATGGTGCGGTTGCTGTAGCAGTATTGGCTAGAAATCCAAGCTCGCGGCAGACTAGTATACAGTCAACTCTCACCTATTGTACACCCGCTTTTAGAACACTCCCGCTTTTAGTACACAATTCGCTTGGACGGACCCACTTTTCCTTGGTTTTACATACTAAACTCCCGCTTTTAGTACACTCACCCTTTGTACACAACTTTTCATCCCATCTTTGCTGAGTCATCCGCTTAGTCAGTCATATCGACCAATCAGAATGCCTGAAATCTCTGATCTTCCACCTCTTCTAGCGTGCGTCAGACCGGCCACACAAGCTGCTCTACTACCACCAAAGCGTGCTCGATTAGGCATATCAGATGCCCAGAAGCAGGCATTACGTGCCTTTTGGTCTAATTTTAGCCCTAAACCTACCTAATCCGCGTGTGTAGATTGGTTTTAGTCCTAATTTAACCATAAGATTAGTCGTGTATCGGTTTCAAGAATTCTTTCATCCTAATATGAATATCTTAATATAGGGCTTATAAAGGCAAATCCGCGATTTTCTTCATCTTTCTAGCCTATTCTAGACCAGAAGCTATTAGATTGGGTTAATAAGCATATTAATAATGGATATCCAATTACGGGCCCTTTAATTTAGGTTAAAGCAAACGAGCTTTAGTCTCAAATCCCTGAATATCGAGATCAATAAAAACCTGCTTTCTCTGAAGGTTGGCTTACATACTTCAAAAACTGGCATAATCTTCGATATCATACTTTTCATAGAGAAGCTGCTTCAGTCCCATCTTCTGTATATGATCAGATAGAGGGAGTTCGTACGATATGCGATCAATATGAACCTTCTGAGATATATAATATGGATGAAACTGGCCTATTTTGGCGGCAGATGCCAAATGGGGGTCTTTCTTATGGAAAAATTGCTGGAAAGAAGAAAGATAAGACTAGAATATCTCTTGTTATTATAATAAATGCGGATGGATTAGACCGATTACCTTTATGGGTAATTGGAACTGTAAAAACACTATGTGCGCTCCGGGGAGTCAATTTCCAAGCTCTGGGATGTGTCTGGCGTTGGAATAAGAAGGCGTGGATGCGTGGAGATATTATGAGAGAATGGTTATATGCTTTTTATAAGCGTATTCCTATATATAAGAAAGCATTATTGCTTTTAGATAATGCCTCTCTATATATTGCTGGTCTAAAGTCTGCTCCACTACCTATCTATATTAGGGTTCTTTTTTTCCTAGTAAACGTAACTTCTATATATCAATCTCTAGATTAAGGAATTATTCAAAATTTAAAGCACTATTATCGGAAGAAGTGGATCCGCTGGATGATTGCTATCCTTGATCGAGGTCTTGATCTATAGACTCGGATGAATATCTCTTATATACTCTTCTGGATAACCTAGGCGTGGAAGAGCTCTATATTAGATCAAACGATCAAGAATTGCTTTAAAAAAAGTACTTTGATACGTCTCTTTGAAGATGAGACTAAACGCATCCAAGATGAGACTGAAGTGTTACGGACCTACAGGGGGCCGCACCGCCCGCGGGGCAATTATACCCAATCGTCCAGGACCGAAGGAACAACGTGCAGGTCACGTGCAAGGCATGGTTCGAAGGAACCATAGCCCATTCACAAAGGCCG
>JAMAGW010000022.1:481969-512836 GCA_023626355.1 Penicillium sp. S1602 | reverse complement strand
AACTGCCATCTATCATGACATTTTCTTGTCGACCAAATGCAATCTCATTGTGGTTCAAACGTCGTTCTACTGGAATTCAATCCTAAAGCTAAATATGGATCAGCTTCAAATGGAGTACCCCTAAAGAAATGCATCACCCAACAATCGTGTTGACCTGAAAGAGTGGTCAAATACGAGCACCCTTCGGGAAGTGATTATTCGGGCTATTTATTCGGGGCGTTCGCGACCACCGGAAACTTGTATGGTTCAGAACTCGATCTTAGTTCATTCAACCAATTATCTGCCTCGTGTTAGTTCTCTCAGTACTAGGGGGAACGGATATCCAGCGATCCAAAAAGTATCAATGAGTCCATGCCTATGCTTGGACTATCACATGACCCTCCCCCGAATTCACCTAAAGGGATTAGCGGATGCAGATCTTCCCGAATCAGTCATCGCGCAATTTGCACGCGCCTCGCATTCCTTCCTGACAGCCAGCTCTGGAATGGCCACCTTCTCACATCGGCGGAAATCGTCCGTCCTGCCTATATCGGAAGAGCAAATGTAGCCTTCTGAATACCCGAGCATAAGCTACGCAGTCAAGGTGGGAAGAAGACACCCGTGGCGAGTCAGTGAGTACTGGGCTCAGGGTTGAGTCTCGGCTCGCTGGTGGCTAACGGCGCCAAGGCTGGACCGTTGCGTAAGCGGTGGAACCCCAGTGCGGTTGGTACCATGGACGGACGGCCCGCCCGCACCTCTACCGATGGGTCTCACGGATCAAAAACTGCGGAGATTAGACGGGAATGGGCATGATGCTAGATCACGAGAGGCTACAAAATCATTAGCGCGCACAGACCCATGTACGGCGGAACTTGAGGCAATCGATCCCGATGTTCGACAGCACTTAAGGGTAGGCAGTGACTAGTCATTTACCAACACTAGCCAGCCATGGAACGAGGCAAGCCTCAATACAGTCAACAGAACGAAGTGTTGGGTGTCGATCTTACAATGGATCACGGTCTGTGGAAATCGCGGCTGGCACGGGTACCCCGGAGGCTACGGGTTCCCGGCTGGCCATGGGCTATCCCAAGTATTCGTCTGATCGTTGTTTGTTTACATTGGGCGAAAGTGCTGCACGGTTAAACGGTTCGTCTCCCGCACGTTTGACGCAGATCATGGATTTAATGCAGGGTCCGAGGCCGGGGCTCCGGTTCCTGCCAGTGGAGCCCCAGATTTCCATCCGTCGCTTGGGTACACGTATGTGGGGCCTTTGATTCACCTGGCAGGAGACCTCCTGCGGGTCAAGTAAAGGTGTTATCTACCTGACATGCGAGAACGACGGGAGGAAGGCCTGGTTGACTTTAAAATATCAGCAAGCTGCGGGCCCTGACGTTCCTCTGACAAGCATCACGGCTTGTCGCTGAGGGCTGTATCGGTCGGAGGACAAGATGTGAATAGTGTGTTCATCTTGATCTACCCGTGAACATAGTTCAAAGCAGAAAACGGGTCCGCCAGCACCAGGGTGTACGCGGCTACAGGCACTATACCGGAATGAAGATTGGTTAGTCGGATCCACACAAGACAACTCCGGATCGGAGATCAGGGGGTAATACGCGAGCCATTGTTTCTAGCACTAGACCCTCCGGTGCAACTCTGCTAGGACCGCGTATGGCTCGGAAGCTCTGTACCGCATAACGCTCCGTCAGATCCACTGCGTATTGATTCCCGCGGAGGTCTCATTTCGCAGCACTGGGTCCAAGTGCTCAACATCTCAGCGGATTGTGGATGGACAGCATTGAGGCACTATAACAGTGGATCCCGGAATGGACTTTTCAAAATGCTAGATTGGCGTACGCCCGAGCAAGATGTCCTCCGCCATGCAACTACTCAGGTAACCAGGCAAACCCATGGATCAGCGGCCAAAGCAGCAATGAATGATCCAGACGCATTGCTACCTGGTTATGATTGTTTAGGAGGGCATGGATCATGGAAATTACCCAAGACCGTGTACTCTGAAATTTGCCACAATGAGCAAATCAATTGATGAGAATCACATCTTTCCCTATACACGGTCTCCTGGCTGGAATCCACCACCGCTTCCCGCTAGGACCTTTAGCGCAAAAAGCCGTGGATTTTGAAATGCGTTAGTTGAATTTCATTGATGCAACCTCGGAAAAAGCTTTTCATCAATGTGAGCAATTTGAATCATTAAGACCGGGATTAGCGTAAGCTATATACTCTCCTTTCAGCGATGAAATTCGAAGTTTCCTTGCAATATTTATCAGCCAGTCCCTCTTTCCTCGTTACCCGGAATGCCTAAGGTCCCACCTACTGCCCGGAAGTCCCCCATGCCTTCTCGAGTGCTTCGACCCCAGCCAGGGGCAGGCGGGTCTTCCGCTCACATGCCCCGCCCTCCGCCTGCCGCGGCAGGTCGTCCTCATCCCTATGCTTCCCAGAGCACGCAAACAAACACCGTGGTAAGGCCCCTGACTGTTCTCAATGGCATGTCTTGTATCTGACCGTATTGGCGTGGTTGGCAGCCGACTATCGGACAGGCCACAGGGTCAAAGCGACAGGAGGTCGATCCAAACTTTGAGATCGTCCATGCGAACTGCACCAAGGTGGTCCGGATCGCCAATGAGCGCCAGCAGCAGCTGAGGTCGCGCCTCACGGAGCAACAGCAAGCGGCGTCGGACGCGGCGCAGCAGTTCGGGGTCGAACGCGGCCAGCTGCAAGAAACGATCCGGCAGATGGGTCTGGAGAAACAGAAACGGCTGGACGAGCTCCTCAGGGCGAAAGACAAGATTGCCAGCCTGCAGCAGCAGCTGGATCTGGTCAACGCCGATGTGCGGGATCGGATCACCCGCGAGGAACACAATCGGATCCTCCGAGAGATACAAACCAGTATGGCATCCGTGACGGACACAGTGGCCAAGACGATCAGGGAGTCGGACAATGTGTACATGGACTCCAACTTGCCTTGCCCGGACTTCACTCAGGGTTCCTGGGCCGAGCAGCTGGAGCAGTTGGGTCTGCCTGACGACCTTCTCCTCTCAGCGAACGTGGACATGCCAACTTCGGTCAATCCGCAAGACGTGTCGCAATTCGACCAATACGGGACTGTATCTTGATCAGCCGCCATGTACATACAGACTTAAGTAGCTACAGAAAAGGTAGATTAGAAATTCATTTTGATGCTAGTGGACTAAGCCGGGCACATTGTTTTGGCGGCATCTTCCTCGCCCCTGAGCCCTGAAACTGATATGCCTGCTTCGTGTCAGCACCAATTCCGGTACCGGTATAGTTGACCAGCGACAGGGAAGTGAAAAGTAGATGGAACCAAATCCGTATGATCTTGCAGTCACAGTCATGAACCTGTCCTCCGTCCTGAGAGGGCCCCTGACAGCACCACTTCTTGGTGCAAGAAGCGACCAATGGATAAGAGCTCCCTGATGATGTAATACGCGACTATGTAGATAGTTTAGGGTGTCCGAGATGGTTCGTTGCGAATGATGTGCTCAAGGGTGGATTCGGGATGTTAGCGCAAGAGCACTGCTGATCTAGAAGTTGGCTCTGCACGGACCTTGTCTGCTGCACGTCAGCTGCAGCCTTAAACAGACCACACCTCGATCAGCTCAGAGTCACTCGAACATTCCCGAGCCTTTCTCACCTATGCGCCGCTTTCGAGCCATTTCAGCACCCGGTAGATACAAGAAGTCCGGAGCGGTTTGCAGCGAGAGAGCAAGACCTGGTGTTGGTTCGTGGCTGTTGCGCCCAACCGTGTGGAGCTCAGCGGGTTGCGTAAGCGGGGTGGATTCCACAATGAGGAACCATGGGCAGACAGACCTGCGCATCTGGGGAGCAAGGGAAATTACCCCATCCGGCAGCAGATCGAGTGGGAACTTCTGTCCGATGTCATGTGAGGCCGGACAAATCAATAATAGACACCTTTTCTGGTACAGCGTATCCTGCAACGCCTGTCCTGATTGATGCGCACGGTGAGACATGTTGGTCAGCATTGGTAAGGCGCGTGGAAGTCACTTACCTGCCGAGAGATCGTTCAAGCACTGAGCTGTGTGTCAGAGCGGGTTGATCACCCAAGATTACGGCCGAATGTACTCCGCGATTATATGATATTACAGTCAGACTGCGGGCGATCCCCTCCGACTATTGACTGTTTGTTAGTTTTTATCCCTTGTATCCTTTGCAAACCTTTCAAGGTTCCTTGTTAGCCTATTGGACAGCCACTTGTCAACGGCCGATGCTATGGCATCATGTCTACGCAGGGCTTCATGCAGGTTGGCAATTCAGGCACGCAGCCTAGCCCCTAATATGTGGGTCGTTGCAATCGACCGGGAGGAATCTCCCGCCAGGGGGAAGTGGAGCGGCAACGGGCCTTCTCGAAACTTAGATGTAGTAGCTGTGGAGATGTCCCTGTGAGAAAGTTCAGTAGAAGGGTCAGTGCAGGCCAGAACGCAGCTGGCAGATGGAACTCGGCACGCGGGCTCGTTTCTCTCTACAGCAATGGAAACGAAGCCTTGGAAAGCACACTCAAAGCAGACTATTGGCTGCGATCCATGGAACCCTGGTGCCACGACGGCCGACTCAACCTTTCTTGGCTACATGTCTGCTGGGTCAAGAATCCGTACCCTGGATTGTCATCATCATCTACCGTGGATCGGGTACGTGCGGCCCACCCGAAGCCCGAGAAGGGACCAGCCGAACGCTGAAGTGGGGCTCGGGTTATAGCATCTCTCCCCCCATTTCGTTCCTACACAAATAGTACAGTCAACAAACAGGGGTGTTTTACCCGAAATGTATGTTCATTGTACATGCAGCTGCTGTTTCCTTGACTCTTTTCGGCCTAATCCATCTCAAACTCATTTAGCGGCCCGCTTTTGGCGGCCTACATTCGGCTTCACATCGCTCTCCTCCGTCTCTTCATCTGCGCAAAGACTGTTGACCCGCTCCTGTAACCCGTTCATTCCAGCTCTGAGAGCTGGGATGTCATCGTAGCCCTGCGCCATGGTAGTAATGTGTTTTTGCATCGTTCCATTCCAGCGGTTTTGCTTATTTAGCTGATCAATGACGGACCTAATATAGACGAGTCAGTACGACTCATGCTCGTGCGGGGAAGTTCTTTTGCGAGCCTACTGCAATCGACGATCTAGACTGGAGCTTCCTGTTAGTATGCACTATCGATTCTGTCCGTTGGTTGACTAACACGGTCAGAGCCTGACTGATCTCTTTGAGAGAATCGAAAGACTGATGCTGCACTGGCTCGGGGGGTGGCTGGCTTTGACTTTCCATATCCCAGTCGACTTCGTCGGCTTCCTGTGGGAGCATGCTGGGCTGGGGGCTTTCCGCGTATGACTGGCCGTCTGTGATATCAAACGGACAGTCAGGGTCATCCTCCAGCGCCGCGTCCGCCGCGTCCCCTCTTACAGGAGATGGAGAGGAGTCCACGGTATTGGAGAAGTCTGATCGTTGCAGTTCCTCACGGAACATTTGATAATATGCGGACATCAGATCCTCCGACTTTTCTAGTTGCTCCATTGTGGCGACCTGACTTGCTCAGAAATTTGAAACAAAATACAACATCGCACGGAATAGCGTCGTATTTATACCTTGAGTGGATACGGGCTGGGCCACCAATAAGATGACAGTCAATGGTAAATATAGTGTGAGGGGCAGGAGTCGTAGGCTAGAATGGTTGGGCGTCCTGGAATGATTGGGGACGTGGTCGACTGAACGTGACGGCCCGCAGCAGATCGGAGGATCTGCCATATAGAAGAGGGCCCATGGGAGCGGCATGACAAAGTGCTGGGATGAAGTAGAATTGATTGCCATCTAAGGAAATCATCACGCCTGCCATGAGAAGCCCTCACATTCGTGCGGGCCATGAAATTCGTCATTTTAACTTAGTCTAGCCAAATCAATCACATCCCACAACTAAAATTTCATGGATTCCAAGATGCAATGAAAATGTCCATGAAATTGATGAAATTGCTAGCGACCCACTTGGGATAGACCACGAAGCCCGGAGTTCATTCACAAATTCCGCCGGCCTCAATTTGGCCGGGCAAATTAGAAAACGCTAGCTGCCATGATCCATTAATTGTAGCGTAAAATCGAAAAAGAGAATTAAATAGCTGGCTTTCTCCGGATGGATCAAATGCCCCCTTTCGTGTCCATTCTACCCAAGCTTCCTTTTCCACCAGGTCTGTTTGTGCAAAATGCCCCCAAAAGGGAAACGAGTCTACATTTCATGGGACAAAAAGGAAGAGAAGGAGCTTCGGGCCTGGCTCGCCCGCCATAAGCATCTTCCATGGAAAAAGAAGTGCAAGGAATATCTGCGGCAGAAGAAGAAGCCGCGGACTGTCAGCTCCATACGTTCCAAGTACGACCAATTGGAAAGAGAGTGCCGCCGCCCAATTAGGCAAAGGAAGGCTACCGGGGACATCAAAACACATCGCCCGCCCAGTCTTCTCAGCCAGCTTCCTCCTTCTCCACCCCCGCTAGTGCTTCCACCCCTCGACCCCTCCGTTCGTGAAACGATCCAGCGGTGGCGTCGGCAGATGGTCTCATCAGAAGACATACCGGCAGAGCATCACTGTTTCAGCGATGATGGGTCTGCTTCCCCTGCTACTGCAGTGTCTTCTGGACATTCAGGCTACACATGTGCGTTCCACGGGGTTTCAATTATAGTTGAATGCTAACAAATCTACAGATGATGACATAGAAGTATATGATGACGAGTCCTGGGACTACCTTGAGTGGGATGCATTTGAGAGGCGGTGGGGCTTGTATGAATCTGAAGAGACTTAGGGATGGCATTGGATGATATACATCTGACTCAAATCAAGAACACCATCGATACCTGTCTGAAGTCAGACAAAGGTTATGTACCGTATTTACGTGGCGATAATCCCTCCGACTACACCTGCCGGCGATAGTGTGAGAAAATTGCAGCTACCTTGTTATAATATGAAGCCGGTGCAGATCAGGAACCAAGCTGAACTATCGGAATTAATCTCGAGGTGTCTATACGAACAACCAAGTTGATTAGAAATCAACATATTCTTTTCGTTGTATATATATATTCTAAAGTGTCCATCTGAATAACAGCAATCAATCTGCCTGTAAGGTACAACAAGCCCTAGTCAATTACAATAAGCTCTAGTCAGCTCCACAGTCAAATCTGTCTAAACATCGCATTCCCGAGTGTATGAATCAACATAGCCTTGAACATGTATCAAAGGCAGCTCTACGTACTAATAAGATAGCAGGAACTCAAGGACTCTTGCTGAGACAACTTTGATATTGAGACAATTTGGTATTTGCTGAGCCACGAGCCTTCGCGCTTCCCGTATCATTGCTGTCCCTGCAAAACCCATCACCATTTGGATCAAAACCAAGGCCAGAAAGAATATTTCCCAAGAATGAGCTCTTCTAAATGTCAATATGAATAGCCCAGAAAGTGCAGTTGCGCTCAACAGGGGGCGTTTTTATTAGCAACTTTGCTTTGATCTGAACTCGAATAGAGCTCTTAAAGAGAATTTAGGAACAAAAGATGCGCTTCGAATTTGACTTTTTGCTTTGACTGTCTCCGATCAGACAAGTGACTTCTGAAATTCTTCACGTGCTATCGAAGACTACATAGAAGGAGTTCTAGCAGCAACAGTATATTGCAGTAAGCCGCAGATCATTCAACTGTTGCGATTATTGAGAACTGTTGGAGAGAAGGGGGTGTAGACTCAGGCGTAGACTTCCGCAAAACCCAACTTGGGTCGAACATCTCGACCCAAAACCCAACAATCAAAAATATATAACCCAACATTTTACATAAATATACATCAATATGCCAAGACTTTCCTATTTAGGGTCACTTATGCACTCTTATACATCAAGTTGGGTCGAAGTTGGGTTATTGGGTTCTTGGCAATGCCAAGATTGGGTCGAAAGTTGGGTTTTGCGGAAGTCTACTCAGGCGGCGAGACTTAAACACATCACAACCATTCTTGCCGCAAGCCCTCTGCTTGGACAGAAATCAATTTCAATTGGTATATGAAGATGATGAAACCTTCTAAGCCCTAGTCCCCAGTACAGTAGAATTCGAAAACAGTTTCCCCTCTGGACACACATCGCTTGTTTCTCGGTTCGTACCCGAAACCGCACTAGCCTAAATATGGATATAGATGTAAACAATTAATTTTTGAGAATAAACTGATTTAATACCGGGACGATCATTTTACGTATAATATTCTATGTTACACGAAATGCTGATACACTGCCCCGCCATTCCCCTCCATAATGTTTTCACCCCATTCTTTCGCAATCAACACTTTTACTTTTCCCAGAAATCACGTCCAATAAATATGGCACCGAGACTTTCCCCATCGAAGCTGCGCTTCATTCACGATATGATAGAAAGCCAATCACTAACCACACTTCAAATGGCTGATGCAGCCGAATGCAGCGATCGCACGATCAAGAATATTCGCAGGAACTTGCGGCTATTCGGAACAGTCCATGCCCCTTTAAATCGTGTCGGTCGAAGAAGAACCATCACGTCCCCAATGCTTGACGCACTTTGTGAACATCTGCTCGAAAAACCGGGCCTTTACAGTACCTCGACGAAATGGTAATATTTATATGGGATGAATTTCGGATACTTGCAACGACTTCAAGTATTAGAAGGGCTTTGACACTGACTGGCTGGTCGAAGAAGTCCATTCGCCAGAGAGCCAAGGAACAGAATGCAGAACTACGGGAATTCTATCTTCATAATATTTCAGAATTTGAGTCGTACCACCTAGTCTACGTTGACGAATCTGGTTGTGATAAACGAATCGGATTCAGGAGAACCGGTTGGTCACCGCTTGGTGTTGACCCAGTCCAAGTGTCACAGTTTCACCGTGATGAACGGTATCAAATACTCCCAGCGTATGCCCAAGATGGTATCGTGCTTTCACGCGTTTTCCGTAGTTCAACGGATGCCGGTGTATTCGAAGACTTCCTCGACCAGCTTCTTCGGCACTGTGGGAGATGGCCGGAGCCGAAATCCGTTCTGGTAATGGATAACGCATCTTTTCACGACTCTGAACGTATTACGCAGATGTGTGCTGATGCTGGGGTCAAGCTGATTTACCTACCTCCTTATTCACCGGACCTTAATCCAGTGGAGGAATTTTTTGCTGAGTTAAAAGGCTTTATCAGGCGTAGTTGGTGCTACTATGAAGAAAATCCAAACCAAGGATTCGATAATTTTCTTGATTGGTGCATTGAAGCAGTTGGAGCTAAAGGGGAGAGTGCTGAAGGTCATTTCCGGCACGCAGGCCTAACAATCGAATATCTAGAATGCAGGCAAGACTAGACTCTCCTGAGTGCGATATTTGCGTGGTGATAGATGACTTTTCCATCCCATCTGCAATTTCCAATCGATGTCTTGGAAAGGAATTATACAATCAACAGTAGTTTCGTGATTGCGCCTTAGGTGTGTCCACATGGCGTTGTCAGAATCGTAGCTGCGGTGATTTTTGATATTAGAGCAACAATCATAGCAATACCACATGTGATTGTGCCCGTCGATTTCTCCAGGGCGCCCAGGGCGCCCGATAAAACTAGCATGGGAGCGACGAATATGCTCGATCGCTTCTCGAATATCAAAATCTTGATCGTGTTCCGTGCATGTTAAAGCCTGCATGTTGAAACCAGTATACAGCTGTCCTAACACAAAGTTTGCACGATATATTGCAATGAACGGCCATAGGCTTACCTCTCACGTATTCAACGAATATGATAAGCTTTCATCAATATTGAAACGAGCGATAATTATCTAAATAAGATAAGTATACAGTAAAATTTGTAGCGGTCGGGAGGTTAGTTGACTCGTATCTGAGGGTATTGGTATTACGTCATGATATTGTACACGTCATCAGAATAATGCGAGACACTTGGCAGCTTGGAATTGCGTAAGTGAGGCTGCGAGCACATGACAGCTCACGCACTTTTCTGAGCCTGTGTGTTTGAATTTGACATTACATGATCCTAGCAGTATTGCCTACAGTTACATATCGATCATTCGCCAAGGCAGAGACCAAAAGATGCCAGCGAATTTCCTGAGTCTTCCTGCTGAGCTCCGCAATGAGATCTACAAATATCTCCTAGTAAGTGGAGATCCTATTATTCCTTGGAGCAAAAAATACGAGCTTGCGTCGAACCTTCTGTCCACAAACACGATGATCCTACACGAGGCCAGCTCACTACTCTATGGCAATAACTGCTTTGATCTCTCTTCATCGAGCTCTATACTTATATTCGACTTCCTCGCTACTATAGGCTTGGTGAACGCTTCTCATCTTAATTGTATCCGCATCGGCTTTCCCGAGTTTGGCGACCTTGAAGAGGAGGTCAGTCTTGATGAAAAAAGCCTGCGCTCTCTAACAAAGATCCAGGCATACTGTACCAACCTCAAATCCATCACAGTACCCGCTCCATCC
The DNA here is from genome assembly GCA_023626355.1 of Penicillium sp. S1602. NCBI lineage: Eukaryota > Fungi > Ascomycota > Eurotiomycetes > Eurotiales > Aspergillaceae > Penicillium > Penicillium sp. S1602. The sequence continues at coordinate 502,355 of JAMAGW010000022.1, read as the reverse complement.
ACACGTCTGATGGGAATGGAACTATCAGTTGACAACCCTTCGATTTGTGATAGAGCATTAGCGTTGGTAGCCGATCACTTCAGAGCAATCACATCAATGCCAGAAATTGTCATGGAAGTTTACGATGATATCCTGACCCCACATATCATACCTGCAGAGAAAATGAAGCGTTTTGGGTGGACGCTCAAGATGGTGGAGCTTGTGGAAGAAGAGGAACGGGATAATGACATAATTTGGGATGAGAAACCAGATTTATCTTATCTTTTCGATGAGGACTATGATTATGATAATGATTACGACTACGACTAGAACATCCCAACCTAAGCAAGAATGAACCGTTTGCAAAATAGCGCAAAATCTTAATCCCTAGCAGCATAAGATGGCTGTGCACATGATAAGCAGTTCGCAAGGAAAGACTGGCTACATCGCAAATAGCCAAACTGGCAAAGTGTAGAGAGTGTTCTACCACTGACATGCACAAGAGCATACGTTTGTTCGGCAGTCCAGTTTCTCCCACAATCCCTTCCGGCCCGGCAACAGCAGCAGTATTTTACAGTCATTAGGGGGCGAATAAGGCTGATTCCTTAACAGACTACTATATCTATCTGTAGATATGTCTATGTCGACAAAAATGGTGCCTTTGCATTCACAAAAAGATGTAGAGAAACCTAGAAACCATAGAAAGAAACCCCACACCAAGGCTAGACCAAAAGCTCCCTCTATCCACAGATGGTAGCAATTGAAAAGATCTTTCAAAATGCAGTTCGCATTGATCAACCAACAATGTCCAAGGAAGGACTGTCCCTAGATTGTTCGCATTTAACACCATTTATCACACCAACATTTAGGCTGCCAGTTGCATTTTATCAGCCTTTGCCCACATAGTTATCGTTCGTCAGTGAGGGAAGCCATCACTTACACAACCATCAGGAAGACAACAAAGAAGAGGCTGCCAGTCACTTCATGTCAGCCCCTCGCCCTCAAAATGGTGGCGCTTCTCTTACCTCACGCGCTTTCAGTGCTTGGATTCTGTCATCATCCCATGGGAGCTCAGTTGGGGATGCCATCACGGTGGCTAGGAGAAAGGCGTAAATAACGTGAATTGGTCGCATTTTCACTTTAAGTAAGAGAGTATTAATGTTCTTTCGGTAAGTGTAAAGAGGACATGGGGGGAAAAAGAGGAAGTTGCAGGAAATAGTACTGGGTTTTTAAATGTACCTCTACAAGGGGTGGGATACTTGGGATAGGGGTTCATTATGAGGAAAAAGGAAGGTCTTGCCCAATGGCAATGGTGCAGAGCTAATTCATACCTTCAAAAGGCTGCTTGGCTGCCCATGATCCTGCATTGTGTTCATGTGATAGGTGTGAGGCTGGTTGCTAGTGGATCGAAATATTGCAGAACATGGAGCAAGGAGTATTGATCTACATGTTACGCACGGCTAACTGGTCACAGTGAGTGTCGTTCGTAATGGTCGTATACGTACGTCGAGGCTCGTCCTCAAGTCTCAGTCGCAATCGTACCGTTGCCTGTTGGCCTTACACGGGCTCGGATCTATAGAATAGACTCTTGTTGGGCAGTGCCAGATAGTGCGCCTAGTCAAGCTATGCTTAGGATCTGTGTCGAGTGACAAGAGACTAAGTATACCTCTCCTAGTAGGGTGGTTGTCTTAAGTACGAAACAAGGTTGTGAAGCTAGAACTGTAGGTTCCAAGTAACAATGTATAATTGAACACGAAGAACTAAATACATGTGCGGTAATGAGCGTCCTTATATATCTAATCCTTCCTGCGTCCTGTCCTCGAGAAGGACAGGTCCGTTCCTGTGTCAGGTCAGGTCCGTTCCGCAGAACGGACAGGATCCTGTGTGCTTAGTTACTGAGGGTTGGGCCTCACGTGATTTCCCTGCGAGTGCCATGTTGTTATGGCGGAGAATCGGCACCTGTGATTAGGCGGCCGGTTCTGGTCTGTTCCCCACCGTCCCGTAGTGATATGCGGTATTCCTTGACACGGCTAGTGGGAGGCTGTTTCTGGCTCCCTCGGCGGTGTGCGATCATTGGTTCCCGGCAAGTGGGAAATGGTTGGCCTTGAGTGCTCCTGGGAGGTGCGGCCCGAGTGGGTCCGTAACACTACACTCAGCTTTACGATAAAGGTACTAACTCAGTGGAGATCACGCTACAGTCGTTCTCGAAATTGCCTTGACCAGTATATACTCTCACTCTCTCTTGCGGCCCCGCCGCCAAGACCTTAGCGTTGATTAGTTATGGGGCAGACTAACTGGATGCTGTAAAATGCGGCGCTGTACGATACGGTATGTAACCGCCTGAAATTAAGCCAAGAGCAGAAGATAATTTAGCGGAATTTCATGGAAGCCAATAGCATCTGAGAGGGCCGCCTTGGATCTGCTTTTTAAACGATATGCCAGCTGACGGGAGAAACATTACATTAATAGGATGGAGTGGTGTAAATTATCATATTCTCCCAAGCTCTTCGTTTATAAAGAAATTAGAACGTAAAGAAGGAAGCCAAATCGATAATATCTATATACAAAATCCGATAAAGGAAATTCGCCCCGACGCGTGTCCTAGGGCAACGATATTACCGTTGATCTGGAAACAGGTAGGCCGAGACTCAATAGGCAGCCAGAGAACTTTCTTACCACTCAACTTGATCCATTGCCCATGCATGATAGAGATATTCGAATTCGCATCAGGCGGAGAGGACATGGGAATGTTATTCATGGATTGGATGCTAAGAATGCCAGCATTGGTGTGAATAGAGGAGCCGTCATCAGAAAATTTTACTGTCGAGACCTTTTTTCCAACATCCCTCGTTTGCAAAAGGACGCCCGTCGCCGGGTCCCAGAGCCGCACTGTTCTGTCGCTAGAGCCAGAAGCCAACTGCCGGCTATCAGGCGAGAAGGCCACAGACTGAACCGAATTCAAATGGCCTTCGAGTGTCTGAATGAGTGCACCTGTTTTTGGGTTCCAGAGCCGCACTGTGGTATCACTAGAGCCGGATGCCAGCAGCCGGCTATCGGGTGAGAAGGTTACTGACTGAACCGAGTGTAAATGGCCTTCGAGCGTCCGAGTGAGTACACCTGTTTCTGGGTTCCAGAGTCGCACCGTCTTATCGATAGAGCCGGATGCTAGTATCCGGCTATCAGGTGAGAAAACCACCGATAGAACCGAACTTAGATGGCCTTTGAGCGTGTGAGTGATTACGCTTAGAGCCGGGTCCCAGAGCCGCACTGGGTTATCATCAGAGCCTGACGCTAGTAGCTTACCATCGGGCGAGAAGGCCACTGACCGAACTGTATACGAACGATTTTCGAGCTTTTGAGTAAGCGCGCCAGTCGCCGGGTCCCATAGCCGTATTGTGTTATCGCTGGAGCCAGACGCCAGTATCCGGCCGTTATGTGAGACGGCTACCGAATTAACCCAACTCGAATGGCTATCGAATTCCTGGGTGAGTGCGCCCGTCGCTGAGTCCCAAAAACGCACCGTATTATCGCTGGAGCCCGATGCCATCAACTGGTTATTAGGCAAGAAGACTACCGACTGAACCAGACTCGAACAACCATCGAGTGTCCGGATTAGCGCGCCTGTCACTGGGTCCCAGAGCCGCACTGTGGTATCACTAGAGCCGGATGCCAGCAGCCGGCTATCGGGTGAGAAGGTTACTGACTGAACCGAGTGTAAATGGCCTTCGAGCGTCCGAGTGAGTACACCTGTTTCCGGGTTCCAGAGTCGCACTGTCTTATCGATAGAGCCGGACGCTAGTAGCCTAACGTCTGGCGAGAAGGCCACCGACTCAACCGAGTGTAAATGGCCTTCGAGCGCTGAAGTAATTGCACCTGTTTCCGGGTCCCAGAGCCGTACTGTATTATCGCTAGAGCCGGATGCTAGCAGCCGGCCGTCAGGCGAGAAAGCCACCGAGTTTACTGAACGTAAATGGCCTTTAAGCGTCTGAGTGAGTGCTTTCATCACCGGATCCCAGAGCCGTACCGTGCTATCGCTAGAACCAGAAGCCAACCGCCGGCCATCAGGCGAGAAGGCCACAGACTGAACCGAATATAAATGGCCTTCAAGTGTCTGAGTAAGCGCGCCAGTCGCCGGGTCCCATAGCCGTATTGTGTTATCGCTGGAGCCAGACGCCAGTAACCGGCCGTCAGGTGAGAAGGCCACTGAATTAACCCAACTCGAATGGCCTTCAAGCGTTTGTATTTCTGCATTCCATCGCTCTTCAACTTGTGGTAGCTGGCAAATCCAAGTTGGCGTCTCTTGTCTGAACTGTGTACGGATTGTTGCTGTCCGTGGTGCAAATATAAGTCCAGCGCAGTAAACTTGAAGGGGTGCTTGATCGATTATTTGGTGGAATTTCAGAATAAATCGCTTTGCATCTTGAAGAAAATCGGAAATAGAAGAAGACTAATTACCAAGAAGCTGTTAGCCTGAATCGTTTGTACATCACCATCCTTCAAACTTACTGATATGGCCATTTGGAGGTGATCAAGAATACCTGGTATCTCTGACGTAAGACCTAGTAGACTCATCGCTTCCACCCAATGGAGAAAATGTTTCTGTAGGAAATGTCTCTGGAGAAACAATAGAGCAGTATATGCCATGTTATTCGCACCCGCACATTTAACTAGATGATATGCCCAGTACCGACAGGCATACTGTAACTCTAGGGGAAGGTTGCATTCGAGAATCTGATGATCGATCTCCGAACGTTCGGTCCCATCGCTAGGTAGTCCACAAATATTTTTTCCAAGATTTTGACACATCATGAGACATTGTTTGGCTAGATCATAGTTTATATCTCTCTCGTGCATTCCTAGGGGTGTTTTCTTGTGGGTTTCTGGATCGAGAAGAAAGTCCCGAAACGATAGGTGAAATAGTCGCACAGGTGTTACATCATTATCTGGTACTTTGAGTACAGAGTGCAGGGGGTTCAGCCGAAGCTGGATAAGTCTCTCTTCAATACCTAGAAGCCTTGAAAGTGAGGCAACAGAGAGTGGGCTCTCTAGTACCATGATGGCTCCGATCACTTGCTGAAACTCCGATATCAGTTTTGCTTTGTGCGTCTCGTCTTGTGTGTTAATAAGGCGATGAAGAACCGGTAGGTATGTTGGATCTAGCTTCGATTGATCATATTGATGTGTAAGGATCTCTGTGAGACTGTCCCTGGGGTCCCAGAGTGTGTCCTTAAATATGCGACAGGTCGTGGCGGCGAAAATAAATAACGGAACGGATAATGCTACTAGCTTGTGAAGATCTCTGTCGCCAGGCCAGTCTGTCGATAGGGAGCGTTCAATTCGAATATCTTTAAGTCGATGATCAAAGAACACTGATATGTCATGCTTGATCACTTCTAGAGGGATGTCATGGAGAACAAAGTCTCTATGGTCATTTTCCGCAATCTTCAAAAACCCTAGACGGACCGGTCGATCAGGTCTACTAGTTAAAAGCACCCGTAGACGTATAGGAGCTAATTTTTGAAGCTGTGGGATAAGTTGAAGTATTAGTCGAATATCATCATCTCCCTCACATTCATCCAATGCATCAATCACTATCACCATGGTCTGGATAGGGATTCTGGATCGCTCGAGGCTCTGAAGTGGTTGAAGAAGCAGTTTTTCAAATTGTTCCCGCATTGTCTTTGTGATTATACCTGGGTTATCGCGGACTGTTCGCTGGAGGACGGGTATGATCTGAGGGATACTAGTTGCTAGCTGCCTTGCGATTGTCGGGAAAATTTTCCTTGCATTCCCTCGATAACCCTCGCCTCTCTTGAAGAAAAAGCTTGCTCCGAGTAACTTAGATTCGCTGAATAATTTTGCCATGGTACGAGAGATGGTCGATTTTCCTGTTCCGGCTATTCCATTCAACCAGAATATGCATCTACCCTGTGGTGACGATGCCCAGTCGCTTATCTGGGAGAGAAGATCGGTTCTTGTGCCTGGAAGACAGTGATCTTCATGCTGATTTACGTATGAATCGAACGCAGCCTCAGGCACAGGGGATAACTTGTCGTCAAGATCTGTATAAGGTCAGCATGACCGATACTCCACAAAGATTCTCATGAAGTACCTAATGGAACATTAAACTCGTTCGTGACCGAACCGTTGTTGATCCCTATCTGTGATCCATAGTTGAAGCCATGGAATGATGCGGTTGAATCCATGGTTTAGGAAACAGAGGACACTCGCACTTGAAGGAACGTGCGGGGTTGCACGACCTGAAGTGTCACGAATCGCGTCAGCTCCAGGCCGGTCATCGGAAGAACCGTTAGCCTGAACTAGCCTCAGCCAGTTTCTCTTCAGCGCCCCTCTGCCAGCCAGTGGTATGATGTCATTTAGCTCGGGTTATCGTCGGTCCGCAGGGGACTGATCTCGCGTCGAGAATCCACCTAGGCATCAAGCGCTAATGACCGCCTCACCACCCCGAACAAATGGCGCCCAACTTGAAATCGCCTCATCTTGAACTTATCCATCATATGCTTAAGAGTAACTCGCTAACAACTTCTCAGATGGCCCATGCCGCGGACTGTAGCAAACAATCTATCCTTCATATTCGATCCAACCTACGAGTGTTTGGGAGCGTTCGAGCCCCTCGAAATGGCGTTGGACGCCCGCGGAGCATCACACCGTCTATGTTGGAAGCGCTTTGCGAACACTTAGAGGAGAAGCCGACCTTGTATCAAGACGAGATGGCCCTCTTTCTCTGGGACGAATTTGGGAAACATGTGACTATTCAAAGCATCAGCCGTGCGCTGGCGTCCGTGGGATGGTCCAAGAAAGCAGCTCGTCAAGTTGCGAAGGAACAGAATGCAGATTTACGCGACTTCTATCTCCGCAATCTGTCTGGTTTCCGGTCGTACCATTTGGTGTTCGTCGATGAGTCAGGGTGCGATAAGAGGGCTGGGTTTCGACGAACTGGCTGGTCCCCTCTCGGGGTGACACCAGTCCAGGTTGCTAAGTTTCACCGTGATAAACGTTATCAGATACTTCCTGCGTATTCTCAGGATGGGGTCGTTCTACGACGGGTTTTCCAAGGCGCTACGGACGCCGATGTTTTTGAGGATTTTATTGAACAGCTTCTTCAACATTGCAATCGGTGGCCTGCGCCAAAGTCTGTTCTTATCATGGATAACGCTTCTTTCCACCGGACGAAGAAGATCCAGGAGATGTGCTCAGATTCTGGCGTCAAGCTGGTATACCTCCCACCCTATTCACCGGATTTGAATCCCATTGAGGAATTCTTCTCTGAACTGAAGCAATTCATTAAGCGAAAATGGATTGAATATGAGGTGAACCCAGATCAGGGGTTTTAACAACTTTCTGGAGTGGTGCGTTGACACGGTTGGATCAAGGGTGGCGAGCGCGGAAGGTCATTTCCGAAATGCAGGTCTAATCATCGATGAACTTTAATCTCAAACTATTGTATCTGGATATAGGAAGAATAGGCTATCGCTGAATAATTCAAAGCGCGCATGAAAAACTCCCTCCCTCTCTAACAACCATTACGTTTTCGGCCCAGAACCTGATATCCTTCACGAAACGCCGAGCAATACCCCACTTGACCCCACGCGTCGTGAAGTAATCTGGATTTTTGTCTTCATCGATTTGCACCAGGTCTAGGCCATCCTCTAAGGCTACCTCACACGCCTTTCTCACTTCGGCTTTCAACGCATCCTCACTTAAACGTGATTGCTGCCAGGTACTGTATTCCCTTACAGCAACATCGAGAAGGCCAGAGATATCAAGATCGGGGAGTTCAATCGAGGAAGGAGTGATATTTTCCGGACACGAGGTTGCAGATGACTTGGCTGCGTGGGGCGTCTGGGCCGGAAGGACGTTTGTGATGGTGATGGGAGGACAGCTTGACTCAGAAGTAGTGCGATTATGAGACCTTGGCCGTTCAAGTCGTTGCCTCTCCGCTCTGTATATTTGTTCCCGAATCATGCCTGGCACATCTTCATGTGACAGTAACGTTCCACCGCTTTGCACGTACTTCACCAGGCTCTCCAGCTGATCCCGGTAGAGCTTGTAATGCTTTTTCCCATATGGATCATGCCAGCAGTGCGGGCCTAGATCACAAGATCCCGGACAGCGCATTAAGGCGTATACCGCTTTCCAGGCGGGCGGTTCTCCGGTAACTTCTTCCTCAGCGCGGAGCTGTTGGTCTCGTTCTCCAAGCATACGCTGAGTGGCAGATGAAGCTCCTCTTTTATAAGTCGTCCGACGACTAAGAGTTGAACCCTGGGTGCTCTCTATATAGTTAAATGAGATAACAAGTCTCAGTTTCTTGCCAGCAAGAAAAAAATTTCCCCAGTCAACGAGCTGTTTCTCTATCGAGAACCAATCAATATCCGTCCCATCAAACCTCAGGGAGAGGCCTCTTTGCCGCGTGGCCGATACGACAACCGAGGTGTCATCCGATTCGAGTTTGCGTTGGGGGTACTTGCGAATAAGTAGCTCCTTCAGCTTCGGCTGCAGAAAAAGCCGCCAGTGAAACCGAGGGGCTAGAACTAGATCTTGTTCCGTATCTTTCGCCACCGTTCTATTATTGAGGGCGACCTTCCACTCAATCAGGTAATGAATACAGCTTGGTGGATCCTCATCATACGCCCGCCCTTCCTCCCAGTCACCGAATTGAAGCAGGGGAAGGGTAATTTTTTGCGAAGCAGTCTGTTGCTGAGAGGCCTGGTCGATCGGGGAGGCAGGGTCAATGTTGGCACAGCTTATATTGGAAGGAGAGGCGGGGAAACAGTCGAAGTTGCCAGGTGTTGGCGCATATTGGGATGCATTATTCCATAGGTTAAACGGTTCACTTGGTTCAACATCGTAATCATCATGGCTAATGAACGGACTGGACCTCATTTTGATGGGCCAACTGTAGTGACAGACTTATCGTTAATGATTATTAGTTGAGGCCTACGCCATCGGCTGCCGAAAAGGCTGTTGTTCGCCTGCAAACAAAAGAACCTGTCGGTGACAGTGTTCTGCCAATGAAATGAGTCGTTGGATGATGCCCAAGCCAAAGTGACACCTCTCAAGTGACGACGGGCAGAGGAGAAACATGCTAGATATCCTGAGAGGAAAGCCAGGGACAACCCGAGCGGTGGGGGCAGATCGATCGTCAAGGAACCAGGCCTGGCCAGATCCACCTCAGGTTCCATGGAAGTCCATGGAATTCTCATGAGACCAGTGTATTATTACTTCGATAGATACTGTACCGTATCATACCAGGAGCCATTTACAGCCTTTCTCAACTAAGTGTGGCCAGGGCAATGAATGATCCGCGCTAAGGTCTTGGCAGTGGGGTGACAAGAGAGAGTGAGAGTGTATGCCGGTCAAGGCGATTTCGAGAATGACTGTACTGATCGCCACCTCCCGGATGAACTATCGATTCTTAGGAAACTATCGATTCTTAGGAAACTATCGATTCTTAGGAAACTATCGATTCTTAGGAAACTATCGATTCTTAGGAGTTACATATTCGGTTTAGCTTGCCCAGTAGAGGAAATAAGATCGTCGACAAGCGAGCAATACTGTCTAATATGATATTCTACGAGGTAGGCAATACAGTGACTGACCCAAGGAGTTTGGAACATCTCCGTGCTCCATTCTTTACATTTTATACGAGCCCCGATCGACAGGATTAATATACAAAAAATTTAGGAGACAGTGTATACGCTGGATCATCCTGCTGCTGGCTGTTGCGGATACTGATGATGCACTGCTTGCTGCATCCATTTCAGACGTGGTTAAAAATTCGCTCTCTATCATATCACGGACGAGAACAAGCTTGGAAGGCGAGAGTCTTGAAGCCATATCGCCTGGACTAATAACGGTAAGTGGGAAGCTGTTGTGCAGGAAGTTGCACCATGTCACAAAAGGAAGAGAGGGGAGAGCAGGTACAGTGGCGCCGCAAAAGTCTGTGACTCCCTAGCTGACCGCCCTTTTCTGCCACAAATTCTGCCTCATCAAAACTTACAACAAACCATGATAAAACTGTATGGATGACTAATATTCGGAAAATTAGCCCTTATGTGAGGCATATTGGTGTGGTTGACAATCAAAATATTATATACAACGCTATATGCGATTCCGCTGTACACGTTAAGGGTGTTTAGTGGGCAATAATGGAAAGCGGTGTTACCAGCGCTCAACTTGGGGGGTCACAGACTTTTGCGGTGGCACTGTACCGTCTCTGCTAATTTAGTGTAAAATACATCACCTGTGGTACTGAAGACGTATTGTAAAATTCGTGGCCTATTGTGGAAGCGGTCTGGATCAATGTGCTTAAAATAACATCCAATCAGAACTCGCATAATTAGGATTTATCTTCCGGGAATCAAGTCGAAAGAGTAAAAGGTCAAACTGGTTTCGAAAACTACTGTACCAGTAGCAATATTTAATATAATGTATGTTATGGGTTTATGATTTATCTTTATTACCTATTTCTAGGGAGGGGAATTTTTTTTTTAATTAAAAATTTAAAAATTTTTATCAAGTACCACTTATACAACCTGTAACTTAACGAAAACCCCCGACCCACCAACCGCTACCCTCCCGCTACCTTAAAACCCGCAAACGCCGCCACTTCACCCGAAACACCTACCCCACGCTTTCCCCCTCGAGAAAAACACTTCATCGCGACCCCCTTTTATACCATCGAAGCACGAGCTCGGTCATTTGAGGGGCAACTGCTCAATGGCGTCACTCCGCTCCAACTGGCGCGAAACGGCTTCTACTATGAACCGAACGGACCTTTCAGTGACATGGCGTGCTGCTTTGCTTGTCAGGCATTCTTACGCCTGGGAAGCTTCCAGCGCCACACTCTCCAAGAAAGACAGAAACTACATGCCAGCGACTGCGTATGGAAGGTCATCTACGATGAACTGAAACGAACTCTCGAATCTACCGATATACCCCGTCCTTCAACCAACGCATTCCCTCCACCTATCCAGCCAACTTCCAGCCACCATCCTTCTATAGAAAATGAACCATCCAAGAAGACAACCATCGACGCCAGCACACAGACACTAGCCCAATCAACTTCAACCGTGCCCACTACAGTACAGAAATCTTCGAACACCAACGCTGAATCATGCGCTCAAGCCACACCCGCCACGACCGACCCAGAGCCTCAACAACCTCCAATAGCCCACTCTCCCCAGCCTCATCAAACGATACCTTCCATCACTTCGTCGCCCAAAAACCAACAAACAACCTATGCTTCCGTCCTCCGGCGGCCTATCACATCCATACCGCAACCGACTCCTCCAGTGCAAGAACCTCTTCTTCCCGCCAAACCCATACTCACAATTGAAGATCTTCATCTCCGTTTTCACAATAAACCGTCACCGTTCCAGCTCGAGAATAAGACAAGCCAACGCTCACTCAAACGAACTCGGAACAAAACCGCGTCTGTCACACAGTCACTGTCCAGATTCCTAGCTTCTGCTTTGCCCGCGTTCTCGCGGTTCCTAACAGAGATGCAGCCAAAATCGGATACTTCGTATCCGTCTCATCCGCAATTCCACTATAGCCGCGCCATGAGGGCAGCCTAACAATGGAAACGGCAATTGGCCACGATAGGCCGTGACGAGGCTCTAAGTTCATGTCAGAAAGTGGATCAATCTATATGTACATACTCGGATATATAGTCGTCGTATACTGCATATCGCTTTGCGAGTTGATTATAAACCTCATCCACTAGGCTGAGAACGGATTCGTTTTTGGTCTAGTTGGATAAACCAACTGGTTATGAGCCCGGATTGCGCGACCTCTGAGCGCACAGGTTCGATTCTCACAGATTGCGTCCTTAAAGCAACCAGAGCCTTCAGAATACGGCCTATGATTGGCCACACAGCCAGGCAGCAGCAGAGCTTCAAGTGCACGTCCCCAGCCTTGTGTCTAAGGTTTACGGGGGAGAGTTGATTATAAACCTCATCCACTAGGCTGAGAACGGATTCGTTTTTGGTCTAGTTGGATAAACCAACTTTGCGAGGGGTCAGTGTAAATGAATACTACTACTACTACTCCTGTACTACTGTAAGATGATACGAATTAAATTGAGATATTTTGAACACATCTAAATCCTCTTTTGGGTCATAAATCCTCCTCACTTATTTTTGAATCGCTTTTGTCGTCCTGCATTCGGCCCCTCTGCAACCTCCGACTCTCCGTCTTCACAAAGGTTGCTTACACGCTCCTGTAACTCGTTCATTCTCTTTTTGAGAGCCGGGATTTCATTGTAACTCTGCGCCATGGAGGCAATGTGCACCTGCATCTTTCCATTCCAAATATTTTGCTTCGTGAGCTGATCAACAACGGACCTGACCCAAACGAGTCAGCATGGCTCATGTGCTGGAGGGGAACTTTTCCTGGGGACGTACTGAAGTCGCTGATCAAGACTAGAGGCTCATGTCAGCATATGTGAGTCAAGTGGTGCTGTCTGCTTGCTAACTGACCAAGTCATAGTTTGACTTATCTTGCTGGAGGAATCGAAGGACTGATACTGCATCGGTTTGGGGAATGGCTGGTTTTGAGACTGCATGTCCCAGTCATCTTGAGGTTGCAGTAGGGGAGTTGTGAGTTGGTGATCCTCCAAGTCTAGCTGATCGTAGATAGCTTCAAAAATACAGTCCGGGTCGTCTTCTAGCACTTCTTCATCTTCTCGTAGTGAAACGGGGGATGATTCGAAGACACTGCAGACGTTTGATTGATTGTCCTTTCTAGACTTACCTCGCGGTTGCGCTTGAAACATTGAATAATACTGGGACATGAGATCATTTGACTCGTCACGTTTCTCCATTTTGAAAAGCTAGTCTCAATCAGAAGATTGGAACAAGCAATATCTCATGTGCTAGAGAGTTGTATTTATCTCTGAAAGGGCGAGACAATGGTCAGCGCTAGCCCTCAATATTTGCACTTGCATCAGACATTACATATTTGTGTTGGTCTCACAAGAGCTCAGACACAGGGAAAGCAGCTAGGCAGATAAGCCGTTGGTAAGGTGATTGCCAAGGGCCATTTGAGTGCTATTTGAGGGCCAGAACTTGGTCTAGAATGGTAGCGAAGTCGGTATAGAAGTGAGGCCTTCAAAGTCCTGGTGAACTATTATGTATAATCGTGCCCCCACTTGATAAAGCGGGAAGATGGAGGGCTGGCTGAGTGTGTAAATTTTGATAATTGAAATTGAAAAATGCCATGATTCATTTGAGCCACAATGAAAGCCATATTTTCATTTATTTATATTATGTATGAACCCTTAATAGTGCAAATTTCATGTATTCCAATACGCATGAAATTGCTCTATGAAACTGATAAAAACTTAGCTCCCCATTTCAACTGGGCGAGACCACAAAATTTGTGCAATTACCACTAGAACATTCCTATGCAGCTGGATGAATTGATACATGCTAGGTAATCGGAGCTAGCTTAAATGATAAAATTAATCAAATAGCCGGTTATTCCTAAAAGAAAACCAATGCCGAATCGCCTTCGTTCATTCGCCATCACCTCCCTCAATTATTCATACGTATTTTTACCATGATATTGAAGCTTTCCCCTATGAAAGCATTTTCAGCAAGATGGCGGAAGGAGAGTCTACAGTACGTCCCGAAACTGGTGCAACCGCCTACACTCTTTAAGTGATTATTTTGCCCCATTGCCAAGAAGCGCTAGACCATATTAGGAAGATAGACGGAATAATAATATCCCTGTACCAGTCTCGATACCGTGATTTACTTTCATTAAATACGGTGCCTCGTCTTGTGACTGTATTGGCGATCCAAGGGAACTAGAATTTTCCATGGAAATGCAAACGAGTCAAACACTTGAGCTTGGGAGTCCCTGGAGAATCTGGCGATCTGTCACTTCCCTTCTGCTCCTATGTCCAAGTCGGTTTGGTGGGCTTACTCGGCACCCGATCTGCAAATAGTGACTTGCATTACTTGCTTACTGTCCTTACAGACTACCCATGAACCCGCTTATCATAATACTCAGCCTGTCAGCCATAGTCCTCTCTTCTTCACGCCCCGGAACACACCTGGTGGAAGCTGACACACAACCATGTTAATAGACTCAGTGGCATCTTCTGCCTTGGGGGGATGATTCACACTCTTTTCAACGATTATGATGACGATGATGCTTACCGACCTGAACTGCCCAATCTATGGGAACGCACTCCCTCGTATGCCCCCACCCCTGGTTACCCAGACTGCGAATGGACGCCATCAGTAATCTGCCCTTCACTCGATTCTGAGGACATAGTTGGTGAATGTTCACCTTCCTTGAACCAACATCTATCGGACCAGCAGAGTTTTGATCCTGTGGTTGAACGTGCAGATGGAAGTGCATGGAATGAACAATCTCCGGACTGTATCCACTACCAGATCGAGTGGAGGGTTAAATTGAACAAACGAGTTGTGGTGAAGGATACAAAACAAGACCTTATTCAACCACCTAGATCCTACTGGGAACAGATAAAAGAGGATGCTTGTAATATTCTAGGGCGAAAGACAGCCCGTGGCCGACGGGTGAGACTAGATGATACTGACATGGTGTTATCGGTGAACTCCCAACGGAACATTGACAAACACTTTGAAGGTACTAGTATTGATTGGACGGCGGTAGAGAAACAGCTGCTAGCGTGGGCCTCTCTGTTCCATCGTGGCAAGAAGATCCGGCTCCAGATATCGATCAACTACATAGAAGACAATGGACCTCTTCCTTCTAGAACTGACAAGCGAGGAAAGTCATCGGTGACTACACGGATGCTCGCCGACCGAGACGCTCAGATTGACGCCGAGCAGGTCTCCGGCCAATATTCTGTCTGGCGTGATGTGTATCGTGTTATGCGATGTGCCGGGCCTCCGTGTCGCCATGAAGGACAATACTGCTGGCAAGATCCAGAGGGAAAAAGGCACCATAGGGTGAAGACACACCATTTGAAGGCCCTCGTCAAATATGTGGAGCAAGGTGGGGTTCTCGAGACCCACGATGATGTCCCTGGCAGTGTTCGCGAGCAGCTCTATGCCGAGGAGAACCAGCGACTGGACAAGAAGAAGAAAGCTGCGGAGAACTCTACAACGGGTTCAGTGTGTCCTCCAATCAATATCAATGTCCTCCCGGCTGGATCATCTCAACAATCGATAAAGCCTCCTGCTAATGATGCCATGGCCTCCGGGCCCGGCTGTACTAAATCAATCATAATCGACGGCCTGCTAGATGTCGCTGTGGACGAGTATACTGAATGGCAGCAATCGCGGGTGAGCAACGAGGCTTTCAGGGAGAATATCAATAAAGCACGCGATGTGACCCTTGAAAATTGTCTCGACCTCACGCAGATTTATGAGGATCAAGACCCAGGTTTCTTTGTCAAGCACGGTGTGAAAGTTGGTGCCGCCCGGCGGTTCGTTCGTGATATCGGCCTTTGGGTGAAACGACGCAAAGAAGTGGCTTGCAACGAATATACTCATTTAGCTTAGATATTTTATGTACAGTGGAATTCGAAAACAGATTACTGCGATATCCGAGAACAGATTCCCCCGCATACACACGCAGATCGTTTCCTGAACCCTATTATGAAACACAGCCCCTTCTACTTGCGATCCACCAGCAGCCCCTTTCCTTCCTATGTACCTGAGAATGGTAATGAAACCGCAAAGCAATCACGGTTTTTAGATACTCTCACACTCCATCGCTTGTCTGAGTGGAAAGAGGGAATAGTTTATGACGAAGACCCGCCTACCTGTGTCCACTACCACATATAGTGGCGTGTCAAAGTCAACAACCGTGTTGTAGCAAAGGACACAGAGGAAGATCTCGTTCTGGCTCCAAGCGCCCACTGGCAGCTATTTCTGGAAGACAAACTGCAGGATGTCCTCCGATGTAAGGTCTCCCGCAACTGAAAGGGCGAGGGCTGATGACACCGCGACTGTTGTGTCTGTAAAGATCGATCCCAGCGTAGCCTGACCTAGCGGTTCGAAAAGACCGATATTGATTGGAATGTCATCGATAAACAGCTTCTAAGGTGGTCGAGTCTGTTCTGCCAAGGCACCGGGCGGAAAGGGGAGAAAAGAGGTAAATCTTCTGTCACAAGAAGGATGCTGGACGAGACGCACAGCTAGATACTGCACAGGAGGCCTCTGGTCAGAGACCAATCTGGCGTAGCGTCTATAATTCGATGCGATGCGAGTCGTCTTCGTCTCATCTGGGCCCTTACTGTTGGCTGGACCCAATGGGAAAGAAGCGCTTCCAACTCAAGACAAACTATACGAGGCGCCTAGTGACCTACGTGGGAAATGGTGGCCTTCTTGAGTCCGATAAGGACGTACCCGAAGCGATCCGTGAAGAATTATATTGGGAAGAGCAACAGAGATTTGAAAGAGACAAGCGCAAGGGAGGTAATTTCCTTGGTCCGGGAGCAACTTACCCCCCTATCAAGATCAATTCTCTGCTCTCGCAGTCTGTCGCCTCTGGATTGGACGTTTCAGGTGTCAACAAGGGTGTTGACTCGAATAGTATTTGCCGACTGGACGTTCCCGGGCCAAGGGACGTAGCTCTCAAGGAATATGGTGAGTGGCAGGAGTCGAATGTCACCAATGACGCCCTCGAAGGTGCATTTCGGCGAGCATGTGATGCTTGAAGATGGTCTTGACCTAGAGCGGGCCTACCAAGATCAAGACCCAGAATTCTTCATCAGCAAAGGAATCAAGCGGGGAATTGCCCGACGTTTCGTGGGGGATATTCGGAGCTGGGTCGAGAACGTGAAGAAAGCAATCCTTATTTATGAAATACTATAACCCAGAAAGGTGAATGTGAGTGCTGGAGCGTCAAGAGGCATTCTGTCAGATTAATTTATGTAGAATCATTTAGTAGTTACTTCAGATATTATAATAGGAGTCATCGTTAAAGGTCAAGACACTGGCAAAAAAGCAAAAACCATTCATCTAAAGTGGACTAGGCTCTTTTTTGATGATGTGGCATATCCGACAAGATTTTTTAATCTAATTTGCTGGAAAGATGAAGACGAAGACGAACTCGACCTGGACCCCGAACGCGAACACGAACGCGAGCAGACAATCAATTGGTTCCACATAGACTAAGGTTAGTGGAGACGTTCCAGCCATGCTTCTTGGCATCCTTTCTGTGATCCCACTTACGAAATATATATATAAATATATACTTGGTCATCCGACCTAGACGAAAGATCAAAAATAAAATTTCTTCTCTGCACGTCCAATCAGCAAATCATTTACGGAAAGAAAGATGCCTTCCAGTCTCCCTCGGCCGCCGTATGACCCCGAACTGGAGCCAATCTTAAGGAGATTCAAATTCACGCCTACAGTCACAACAGCACATATCGAAGGAGTGCGGAAAAAATCAAGCCCTACTGTTGATGACGCCCTCGCGGGCCGAGAAATTTCGCATGAAGAGCGCACCATACTCGGTTCTGGCGGCAGTTCGGATTTAAAAGTGTCAATATTCCGACAGGCACCAATGACAATTCGGTCGGCTTCCTCATCAAGATTTGAAAATCGTCCAGGGATTTTCTACACCCACGGTGGCGGAATGATCGCGGGTAATCGATTTCTCGGGATTGGTGTGATTCTCGACTGGGTGGAAGAATTTGATATGGTCTGCGTGTCAATTGAGTATCGAATTCCTCCCGAGCATCCGGACCCGACACCAATTGAAGACTGCTATGCGGGACTTAAGTGGACCAGCATGAACGCTAAGAGCCTTGGGATCAATCCAGATTGTCTGATGATTGCGGGATCATCCGCTGGAGGAGGACTGGCAGCAGGGACAGCGCTGCTGGCTAGAGATCGCGGTGGACCGCTGCTATGTGCCCAGGTGCTCATTTGTCCCATGCTAGACGATCGCAACGTTACAGTTTCGAGCCAGCAATATGTTGACGAAGGTACTTGGAGTCGAGACAGCAATCAGACTGGATGGAAGTGTCTGTTGGGTGAGCGATGTGGACAGGAAAATGTCAGCATATACGCTGCCCCTTCGCGAGCCACTGACCTCTCCAAACTCCCCCCAGCCTTCATCGATGTTGGCACAGCCGAAGTTTTCCGAGACGAAGCCGTTGCATACGCGACCCTTCTCTGGAAAAGCGGAGTCCAGGCCGAATTGCATGTCTGGTCTGGCGGGTTCCATGGGTTTGACCTTCTAGCGCCGAATGCAACTCTGTCAATCAATGCACGTGAAGCAAGATCGGCTTGGGTTCGTCGTTTGCTCTCTCAGAGTACATGTAAACCCCCACAAACCAAGGTACTATGATACTCTACTACTGTCCAGCAACCAACCATGCTAATCACCTCTTGGCTCTTCGGAGCAGAACAGCTTTACCCGATAGGACTACTGATTGAAAGAGGCTAATCCCTTGACACAAAGCCTACTTAGGTTTCTAAAATAGTTAAATACCAAAAGTAGCACCTTGTACTGAATGTGCCATTATCCTGTTGTTGCTTAGTGTCACTGGCTTTAAATTCCAACAAATTGCTTTAGAGAAATACCACGCGTCACGTGGTGGGAAATTCTGCTTGGTGGCAGAAAGCGGCGCTTGTTTATGCCGTTCCCCCGCCGCCCTCAACTCTCCTCGGGGTTTATCAAACCAGCAATGCCTCCACGGCGATCATACAAGAAAAGTACTTTGGGATGCAAAACGTGCAAGCGGAGGCGAGTAAAAGTGAGGTTTTACCTATCTGCATTCAATGCATTTGTCTGACCTGTCTTCAGTGTGATGAGGCTCAACCACGATGTGGACAGTGCAAGAAACATGGTGTTCCGTGTGAATTTAGCGCTAGCAGTCTCAACTCTCCTTCTGCTACGACCTCGGGCATGGTATGCGGGGCGAACCATTTGCCCAGAAAGATATCTCCACAATCCATGCCCGGAAAGTCAACTTTACAACCTGCAGTGGCATTCCCAACGTACAGCGAGAATGACTCTTCGCGACTGATGGAGATGCGTCTAATGTATCATTGCACAGCTGTGACATGCGGAATGGCGTAAGTACAAAATTTGCCTCAACGGTTGTTAAGAGACCGCCACTAATAGTCTTGAAATTCTAGAACCATAATCGAGGACACCAGAGAATGGCGCATTTGGTCTATGGATGTACCGTCGCTCGCTTTCCTGGGCGGCCCATCGAACCCTCTCATCGACCTCCTCCTGGCTACTTCTGCGTCTCACCTAGGATCGCTCAACCCCAACGACCCATCCTTAAGACTCGCTTCCTCTTATTATCTTTGCTTGGGGCTTGAGAAGTTTAACAATATGCTGCTTCAGGCGAACGAGGAAAATTCTCCCATACTATTCATATCTAGTGTACTGGTTGCGCTGAGCGTGCTGCACTCACGCCAAGAACAGAGATTTGACGCTCAGTTTTCAGTTCCGACTGACTGGTTTCGGGCTTTGCAAGGCGTCGGGAGCGTCGCGTCTATCACACGAGCATGGATTCAAAATTCGAGATTTGAGCCACTGCTCCTGGAAAAAAAGAGTTCATTGCCTTGTGGGGCTATAAGAACAAACTTCTTATTCGCAGAGCTGTTATCAGGATTAGATAACGATTCCATAGATCCGAAGGAAATCGCTACATACGAGCTTGCAGTGGGCCACCTCGGCTGGTCATATGGGTGCTATATTGCAGGAGAACAAAAGTCTACTGTGCGGAGGAAAATTATAAGTTTCCCAGCCGTCGTCCCCGCAAAATTTATTGAGCTCCTAGAAGCTCGAGACCCACGGTCCTTGGCCATCACAGCATATTTCTTTGGGTTAACTGCAATTTTGGATGAAGTATGGTGGATGCGAGGAGTTGCTAAAAGAGAAATACTGGGCATTATGACCCTTGTACCTGAAGAATGGAAGTGGGCGATGGCATGGCCGCTCCTACAGATTGGCAGTGATTTTGAGACCCATGAATAAAGCGATCAGAGCGAGTAATAAGCCTGAGACAGCTTTACCACCCTCAGGGACGGAATGCTCCAAGCTTCCATTCTTCTCCTGGGTGGAGATTAGCCAGTGTCCTCGTCGAAATTGTCTATGGATATACGACGCCTGAGCTTCTTGCCCAGGCGAAACATATTTCTCCATAGAAGGAGCTGTTTCTCTATAGCTCTCCAATCAATATCGATATCTTAGAATGCTTGGTCAGATCACGGTGGGAACGATCATTCACAGATACCACCCATCATAGACGGCACTCGAGAGAGTAAACTTAGATAAACCAGGGAACTCACGACAGCGTTCCAGAAATAATTAAACAATTCGAGTGTTCATGCACAATCGCTAACCCTAAGTCCTCATCGCACAGTAGATCCGGGGCGGGGGGGGGGGGCGGATTGGGGGTGGAATCGTC